>VXAL01015747.1:43244-89649 GCA_013399475.1 Chauna torquata
GGGGGGTGGGAGATAAAAATCGAGCTCCATCCTTTCGGGGAACGGAACCGCAAAACTTGCACTGCGCCCCTTTGGTTTTAGAGGGCTTGCAAAAGCACTTGTGCTCGCGTCGTGCCTGAATGCTGCTGAACCCCCATCATCTTTCGCCGGCAGATCATTTTTACCTCTTCTAGCCCCTGGCTTTTCGGTTGTGCTTTTCTTTTTCTCTTTTTTTTAGCGCTGAAAAACCTTAGGAGCAGTTGCCCAAGGAGCTGGTCATGAAAATTGTGGAGAGAATATAGTCCTGTTCCTACTAAAAGCAAAACAAAACTTGACAAATTTCATGTTGGTACTCTCCTACCTATTATGGTAAATACTGCCACAATAATAATAATAAAAAAAAAAACAGCAAGGAGAAGAATTAAGAGGTCACTGCAGCTTCTGCTTTTTTTGGCAGTGCTCTGGAACGCCAGTGAGAACTCTGGGAAGGAGAAAGCCATTTATTTAAGTGACAAAGCAAATGCTCTTGCTTCCCATGACTCAACAAAAATCCATATTTCCAGCAAAGACTGCATCGTTATCAGAAGAGATCTTTACCAATACTTTATCAGTTCTGCAGTTGAAGCCCACTTCCACAAATATTCATGCCAACCAGCTTTGAATGGACCATATTTTTGCAAAATAATTGTGATTTTTCATCATCAGAGAAGTTTAGTAATAAATCTTTACAAATAAAGCTGTACTATTCTTATAGAATGCTTACAGTAGGCTTTAGGGGTGGACTTTAGAGATTATAAGGATGTTTTTAAGACAGTTCTCGAAGCATGGTGAGGTGAAAAAACAAAGTCCTCCCCCCCTTATTCTTTTCCTCATTTACTCAGCAGTCAACGTTAGCAGTGCAAACTGGCTTTCTTGACTAGACATGGGTTAATAGCTTGTAGAAAATATTTGTAAAGGCACTTCAGCATTTTTGTGCACCTGAATTAACCCAAACCAGATCACCTAATAAATGCATTTATGATTGTTCAGAGCCATAGGGTGATGGCTCTGCATGATGATATATAGCTTCCCAGTTGATGCTCTGATGGGATAGGTAACTTACTTAATATAGTGCTTTTTCTCCTCAGAGAAGCAGCTGATCCAGCTTGCTGGAATTTTAAGACCCAGCTCAGAGTCTCTAAAAGGGAAACTAAATTTAAAGTGGGTGAGCACTTTCACTGTAGCTAGATCTGTTTGTACCGGTATACTAGAATGTTCTTTTGTGTGTTTTCAAGAAAATGTGTTTAATTAGTTGTCACTAAAATCCATTTTTCAGAGGTTTGGAAAAAGCAAGTAAGATTACATTTGAAAGAGTTCAGAATTAGCAAGAAAAGACTGAATATTCTCATTCTATTTCCTTAGCTTGAACTGTCAATTTTAATTTAGGCTGCATTATTTAAAGCTGTGCAAAGAGCAGGCCATGAATAATTAAGACAGCAGATGGAGCAAATATGCATTCTTAACCTTTTTCCTGATGTAACAAATAATAACGTGCTATCTTTCTGGTCACTTCAGAATGATACAGATCTTGGATCCAAGACCCTTGCCAAGCTCCATCATGCCTGTGGATGTGGCCATGAGAATTTGCTTAGCCCATTCACCACCGCTGAAGAGTATTCTCAGCCCCCTCGAGGACTGTCAAAGAAACAACTTTGTTAACAGATTCAAACCTCTCAGACCATGTCTCCATGTGAAGCGTGACTCTGAAGCGCAGAAGACCGACTGGAACCACTCAGCAGCCCGAGCCAAGAAGCGAGTTGTGTTTGCAGACTCGAAGGGGCTGTCCTTGACGGCAATACACACCTTCTCCGAGTTCCAGGAGCACCCTGGCTGGGACCTTCAGTTTGACCTCATAGGCCTTGAAGACATAACATCTGGCCTAAAGCTACATGAGGAGAAAAACTTGATTCTGGGTTTCCCTCGGCCCTCAGCTGACTACCTGGACTTCAGGAACCGCCTGCATAAGAACTTGGTCTGTCTGGAGAACTGCACACTACAAGAGAAGGTGCTATCGGGCACTGTGAAAGTAAAAAATGTGAGTTTTGAAAAAAAGGTTCAGGTTCGAATTACCTTTGATACGTGGAAGACTTACATGGACATCGAGTGTGTATACATGAACAATGTTTATGGCGATTCTGAAAATGATACCTTCTCATTTACCGTTGACTTGCCTCCTGCCATTTCCTCTCAAGAAAAGATAGAGTTTTGCATTTCTTACCAAAGTGGAGAACATATCTTCTGGGACAATAATGAGGGGCAGAATTACAAGATTCTCCATGCAGAGTGGAAGTCTGATGGTGTTCAGATACCATCTGCGAAGAAAGACTGTGCAGATCTTCAGACTGCAAGGAGAGGACAGGAGAGAGAGCCTGATCAACTCGGCAGCCCAAGGCTGTCCAGCGGTCTCTTTCCCCAGTGGCAGAGCTTGGGTGGGACTGAAAACTCATCACCATATTGGTGATAGACATCAGCTCGGAAGTGTTCTTCCATTTGGCAACAGAACAGTTCTAGCTTTCTGGTTCACATACTACATAACAAAACCACCTGGCAGGTTTTGTTGGCTGTCTGTACAAATCCAAATTCAGTAGCCTGTGGGACTTGTTATACCATATTATGTTACTGAAGTTCTTAGCCAAAACTTATCCTTGGAAAGAAAGACAAACAAGATAAAACTCATGTGTATACCACCTACTCCAGAAATAGCATGCCTGTATCTCAAGTATACGCTGCTTGCTTTCTGCTGTTGTCTCTCCTGAGCCACTTGGCAAGAGACTGTTGTGAGAAAGTATGGAAAGTGATGGTATCTTAGCAAGCTGTAGCAACTGTGTGCATATGCACGCACAGATGTCACATGAACAGAACATCACAATCCATTTTGTCCCTGTTAGGAGTGCAGTAGAGATGAGGTGATGCTGTCAGGACAGAGGCTTGTGTGACCTACATGCTTGTAGCAGTGGCAGGTAGGAATGCATGGCTAGGATTTGTGGCTTCAGTGCAGATTAGGAAATTCGTAGAGGATAATGGAAAAGTGGGAGAAGGGGAAGAGGTAAGATGTGCTGCATAACTTGGAGATGCATGATGTTTTGATGCTGTCTTTTCAAACCTGGTCTTCTAAATAGCTGGGATAGTTCTATGGGATAAAAAGGAGAACACAGAATATGATGCAAAGCAAGTGGTGGAAGTAACCACTGCTTTAGGAAGACATCTCTGTCCTCCTTGGCCTTGTGAATAATAAATATCTTGCATTTGAGATTAAAGCTAACCTTGACTTCTACCTTCATCATCCTACTCACTTACCAGGCAGATGGTTCCATTCTACTGTTAAGAGAAAAATGTGCCTTTAAAAAAAAAAAAGCCACCGTACATGCCAAAAGTAAAGGCTGAAACCAGGGATAGTTTACAGAACAAACCAAGTGATTTGTGAACTTCGTAGTCTGTAACAGCATTAGGTAATTTGACTCATTGCCTGATCTAATCTTGCAGCATCTGATGGTTGGGTATCCTGCTCCCTGTTGCAAAGTTAGAGATAACTTTTCAAAAGCGTGTAACATAGGCAAGGTCCTTCATATTGAAGACAGTGAGTTAGCTGCACTTTGTGAAAGCTAATTTCTTTAAAAGAGCAGGATTGCTGCTAGTTTTTTTTCTAGAATTAATATAGGCTTGCACATAAATAGAAAACTGCTCTGTTTTATTGTACCTCATTTTTGAAGTTTTTTTTAAACTACTGTATATTTTGTATATGTATGCTTGTAATTTAGGTTTCTGAGCTGTCAAACTGTAAATACGGTCTGTGTTTCATGCAAGACTTGTGTGGGAAATTGTCCAATATGTACTCAGCAGGTGTGAATACTGGCACACCTTTTAATTGTACGGAAGTGGTATTAACATCAAAATACAAGTCACATTTTTTCCCATTGCTAAGAAGTATAACATCCTGAGTCTGAAGCTACTTGCAATGCAATGAGAAGATAAATACTAAGGTGAAATAAGCCTCTTCCATTAACTGCACTTTTTCCCTATGTATTCCACACTGTTACATGTAAGCTAGCTCTTTTAGGAATAAATTGTATTTTGATACACATGGTTCTTAATGAGTCAACTCAATCTGCTTATTTCATTAACTTTTTTAAACAACTGCATTTCCAATACAAGGTACAGCAAGTTTGTTCTGTGCCACCAGCTATTGCTGAAGCTGGCTATGGTATGGTATCTCAGAGCAACATCTGATGTTATCCTGAACACAAAATCCAAACTCTTCACTAAATAAGATGTCATCAGGAGTATTAACCTTATGAGTTGTCATTAAAAAAAAAACCTGCATCTCACCAAATTTAACTGGAATATTTTGGTTTGGCAGACTTCATGAGAGATTCTCCTATGCTGTGGGAGAGTCTGTTTGGCAGGAGTCTGTCTCATTCAGATGGCCAGACTTACCTGCTGAACTACAGCATATGCAATGTGGGCATGTGTGCATCTAGACAGCGGTACTTAATGTCTTCTGGCTCACTTTCACCTGGTACTTAGCTGATTATGCTGTCTCTGCAGCTATGCTGCTATTTGGAGGAGTGGGAGGTTTTGTGTATTTTCTCTGCCTGTGCTTAGGAACCAGCTCAATTGCCATCAGTAGCAGACAACTCCCTGGAAAATAATGTCTGCCTTTGAGATAGTCCTTCACCTTTGACACTGCTGTGTGGACCTACACTTGCAGTTGTTTAGAATGGAGAAAACAGTGCATTGTGCCCCAAGTCCCCAGAGGACAGGGGGGTTTGGCACACCCCTGCTTCTCCTAGGTGCCAGTTTAGACCAGCACAGAGCAAGAACAGGCTAGCTAACACTGGTCGCACACCAGACACTTTGCATGGCATTTCCCAACACATTAAGAAAACTCAGTGATTCAGTCTAGTTCAATCTGTTGCGTGCAAAGTTAGCAAGAAATTTAGTTTTAATTATGAAAAAGCAATTCCAAAAAGACAAGAGGCAACATTGCTCTAACAGGATGTTTCTGAACTGGGGAATAAACTTGAGCGCTTCCACATGGCAAAGCCTGCAGTGGTTGCAGAACCGTCCCCAATTCTGTCTACCACTGGAGTCAAACTCTACTAAAAAGCAATATGGTACTTACTTAGTAAATAACTCAGTGTCTTTCTGTGCAGGAGCTCTTGGGCCATGATACATGCTGCACCACCAACTCCCTGCTCTAGAAGGAAAAGTGAGCTGAAGAGAGATCTGCAACTGGAGTGGCCTGAAGGCTCCTCCGTCTCAGCGTGGGACTCCACTCAAGCGGAACAGATGCAAGGCTGCTGGGTGGAGCGGGAGCCTTCCGCTGTGAGGAAAAGCAGCATTTCTGGTCCTCTGGCCAAGTTTTGTGACCAGCCATCCCCATCGAAAACGCTTACCTTGTCCTGTTCTTGACTGACACATATAAATCACCTTAAGACACCAGAAAACAGCTTCCTTTAAACAAGGTTTAGCTTTAAGCCAGCTTCTTTGCAAAGATACCTGCAAGATCATATTTGCCCGGCAGAGAGGCAGTGCTTTGCTGCAAAAGAGAAGCAAAGCAGCTCCAAAGCTCTCCCTCAGTCAAGAGAGCAAAGGACTACTCATTTCTCCATTCTGTATCAAAGCAGTGCAGTTTCACTTCTTCCTCTTTTAAAACAGAGCTTATACTTATCACTAACACTCACATTCATCAGAAAGGTAATAGGCCCCTACAGGAACACATTAGCAACATTCAGGTGTGTTCACTGGAAAAAAATTAGTTTTACGAATGCATTTGTCAGAAATTGAGAAAAGCAACTTGGTCCTTGGAAAACTGTCTTAGCCTAGGGAATTCAAACGTGCATCTCAGATGATGCTCTTTGAGAGACACCACACGCAGAAACTGTAAGCATAAAGCAGATGCAGTCCCTGAAACAGAGCTTGCAAACCTATTGCACCATCTTTCTTAGGAAGTCATTTTCACAGCTGCACTGTAGATTTGTGTTTCCACCACTAAGGTGACAGGGCTGGACTCCCTCCTTTAGCTAAGGAGGTCTGAGGTGTCTGACTTCCAGTTGTAGTATATGGGTGGCCCAGTATTTAAGAGACTTTATTCTTCAAACTTAAGCATTTCAAGTTGGGTTCCTAATAACAGTACTTCCTTTTGTGAAACTTGACCTAGTCTTACTGTGGAAAATTAAATTGAAATTCGCTGGTGTTTCGTATTAAGGAAGACCTGTCACCCTCAAGGATCAGCATCTCAACATTTCCTGAGAACATAATTGTAATTTTCACAGGCAATTAGTGAATGTCTTTTTCTTTAATTATATGCAGATCTAAATAAGTTACCAGAATTTATATGGTAAATTTGGTAAGTTAATGGTAATAACATACATACAAAGTAACAACTCCCATCCCTATCAGACACCTACGAGCTTTAAAATGAAACATAGTAAGGAGCGAAAGGTTTCAGTGAGGCCAAAATAAAAATAAGGTAAGGCTGCCCTAAACCCTCTCTTGAGATGCCTCTCCTCCTGTTTCAAGAATCAACTGTACTGCAGCCATTCCTGACTGGCATTTGCTTAATTTGCTCTTACAGCCCTCCGGTGATGGAGGCTCTGCATCTTTCTAATTATTCTTTCCTCTTCTTAGAAGAGGCTCCTGAGGTCTTAGCCTAATTAAAATTAAGTTCCTAATTACTTGTTGTATTCTGCATAGACAAGAAAAGGAAACTATTGCTGTCTTTTTGCAATAGCCTGTGAACAAATGCTTGAGTACAAGTATCAGCTTTCTCTCCTCCAGGCTACTGTGGTGGTTTTATGCAGCTGAGCAGCGGAACTCCACCACAACTGCTCTCTCACTCCCCCTCCTCAAAGGAGCAGGGGAGAAAATACGATGGAAGAGGGTTCACAGGTTGAGATAAGGACAAGAAGGTTACTCACTAATTACCGTCACAGGCAAAACAGACTCAACATAGGGAGATTAATATAATTTATTACTATCACTAGCAGACTAGAGCAGTGAGAATCTAAAAGCAAACTACAAACACCTTCCCTCGACCCACCCTCTTCTACCTCCTCCTCCCGAGCGGGGCAGGGGAACGGGGAATGCGGTCAGCCCATATCGCTTCCTCTCTGCCGCTCCTTCGTGGTTGCTCTCTGCCCCTGCTCCAACGTGGGGTCCCTCCCACGGGATGCCGTCCTTCCTGAACAGATCCTGCGTGGGCTTCCCCCAGGCTGCAGCTCTCCAAGAGCTGCTCCAATATGGGTCCGTACCACGGGGTCCATCCTTCAGGAGCAAACTGCTCCAGCACGGGTCCCCCACGGGTGGCAGCTCCCACCGGATCACCTGCTCCTGCGTGGGCTCCTCTCCACGGGCTGCAGCTCCGGCCCGGAGCCTGCTCCTGGGGGGCTCTCCATGGGCTGCAGCCTCCTTCAGGCCACATCCACCTGCTCCACCGTGGGCTCCTCCACGGGCTGCAGCGTGGAGATCTGCTCCATGTGGTACCCCACGGGCTGCAGGGGGACAGCCTGCTCCACCACGGGCCTCACCACGGGCTGCAGGGGAACTTCTGCTCCGGCGCCTGGAGCACCTCCTGCCCTCCTTCTTCACTGACCTTGGTGTCTGCAGGGCTGTTCCTCACTCCTCTCTCTCCCAGCTGCTGTTGTGCAGCAGTTTTTTTTTCCTTTTTTCCCCTTTCAAATCTGCTCCCACAGAGGCACAACCAGCATCACTCAGTGGCTCAGCTCTGACCAGCGACGGGTCTCTTTTGGAGCTGGCTGGAGCTGGCTCTTACCTGACATGGGGCAGCTCCTGGAATCTTCTCATAGCAGCCACCCCTGTGGCCCCCCTGCTACCAAACCTTCACCACGTAAACCCAATACAGCTATGTAATTCTTCACTTCATGAAAAATGGATATTTCAACTTTCCATCTTTGTTTGGAAAGGAACCTCTCTGACCTTGTAATCTTCCTTAAGGCAGAAATATCACTTTCAGCCAGCTCTGGTGAAAGTCTGGCTGTATGGTCCTCAATTTCACTAGTGAAAACATAGCACTGTTCGGTACCCATCTTTCATCACTCAGCTGACTTCATGTGTCTCGTACAATAAGACCTGGGAACGTATGCATTGTTTCTGTAGCGCTTGACAGACTATCTTTGTGGCTTATGACAGCTGGGCAGATTGAATCAGTGATGCAGTCCACTGAACAATTTATTCATGTCATTCCCCCCATTAAAAACATTCATCTTTTTGTGTTGCTCCTCCTCCTCCTCCCTGCGTTACAAACTGCTTCTAACTCTCCAGCCTTTGTTCATCTCCTTTTTGGACCGGTCACTAAGCTGGTTAGCCTTCACATCTTCTGTGTGAAGAACAGTGTTTTCTGCCTCAGGGACGAAGTTCATGCAAGAAAGGCAGACTGACTTCTATTTGTGCAGCATTCGCTGTGGGTGCCCCAGTGTTGATCTCAGTGAGTGTGTCTTTTGAACAGCAAGGTAGAAAATACAACAGGCAATTCTGCTGAGGCAAAGCATGAATGCAGCAGGGGGGTCTAACTCGGCTCCTGATAACTTTGTAACACACTGGAGGCACTGCAGGGTACTGAAAGTAGAGTGGTCTACTTGCAAGTGTTACATCGTCAGCTTCCTTTGAGCACAGGGGGAAGTGTGAGGTTCCTTGACAGTTCAGGCCTGGGCTTTCTGACAGGAGTAACTCTCAGGAAGGTTATGGTTGCACGAAGTTAGCCACCAGAACTGATTCAGCAGAAAGGAAAGAGCACTTGAACAAACAAAGTATACCAGAAAGTAGAAGTCTGCAAGAGCAAAAGTTGGTCTACAGTTTACTATACTGTAAAAGAAATAAAAGGGGAAGAATAAAAGCCCTTGAAAAGCTCAGTGGTTTGCTTCAAAGGGGTTATTGGAGAAATACCTCTGCTATCTCTTCATGTTTCAGGTCATCATAGTATTTCAGGTGCTGCCAGCCTTGCAGCATTTTGCACCTTGCACACTGCAACATGAAGGTGGTGCCGCTACACTCTTGACCAGGTGGCAATGGGAACAATGTGGCAATTCCTCTCTCTTGCAGAGCTAGTAAAACAAAACAAAAACCTTCATGCAGCACAACTCCTGCCAGAGGCAAGCCCATCTTCCCCGAATCACAGACACAGCTACAGTTACCAATGAAGTCAAGTCCAGGAAATTATGATATCAAGAGCAAATACCTGCATTATTTAGAAATAACATATTTTCCTCAAATGAGTACCAGTAAGATGTCTTTTTAATAGAGGAACTCATAGAACACAGCAAGTATCATAATCTAAAATCAGGGAAAGCTCAGGGTGAGTTGTTTTTTTTTTTAAAAAAGGCTTTTCTTTGCAAGACCTTTTTGTCTCCTGCCTTCCCACTCACAATCTCCCTCTAGTTTCCTTGGCCTCAGAAGAGCAAGCTGACATGCCTGGAGCTAATTTAACGTGTAACCAAAAGACAGGTTCTGAAAGCACCCAGCTGCCTCACAGTTAGAATACAATTATTTACGTGGATTTACAAAAAACAACAGCAAAACCAAAACAACCAGTCAACCAAAACAAACAAACAAAAGAACAGTTACATTCCTCAGTGCAGAGCTAATTACATTCCTAGGGGCAGTCAGGTCATGTCAAGAATACTATGTTACAGCACAGACCTCTTTGACTTTGCTCTGAGCCCAGAAGTGAACCCACAAACCGCCGGAGAACAGCTCAGCCCATCGCTGCTCCATGCAGCAGCAGCCACTGACTGACCTGCCCCCTGCCCATAAAACGCTAAGGCCACACACTGTAAAAACATGCAGGAGCTGCAGAGCTGGATGGGTATAACTAAAGGTAATTTTGTGTTCAGGTGACGGTCGTACATCAAATATTGATACCCTTCAAACACTCCATCTAGGCTCAGCAAAGGTGAGTGACGGAAGAGCCTGTCAAATACTCTGCCCAACTTCATTGTTCCTTGCAAGAATCCCACCCTGCTTTTTGCCCTCAAATGTGCAGAGCCAAGGCCAGCACATGGTCCCCCTGTCTGTAACTACCACCTCAGCAGCCGCACCAACAAAACCATTCACCTTTTGCTCTGCATAGGGAAGTCAGGAGACATTAACTCCCAAGCCATTCTCCCTATTTCTAGAGTTTCTTTTTTCTATCAGGCTATAATCTTTCTTACCTGGTGCTGTCTTCTGGAAGACCAGGGGCATACAAATTGCTGGACCATATCACTTTCAGAGATCTGCCATCATCTTCCTCAGGAAGGACACCAGAGCAGTGTAAAAGCCCTGTAGTGACACAGGAACAGTCTACTGGTGGAAAGGAGACCCCAGAAAATGAGATGAGAGTTAGGACCACACATAGGTCTTCAGGACAAGAACTAAAAAACACTCACATGAGCAGGAGATAAAAGTGATGTTTAAGAGATAGGTGTTATTGCTGAAGTCAGTCTTCTGTGGGCCTCATGTCAGCCTGGGAGTGGTGGATTAGTGCTCAGTGCTGCATTAGCAGCAGCTGAGAGAACGGGACTAGCAAATTTTGATTGTATGGCACACATGGTAATTATTTGCTGAATAACTGAATGGCATTCATTCTCCTCCAAGTCAAACCTGTCCTCTGCTGAGAAAAATAAAAGGGAGGTTTCACAGGCCCTTACTTCATTATCCTAGCTGCACTGGGATCAGTTGCCTGACTTTTTACATTGGTTCATGTGAAACCAAAAGTCCAAGGCACCACTGAAGAAATCAGCAGAGAAAATACTGGGTATTTTTGATTTCTGGATATCTCAGAGATGTCCCAAGAGCACTTGCTGCTCTTGCTTGTAGAAAATGAACAAGGTAAATAAAAGCTTACATTTCCTCTAGAAAAATTCCTCAATTTGTATCTTCTCATATAAGTCAAGAGACCGGCAGGGCAATATTCACTTGTGAGATTCTTTGCAGGTGCTGTGAGGTGTCAAGACATTCATTTAAGGAGAAGTTTAATTGAAGTCCCAGGCAGAGGAGGGAAGCAGAAGGAGTGTGTGGCTGATACTACTGGCTGATGGCTGCTGCTACCCCAGCTGGTTAGGAATCTGTTCCACCAATGTCAGACAAGTAAACCTGGCCCTTGATTCCCATACTTTCCATGTCAGCTTGGATGTTAACGGGCTAGAGGCTGTAGGAAACCCCTGGGGCTGTGCTGAGTGCAGCACAGACCTTATTAGAGGAAGAGAGAACCAGTGGAGGTGCAAGGTGTTTCTGTAGGGCCTACTCAGCTGAAGGGAGAGTGATGGGGCAACGCAGTCTCTGCCTGACCATGAGTGGAGGCTCAGAGGCTATTTCAAAATCCATGAGCAGTTTGACCAAAGAACTTGACTTGATTTCTTGGACTAGCTAGAATGAAAAATTCTAGCTAGTAATTAGAGAAAAATAGTACTTTGATATTTTCAGTGGGTTGCAAATGTCAAATATTATATCCTCTTATTCTCAAGATCAGTTACATAAATAACATTGCATTTTATTCTACCCAGTGAAAAATATGCTACTTCTTAAATATAAAATGTCACACAAATGCCACAAATGTACACTCTGGGCAAGTCCAGTTTCAGGTGCTGTGTAGTCACAGCCTCAAGCAGCTAACTGACTGTGGAGGTTGTGCTGGACTTCTCCCCACACTTCAGCCCTCATTCAGAGAGAAAGAGGGAAAAGGAGAGACAAAGCCTGTTTCAGCAATCGCACCTTACTAGCCGGGTATTAGAGCTCACATTGTGCTCCTACTGGCTCCAGGCAGCTACCCAGGGTGTGCACCTGAGCTGGATTCAGAGCCACTGTGGCACAGTGGCAGCCTGAGGGGAGCGAGAAAAAGTCCCCCCAGATCTACAGGACCGACTGGAGGACAGGGAGGTTGTGGATGCAAGCCCTGCTAGACACTCATTGCCTTGTGTTATCTGGCACAGAAACTGCTGAAATGTTATTTCAGGAGATGAGGGGAAATTGTTTTTGTCTAGGACTGGATTATAGCTTGATTGATGACTGCAGTTGTTAGCAGTCAGAGTGGTTTGGTACAAGAAAGCCAAATAACAGGTTTTCACTGGATGGTTCTGATGCACAAAGCTAAGAATTTTAAAAACTATGAAGAGAATGGGAAGTGCATTTTCTCCACTCCTAATGTAACATTATTAACAGCTTCAGCAGTCACTTTCTGAAGTGGCCGATGGACGTTTTCCACAGACCATTCTACCATTTCTCCATTTCCTCTTTACTGAGAGTTTTTTTACACCCTCAAGGCATAGCTATTAAAGCTGTATCTACAAAAATGCTCTCCCATCACACTTTCAAAGCTCTGCTCAGACAGCAGGGCTACCATCCCTGCTGCAAGACTAAAAACCAGAATAAATTCCTAACATTTTCCCTTTATTTTTATACTGTTCTTTTGGTAAACAAAGCAGTGTAATTCACAGGCATGGAACCTGTGGTTTAGGTGCCACAGAGACAATTGCCACATGTTCAAAATAATCTTGAGACAGTAGTGGCTGTATTTCCATCCACGGTTTCAATTTTTGTCAGAGCAGCTTCTTGCCTTTCCTGTTCTGAGTCACAAGTTTTGCACAACAGCATGGGAGCCTTTGCAGCATTTTGTGTGTGTATTTGTGCTCCTTCACAGAGACAGCTCTGCAAAGTTGTTTGCAATGTATTCATTTCAATTGATTTTTAAATTCCAGCCTCCTGCAACTAATCTTTGACGTTACCGTGAGTTTGCTGGTTTTGTGACTACATAATGGGCTTGGTCTGACATTGCCGCTGTGGGGAGGGATCTGCAGGGTGATTCCTCTTGAACTGCTGCCAGTCCTGCAGGAGTGGCTCTGGCCATTATGTTCAAACATCTTCCCTAAGCTGTTTTCTCCAAAGGGCACTCCTTTTCAACACCATAAGCCCACAGAAATATTGTTTCCCCGGACAGCGTGGATTTCCCTTCACATAATGGTTCAAATGAAGTGTATCCATCCTTCAATAAATTGGGGACGTGTGTGACTGCCTCCCAAACTGGCAAGCAGTGCAAAAGGGAAAAATGAAAGAATGTGGACTGAAGTCCCTGGATGTTTTCCACCATCCGGTCCTTAACGCTGGCCGCAAGTTCCTCACTTCCCACGCTGGCTGCCAAGCACCAGACACGGGTTAGGGGATGGCTAGGTCAGTGAGGGCTGTGCTGCAGCCCAGTCTCTGAAAGGAAATGTTCCTCTGCTCTAAGGAGACACTGCCATAGTTGTGCTGCCAGCATCTGCTTCCTCTTAGACATCTATTTTACTTCTACATTTGACAGATGGACCACTGATAGGGAGATGAATGCTGAAAGCCTCCACCTAATTTTGCTGATTTGGAAACATAACTGAGAAATACATGTATTTTTATCCCTCTGTATTTTCACAGGGCTTTTACTCATTTCATTCAGCAAAGGCCAGAGCTACAAATCAGATTAGAATTTACTTTAGCAAGAAGTGGAGCAGAAAATGGAGGTGTGAAGGTTTGGCTGATCTAAAACAAATGTTTGGCTGACCTAAACCATTTAACCCCTTTTCATGTCTTTGCAGGCTGGCCAAATATTTCAAAAAAAAAAAAAAAAATTAGCAAATATATTTTCAATGCAGACTTCTTCTGGAGTAGGACTATCTACTTTTGATTTTCATACCTGGACTAAACAGCTGTATTTCCCACTCTATACTGAACACACTGTGAATAGTTTACATTTCTCTTGGATGACCCCTTCCTTTCATTGTCAGGTCAGGCAACAGCAGTTCCGCCACCTTGCTTACCTCCCTTCTTGGGCTCCATGCAATATTTTCTCTCACACTTCCCAAATTCCCAAACTTGGGATGGAGCCATTCTCACCTTATAGCCTGCCTGAAATTCATAGGCTGTATTTGCTACTGTGAGTCAGCAGTAATTACATTTCATCATTAGGAAAGACAGTGGGAATGGAGTTGAAGGTGATTCAGCAAAACACTTCATTAGCAATTTCACACTGGAAATCATTATACCTGAGTCATCAGCTCCAGGCTGCACAATCACAGGCCATCGTGTAATAGAGAGTTATCCTAAAGGCTTTCTGTGGTAGCCTGAAATATGCTGTCCCATTATACTTGCAGACTGCAAATCAAAGCACTGTGGAAGGGAAGGGGTGGTGCCTAAATGCTACGAGCAATTTCACATTTGCCTACCCTTTCAACCATTCTTCTCTTGATTCTCAAAAAACACAGCACCATAGTCAGAAATCAGTTGATTCTGATGAGTCAGTGCTCATAGTATTATCCTGGCACAACTGAGGCACTAGCAATTAAACCTTATTCTCCAGTTGTTCTGCCTTTTTAATCACTGCCAGTTCTCATGTGTTTCTGGCTTATTACTTGCTCTGAAGGAGATGGAGGCAGACGGCCAAGAAGGTATCACAGAGCTGTGCCGTGCTGATGTCAGTCTAATTGCAGAGTTAAAATCTGCTGTCTGAACAAAACAGATTGGATGTATATAATGAATCCACTGCGGGGTTACACTGCCACATCCATTAAAACAAGAGCAAAACAGCACTGGATAGCAATAGCGTAAAAGGAACCAGCAGTTAATTGTGTGATTGGCTTAATTAATGTTTGCTATAAATTACAGTAATTAGCAATGTAAACTAAAGTCAAAGACATTTATTCCAAGATTTAACTACTTCTAATTTCTTTTTAAAATGATATGGATGCAGGTAGCTATTTATGACTGAGGGTGGACCATCACTGAACTGATGCACACATAGTAGGTTGGTCTGCTGTACCTGGGAGTCTGCAGCCTTGCCAGCACATTGATCCCGTCTGTCCGCACCTTCCCCTTCTTGTCTACCTTTCACAACAAAGCCTAGATTGTGCAATATTCTGTATCGGACAAATCAGTAAAGGGTCAGCATGAAACCAAGAAACTCATTCCTGTTTGTGGCCTGTTTAAAGAATGAAATGCTTAACATATTTTGCCTATCGAGTATTTTACAGCAATGACATGCTGTCCTCTCAGTGCTTTATAAGGCCAAGTGGATAATCTTTCCTTATCTCCTAAATATGTTTTGTGTAATACCCTGAACAGCATTTGGAGCAGCTAATGAAGACAGTGTTTTTTATGGATGTTCTAATTTTGCAGAATTGCAACACATTATTTGTTTACTTAGTAAAAAGATGCTACATTCTGCAAATATTTCCTGACAACATTTTGAAGGCGTGTCAGAAGGAAAGTGCTAGATTTCTAAAGTAAACTGAAGAGACCATCTGAATGCTGAACAGGAAAAGAGGAGAGCAGAATGACTGCAGTGATCGTGCCGAGGAAGTCATACGTGAGAGCAGATAGGATGGCTCCTAAGCCTGTAGCTGAATCTCACTCATGCAACAACTTTTCTTAAGTTCAAAATTGAGACTGCTTGCCCTCTTCGTAAGGGGAAATAAGGCATTTCAAAATTATCTCTGTAAAATCTACACTGTTATGGAAACCATTCAGGTTAGCAAATGTGAAAGTGTGTCAAGCCTTGTTCCTCTCAATAACTTATTTTGCAATTTACTTAATTGCACTTTGAAAATTTCACTCAATGCAACACTTCCAAATACCTCTATGCTTTTGTTTTTTCCCCTTTTGATTCCTTTGTTTAAAGTCTGAATTAAAACCTACCTATCTCCTTTCAAGATTCCCATTTCTGTTAAATAAAAGAATCAGAAAGAGGGATACAAAGACAACAGAGAGACTGAGAGAGAAGGGAAATGGGATTTTTGTAGCATAGATATGGCTGTGGTAACTCCACCATTTCTTCCCTCTTTGCCTCTCAAAAGCTGAACCCCAGCTAGTGAGGACATTAAGGTCTTGGGCATCAAGGTGGTTCTGTGAGCACAGTGTTACTGAGTTTTTGACTCAGCACATTTCCTTCATTCAAGGGTCTGATAAAACCACAAGCACCATATACTGCAAGAAGCATCCATGGACCATGAACCTAATAAATGTCCTGATCTCCTATATGTTGTCAGCCCTTCCCTGAGACCACAAGGAATGGTGAATAATTCAGAGGACACATCTGTCAGGTAGAGCACACACTGTGGGAGCTCTTGCAGCCACTGGCGTCTTGGGACCCTTGCTGCTGCGCTAGATTATTGCTAGCTACCTCAGCCATAATGGGCAACATGGAATTTGACTCCATTTCAGGCCTGAGAAGACTAAAACCAACTTCTTCCAGGAGAGCACCTTGTCCATGAGCTAATGCTCCCTCATCATCTGGGAGGGAGCATTTGGAAATGTCTTTCTGAAGATTTCCCATGTTGCACTGTAGACACAAAGCTTCCTTGCATGTAATCCAAAAATGGATTTGTCTTAACAACCATTTAAAGTATTCGCATGCTTGCCTTGTCCGATGAACACTCACATATTTCTGTATTAAATTATCATTGAATAAAATGCACAAGCAATTCCTGAAGGAGTCCAGGAGCTAATATATTCCTCCACTTGTCTGGAATTGAAATGAGTTGGAAGTAGCTGCTTGGTTGTTTTTTTTTCACAAATGAGGTACTTCTGGGGCACACACACAGTCCCATAACTCTAGAAAATTGGGAAATATTAACAATGAAACTGAAGGTGCTGTGCACTGTACCTGCCTTCAGGCTTAAGCAGCAGCTAAATGGAGTTAGGAGCAGAGAGATTTCAATGCCAACGTTATTTTCTGGATCTGGAGCTCAGTGCAATGAAGCTCCCACTGGATTTCAAAAAGGGATCTGTCATTTGACCTCTGGTCCTCCCTTCATTTTCAAAAGAAAGGTAAATTCTTAATAGATTACCATATGCCCCAATAATACTTGAGGTAGCCGCTGAAGAGATAAAGGGGGTTCGTGGATAACTTGTACGTACTCAGAGAAAATTGATTTTCATGGAGAAAATGGCAGAGTACCTCTTTGAAATGCAAACTGTATTTGCATTTTCTAGGAAAAAAATGCAGCTAATTTCTTTAAACAGTTCTACAGAGATCTTAAACAGTTCTTCTATGTAAAAAGATATGTTTTTTCCAAGTATGTATAGTTTCAATGAGCATTTAACAATGGCTAGAAATACAGTCTACAGTGGAACACTTGTCCAAATTCTATTTATAAATACCGTGTTCTAAATGTAGTCAAGATACCACAAAAATATTTTCCCTAATAAGAAATAAAGCATAGCCGTGTGTTATTCTGATTTTGGTGATGCTGATGTAGCAAAATACGTATGCGTAAAATCGCTTCACCAGGCAGTACCATGAAGACACAGCAGCCCTACACTTCATTATTAGGCAATATTCCAGCTTCATTTTCAATGAACAATGTTTTCTTTTTAATTTAAAAATGGGACGTCATCTGAAAGGTACATACTCTTACCCAAGCCATGGATTAATCAGGCCCTGCTTTCATCTGATGTAACAGAAAATGTTTTCTGCTCACCTCAGACAAAACTTTGCCTACTTTTATTTAAAACCCTTCCTCTTCTCTTTAGAGAGCTGATGGCAAAGGTGAACACACTCAGTATGTTCTTATAGCCTAATTTACATATGTTTTATATTATGATTTTTTTGCCTTATCTAGGTTATCTCACCTCATCCTTATCCTGGATAATTGAGCAGTAAGCTTGCAAGAATATCAGGTTATGAGGAAGAAATTATATATCAGGCAGACAACTGTACTCCACGTAGCTTCCTGGGGATTTTCAGGGAGGCTGAAGGGAGATGGAAGTAGACTCAGTCAGCTTTGTGCCTTCTGGATTTGGCCGTGGCATAAGAACTCAGGTAGGTGAGAAGCTTCTTTGAGCAGCAGAGTGAGTTGCTCTGAAGTTACAGGGCAGTTGGTGCATAGAGCACTCTGGGGACATTTCTGACCATCTAGCTTGTCCTTCAGACTTTTCCTGAGGTCAGCCTGAGTCCCAGCCTTGCCCAGGTCTACACAGCAGAACACAGCAGGCGAGACCATTAGGCACCATGGCTATGTGAAGCTGCCCAGAGAGTTCACAAATAAAGGAGGACAATGGGGTGCAGGTCTTCTGCCAGGCCCCTTTATAGCACTAAAACTATGGGTCCCCAAAACATGCAGATTCAGGTTGTGGGTTTGAAAGCAGAGATATGAAGAGCATGAGGGGGAACCACAGTTTTAACTTTTTGCGGGGTCAGAAGACAGATGAATTTCTAGCCTTAAATCTTTGGAAAATGATGGGCCTGAGCCTTGCAGTTGGCCCTTCATACTGGGATCTGGCAGTCACGTTTAATCTCTCAGAACTGCTAAAAGAGTCTTGACAAAAATCACCAACAATGCAATTTCAGTGCTGAGAAGAAATGTCAGAAGTGTCAATCTCAGGCATCTTTCCCTACCCTCAGCCCAGCAGCCATGCTCAGTTGGAGGTTTTCCTCGCTGGAGCTGCATTAAATACACTGTCCTCAGCTTCATTTCCGCGAGGAGAAGGACTCCATAAACCCACGTCAGAGCTCAATCCCGAGCTCACGTTTCTAGTGCTAGGAGGTATCTTTTATGCTCAATACAACAATTTGATTTCAATTTGCAAACCAAAGATAGGCGAAAGAAAGAAAGAAAGAGAGAGAGAGAGAGAGAGAAATAAAAAAAGAGAGAAAGAAAGAAAATTTCTGCACACAGTGTTCTAAGTTTTCCATGTTCCTTGGGACAATGTTGCTTGGAAGACCACAAACAGAGGACAGAGCCAGCACTAATGGGCTAAGTTGCAATCTTTCTTCACTGCAGCAAGCACAGCTGCATCTAACCCATCCACCCTACATAATCATCTCACCAACAGAGTTAGCATTGCATAGCTGACATGCAAGGGCTGGCAGTTAAGCAGTTAAGCGGACTCAGTCTGGGAATTAGTCATTGGTAGAGGTCACAGACAAAACGCTTGCCAAAGCTCTTTTTGCAAGAGATGGCAACACATAAAAGAGGTTAGCAAGTTTCCAAGGAAAAGCAGAATTTAGTTTGAAATCTATTGTAGACACTGCGTGAGCCATGGTTCTCCCTTGTTCTCCCTTAATGCTTCCTCCCCTTCTGAAAAATTGCCCTACATATCCTTAACCTCACTACACAGAAGTCCAGCCCCCCATCCTTTGAACCCCAGATGTGCTTTTTTGGTGTTCTGCTTTTTTGCTTCTGTTATGGGAGTGAATTAATGTGAAAAACAAGTGCTATGCCATAAGAAAATTCATTCTCTTGAGCGAAAATCAAGAAATGGCTTGTGAGATAGCAGTGTTCAGTGAAGTACTTTTGTCTGACCCTGTACTAGCCTCATTATTTCTTGAGAAACATCTCTCTACGTAGTTTTCTCAAGAATTCATTATTCCACTCACTGGCTTGAATTTATCTCATATAGACCACATATATTTAGAAAAAGTCTCAGTCAAAATGATATGATGCCATCATTGATTTATGAGTAGAGCAGTAACAAATGAGCAATAAAGTTAAAAAGTATTAAGCACGGTCTAGCAGATGGGCAAAGCACCAAAATAAACATTCTGATAAAAACACAAATTCAGCAAAACACCAAATCCAACATGTTCTCAGGAGTTTGGGTTTATTTGGGTTAACAAAGTAAATTTGCTAAGAATGTTGTTAAACTATTATAATATTAAGGCACAGAACATGACCAAGGACAGTTCAACTTAATTTGGATATCAGAATATCAGGAATAAAATGCAGATCTTATTGTAGCTGAGTCACACAGCCCCCATTACAAAAGTTTAAAAATCCTTCTAAAAGAGCTGCCCTTTCCCACAATCTGTGTCACTAAAACTAGACGCAGTAATGGTATTTGTGTACTCAGAGCCCTCAGCTGCTATTCCTCACACTATCTTGTAATTTTCTATGAAATTGCTTTTATTTCAGGAAATCTGGCTCAAACTTGGAAAAAAAAAAAAGAAGTACAGTAATGCAAGTGTAAAAAATGCTCTGCCATCTTAATGTGACATGGCACCTTGGCAAGTAACTTCTCATTAGCAAGATTTTTGGCCAACTTCGTTCCCATTTTCTGCTGCAGGATAGGAAATGTTAGATCAGTAATACTGCTGTTTTGGGGAACATGGCCTCATAACTGAGAAATCCAGTGCCATTACTGCTAGTGGCGTGGGTGCAGATGCTGACACTCAGCTGCTCCCTTATTCCCCATAGCCTGGCTTTGAACCACTAAGGTTCTGTTTACCGTCTGTCTGGTAAAAATATTTATAATCATTCTAAAATGAGTGATTTTTCGGAAGTGTGCATTTGTTTAACATAGCTCCTGGCAGTTTCTATGGTAAATATGCAGGTTTTTGTTTTTGTTTTTTAAGAGAGAAACAGATGCAACATAGAAACCAATTGTTAACCATGCTACAATGCTGGCTAATCAATGGAAGGTGACATGTTCTCATTTAATACTAAGCCTGCTTCTTGAACACCATCATTTGCTTTCAGTAATAATGGGAAGACCTTATCATGGATACGGTAAGTGCTCCAAAATGCTTGGAGAAACAAACTTCCACAGGACATATTATAGTTAAAGAGCTGCTGTTACAGCATAACTGTCTATGAAAATTCAGACAAATAAACTAAATAATACACTTAAGTGTATTATTATGTGTATTAGTTTTCTTGCACTGAATCCTCTTTAGGCTCAATGATGAGTTCCATAACTGTTTTTTGTTGTTGTTGTTTTGTTTTGTTATTAATCTTAAAATTCTGTGGTGTTTAAAACTGAGCTGTCCTGAGACAGATCATAACATCATTTAGGACTGGGCTTACTGTTGAGAGGAGGAGTGCTGGCAGGGCTGGTGCTTCTGCAGCTAAACTTGCTGGGATTTTTCCCTGGGCAGAATCTGAAGCTGGAAAACAGGACAACACCTTCTGTTCTACCAGCCCAGGGTCCTTGCATCAGCACTGTGGGGATAAAACAAAGCAGATACTCTATTTCCCTTGGAGTTAAAAAGTTTCCATGTAATAAGTCTACTCAATATACTCCAAAACACACCCTTGGCACAGGCTCTTTGCTTCCAGCTGCATGCCATACTTTGCTTCTAAGGTCTTTTTCATGTGCATTTAATGCAAAAGGAACAGTGGCAGATCTCTAGCAGGGAAAAGAGGGACACAGGTTTTCTCTGCAGGATTTCAAAATACAGAGCTCATTTTGCATCTCCCTCTGCTTTAACATATTGCTGCTTTGTGTAATTCTGGATCTTTCTGAATTTTGTGATGGGAGATGTCACTGTGCAGGGAATGGTAGGCTGGCTGAAATTGTCTGTACTTAACAGTTGTTCAGGGCAGAACGTTTAAAAGCACCGTAGTCTGTTTTTCTTTCTGGTCTGCTTTTAAATGCCTTGTTAAAAACACACTCCAAATACTCTGACAGCAGTAGCTTACATGCCCTTATGTACACATGAATATCTGTCAAAACAGAGAAAGAAGGAATTTGCTGCTGTGTGCGCACGGCACTTGCAAACTGTTCAATTTAGCACTTATATGGTAAAATTATGTTGAAATTTCACGTCTCTCTTCTGTTCAACTGTGTCACCTACATGTAAACACACTGTTTGCACGCACATAGGTTTCACTGTGAAAAAGACCCTTCTTTATTCTCAGTTTAACTATACATTCATAAAGCATCCTGTAACTATTTGAAAGTACATAATTCCCATCAAGTTTTTGTTGGTAGGATGCTTCCAGGTGACATAAGCATTGTAGTTTCTACAGTCAAAAAGTCAACAGCCATATTGCAAATTTACTTAGAAGCAGCTGTTACCATTGACTGTATGGTAGAGGGTTAGGATTTCACAGAGCTGTGATAGAGAACATGTCTTGCTCAGCCATGTCCAGAGTGCCTGGCTCTTAATAAGTAATCCAGGATTGCTAATTTAGCCTTGCAAATCTTTTCTTCTCTCTTTCAGCCTGGTGGATTTTTTTTCCAAAAACAAATGACTTTTGGCATTTTAGTTCTTTCCCTCTTCATATTAGTAATGAAAAAGTGACTGTAGATCATAACATTGCTTCAAATTTTCCTGGTGACACATGCAGCTATTTTTCACAAGTCCATTTCTTCGTACATTGCTCATTATTTCTGAAGAAAGTTTGTTCCAGGATGTTTGGAAAAACTGAAACTGTTTGCCCAATTGCCTCAAACAAAATGCCTATGAAATTAGTTGTGAGTTTTGCTGGAGTCATGAAAAAAGTGTATCGTCTTAAATTACAAGTCAAACATTGTAAATATAATTATTTGACTATAAATAAAACACCTTCAAGTTGGCAAGATTCCCAGTCTGGTATCAGTTACTGACCATCTTTCTCAAAGCCAAATGAATCACATATGCTTCAGGTTACTGAGATTCACTTTGTGCCATTTTCTGCAGATAGCAATTACTGGATCGTACAGAGAAAGTTACTGAGCTTATTGAGTCTCAGCAATAAAATGAATTCCAGCTCATCACCTTATATTTTCTTTGCAGCCACTGGATCTAGTCCAAATTTCTCTACCCATGTGTGCTGCTGCAATACCATTCTAGACTGAGTCTGACCAGAAAGAACATTGCATTCTGCTCTTTTCCTCCTCTGGCAGACGCTTTGTGTACACAGCTAATTCAATCCACTCTTTGCTAACTTGCTGGTTTTTTTTGTGTGTGCTGCCTTTTCCCTTTCTTGCCTTTGTTTTTAAAGCTGTTTCTCCTTTTTAATAACATTCATACAATTTTCAAGCATTTCTGAGTATATTAATTTCATCTTCATTTGTTTCCCTTTGATCTCTTGCAGCCTCTTTTGCCATGAGCTGCATTTCCTATGTTTCTCTCTCTTTGGTTGTTAGTAAACCCTGCCAAGACTTCCTGGTGCCACTGTGCAACTGCACAGATCTCTGCAAGACTGCTTCTTATTATGTGGATATTAGTCAGCCATGAAGAGAAGGGCTGCATTGTGCTATGGGTAAAGCTGAACCTGACCAAATAAATAAACCTCCATGTTGCTTTCTTTCAGAGATCAATTTCTTTTGCTGCAACGCACAGCAGAACTGAATGAATTGAGTCTCAAGGCTGTCAGAATATACAGAGATTTCTGGATTTTTTTATGCATAGACTGGTTCAGATTCTTTTCTTAAAATGGGACAAATATCAGCAACTCTCTTATGAACAGAAGCTAAAAAAAAAAAAAAATTGTGCAAGTACTGAGAAAGCACAACTGAGAACCAGCTTTTATTGAGTTGACTGTATGAGGATTGACTATCGCGCAGCACCTAGACAAATGTCTAGCACTGACGGTAGAACTGAAATCTCCCTTCTGGGACATCACAAAGGAAACTGTGAAAAAGAATCTAGCAGCTACTCAGGAAGGTGGTAAGAAAGACATACAAATACTTCAGGCCTAAATAAAACCCTTCTGTATTTTGAAATAAATTGTTGCTTTTTTAGAAGCAGGTCTTGCACCTGGTCATGTTCAATTACTACCACTCAAGCGATTCCGGGTGCTGTGCATTTCCCCTCTGCTCTTCTTTCACTTTATCCCTGTCACTGAATGTCATTAGAGAGGTTACCTAGGAGAATTATGTATCAGTGGTTCTGCAAGCTTTGAGGAAAGAAATCAGGGAGATACACTGCAGAATATTGAGCATCTCTTAAGCGCACCTAGGACTTCACTCAGTGGCAGTGATGAGACCATGACTCCGCTGCCCCAATTCCAGGCCCGAGCCATAAGAGCTCTCTCTGAAATGTCCTTCCCTGCTACCACAATACTTTTCTTTTCTTCTGAGTTGTCATCCTTCCAATAATAGCATATAAAACAATAATTTATGTTATTCCTTGCATGCCTGGTTAAAATCTAGCAACAAGAACTGTCCTTTTAAGTCATGGGAACCAGCCCTACAGTCTAAAGAGCACCTCTCTTGCTAAGTGGAGCTTCTAATTGAAGTACATTACAACTGACGATAAGGACTTCCCTGACAGCTGACTAAACAAGCAGCATTGCAGCACTTTGCTTTAGGCCTTTATACTGACTTCCGAGACGGTTTCAGTTCCCTCATTTGCTCAAGATATAGTTGCCAACACAGAAACAAATCACACGCTGCTGCTTTCAGGATGGGAGAAAGAGTTGTTCCTTCCCTTCCCATCAAATTCTGCCTTGGAATAAAAAGACAAGGCACCAGCTATAGAACTTCAATATCAAATAACCATCCCCATATCCCAGTGAGCAGGCTCCCCAGCTGCCAATGGGTCCTCCTTGGCATGCAGGAAGCACCGAGGAAGCAAAGCCCCTGACCCCAGACAACTGCGATCAGAATCTCACTCAAGCACAGAGAATGGCTGGAAACAGTATCAACCCACTATTTGTGTCCGAATGAGACTCCTGTCTGTAAAATTTACCTTTAGTTTATGTCTGAATCAAAATATCGGGCATTTTTGGGACCCCATATACTTTTTGTTGCTACTGAAAGTAGCAACAAAGTCTGTATGCAACTCGTGGAATTTTTTCAGGTAGGACTTGCGAGCTTTGCTCAACTGTGAATTCCTGTGGGGTCTCTGCTCTCTGTTTGAGAGTAATTCACTCCTAAGCACTTATTCTCAAGTGACATGATCCTTTTCCCACATGATCTTGATGGCCTTTGTAAGCATATCCATGCCATGTAGCAATATATATAGGAACAGACACATACATACCGAGAGGAAGCACTGAAGTCTACAGCTGCCTCCTGCAATAGAAGTAATGTGATCACATGGAGTGCATCTACTTACTCAGATACGGACGGTGTCACAAAGATAATTCATGTCATCTCTGCAGAAGTAAAAATAAATAAGGTTCAGGCAGAGTTCAACCACCTAAAGTTGTGTATTAGCAGTTCACAGTGTAGATGAGAGATTCCTAAAGTTTTCCTGGGATATGAGGGCCTTCGACGTTCACGCTAACGGGAAAGCACAGTCAGGTAAAGGCCCAGTGCATGGATGAAAGGCACGGTGCTCAAACTTCAGTGACTCCTACTTTTTAGGTCGTGACTTTAGTGGGGTTTTGTGAACCACGACTACAGCATCTTTTAGCAGGATTGCCTTGAGTCACTGGCCTGACTATTCAAGATCTATAGATCTATGGAATCTGAGCAGGTTTACAGAATAGACTGTTCCTGTTCATGCACTACATCATGAATTGTAAAGTGCAACTGCAAGTAGACTGTCAATTAATTTCTATCTTAATCTCTCTTCTGAATAACAAAGCTCTATTAATAAGTAGTGACCATCCCTTTGCCAGATCTTGCAAGTAAAATCTACTCTTACCTCAGTGTTAGAGAGAGAAGTAACGAATGAGAACAGTAAACAACAGCAAATTGCTATGAACTTCCAAATCTGACCAAATTAGGACATTCAAACAGTATCCCTTCCTGTCTGCCTCTTTTCCATGCCCATTTTTCTCCCTTGTTACACTGCATAGGAATATCGACTTCAGAGCAAAAGCAAAAGTGAATTCATTATGGTCCTCCATGGGAAGTACTTCAGCAAATCTCATATACACAAACAATTTGAAGTCATGTATGAAAATCTACCACGAAGATTGAGAGCTGGCAAACTGTAAAGTGGCCAACCCACCGCTATTAGTTAATCTGTATGAGCTGACAAGCTGAGTGATTAATGTACATTCGCAAATGGGAATAAATTTGCCCAAGATGGAAGTAGCCAGACTGTAGCCACTTACTAGGGAAGAAATGGGTTCTAAAAAGAATTTGGGATCGCAGGGGGTAATTAACTGAACATTGTATCAATGTTTATAAATACCTGATGGTGGTCAGGTGGAGTAATGAAGAATGAGCCAGACTCTTCTCTGTGGTGACAGGACACTGATAGGACAAGAAGCAAGGGGCAAAATCTGAAACACATAAAATTCCCTTTAAGCATAAAAAAGCCCCAAAACACAAGTTTTTGTGTAATCAAATCAATCAGTTTTGTGTAATGGGGTAATCAAACACTGGAATGGGTGGCCCAGAGAGGTTTTGGAGTCTCCATCCTTGGAGACATTCAAAACTGGACTGGCCACAGTCCCAGGCAAGCTCCTCTAGGTGTCCCTGCTTTGAGCAGGTGCTTGTGTGAGACTATCGCTAGAGGTCCCCACCACCTCCACCTGTCTGTGGTTCTGTGATGTCTGCGGTCTGTCAGCACGTACACGGAGATCATAAGCATGAGAACAGAAGGACCATAAACTTACCTATGTGACAAGATCTAGGAGCTGATACTAAGTGATTTAAATAAAGTGCAAAGTTTTGATGGTCTGCATTGCTGGAACAATTTGCTAGGGCGGATCCTCCATCAGTGCCAATATTGAAATGAAATTAGATGTTATTCTAAACAACACGATGTTACTTAACTAGGACCTAACTGAGGAAAGCCTTTGGTCTAAGCTGTAATGTGTTTAGGTGAGATTTCTTTTTTAATAACGGTCTCTTCTGGTCTGCACTTTATAAAAACACATTGCTGAATGAGGCCTATGTCCCAGTGAGCTTAAGTATCTTTTCATTACATTCTTTTGGCCTCAGAAAATTGAAAAAAAAATTTAATTTTTTTTTTTTGGCATAACGTTGTCAGTATGTCAGAAAACCTACAGTGAGAAGATCAGCTGATGTATGATGTATGTAACTCCATAAATTTATCTTTGAAGAAATAAAAATACTTTTGAAAATAAAAATTTATCACAAGAGAGCCCTGTGCAACCCATATTTCTCCCTGGAGTGCCCTGCAGTATGGCTCTTCACAGGGAAAAAAAGTCTTGGCTGATGCAACGTTAAGGCTGTGGTTTTAAGAAGTTTTTAAGAATGTAGACATTTTTTCATCTCATACAGTACAACTACAATCATGATGCCAAACTTCAGTAAAATTAGGAATTCATGGAGAGTATGCATGCTCCCCCACCCCTTCTGACTACAGAGGATGACTAGTTATCATGGTCACAGGACTGAAGTTTACCAAGATCTTTTGAATTTTAAGCTAGCCCAAAACAAGAGGGCATGTGCATCTGAATGGCACATTTTCTAGTTCACTATGTCACTGGGGCAGCAGTCGGTGCGTGTAGCGGGTTGCACATGAACAGAGTCCCTTGTGAGGCCTGCTTCAGTTCAAATATTTATTTTGTAGATGGTACATTGATAGGCTTTTTTAGGTCTGTGTTGTCTCTTTTTTCCAGCTACAGCATGCTGCTGCCACTCAGGTGACAGTGAACAGTCTGCTGCATGTCCTACTTTTTGGAAAAGTCAAATATCCTCCCCATTCCTCCCTTTGACTTCAGCAGCTTTAAGAAGTGAGGGCAGTGCAGCTTGTCAGCACCTTCTGTAACATACCTGGGTGGTGACGGTCTGGGCTCAATGCTGGCATGCAGCAGACCGAGGGCAGGGGGCTGGTTTTCACAGCCAGGCAGCCAGACCGAATCCCTTTAGACACAAAGAGGACATTTTTAGAATAACTAATGTTCAATCAGTGACAGACCAGATAAAGTGGCATGTTTGAGAAAATTACTGCTCAGGAAGGAAGACTGGAGATATCAGGGAAAGAGGATTCTCAGCTTTAGAGAGCTGCATTAAATACGTGATAAATTATTCCAAAAAATAAAAAAGGAAAATCATGTTGGCTAAACCCACCAGGTACATCTGACCTTTTTCCTATCAGCCTATATTTTTTTCCTTAGACTTGAGCTGAGGTGTCTCTCACATGAAAAGAATAAAAAATGATTTGTTCCCTCTGGCACATTGTTACTCCTTAGAAACATGTAAGGTGACATTTGTACCATACCCGATGCCACCCTTCCAACTGATTGACATGGCCAGAAACCTGCACCCAGAGGGGCCCTGGGACTCCAGGGCAGATCCATCTCCCCATGGGGATGTGGGCCCATGGAAGCCAACCCGTGCATTGCTAACTCTTTGGAGCAGCCTGGAACAGACCTTTGGATTTGCAGGAGTCAGGGCCCAGGAGCGGTCAGTGTGTCTTACCAGCCTCCCCGAACCTTTCACTCAACTGTCATTAACAGCAAACCAAAAATATCAACAAAAAAAGGAAACAAGTATAAAGAACTTTCCTCTCTGTTACAATTGCAATGAAAATCTCAGATCCCCTCTCCCCAACCCCAAACTATCCCACCCCCAAGGAAACGTAGCTGGGGAGGCAGCAGAAACCCTGGCATGAGAGTGCGAAAAGGGCACAACTCCCTCACTCACGTAAGCAAATTTCTAAATAACCACTGCGGGTAAATTAAATACCAACATGATTTGCTGGGACTGGTGCTTTGTTTATGTGATTCACTCGCAAGGTTTATTTTGTAAAAGAAGTGCAAACAATCGGCGCCATTTCGTCTTTTAAATCTGAACTGGACGACTGGCAGGGGTCTGCACCAGCCACGCGACGGAGACCTCAGGCTGCTGGGTGGTGGGCCGCCTGCCTAACACAGTGCTAAAGGAGTAGTTCACAGCTCGTGAAAAAGAATGTTTTTCTTCATTTTTCATTCTTCCCATTTATGGACAAAGAGATGAAAAAAAGAAAGTAAAAAAAACATCGCTAATTTATAAATTTTGCTGATTTCCTAAAATGCACCAGCATAATGCTTAGCTAGCAATGGAAGGAAAATTCTTACAGTCCAAAGATGAAATAATTCCAATTTTTAAATTTAATTTAATTTGATTTTTTACTAAAAAAGCTGCATACAAAAGGCAGAGGACTGGAACCTCCTTGGTCAGCCTCCTTCTGTTTACTAAAATGCAGATGTCTAAAAATATATATTTACCAACCACTGGTTATCTGAGTTTAATATAGCAGAAAGAATCTTAAATCTTAGTTAAAATTTAACAGTTGTCTTTTTGCTTGTGTGACTACAAACTTTGAAGCCATGCCCAGAATAAAGTAGGAGTTTTCTGTGGAAGTAACTTGATTTGAGCGTCAGTAGAGAGTGACTTTTGAAGGCGTGCCAATACAAATGATCCTTTTTGATAACGTCTGCCTTGAGCATGATGAAATATGGTTCTTGGATCCGATTCACTACGCATTTCTGTCCTCTTTGAGTGGCTTTTCAGTTTAAAAAGGTTCACAGAATTTTAGCCAAAAGTTTGCCTTAATGATAAATCTAGATTATTGACCTAAAATGGGGATTGCCTAATCCCTTTTTATGTTTTACTAAATAAAGATATTTACTCTAGTATGATGTTAATTAATAACTGTGTGATGGGCTAAGTTGGAGACCTCGGGATAGAACTGAACGATCAAAAGCAGAATGTTTTCCCATTTAGTCTGCATTTGCTGCCAAAAGCAGTCTTTTATTACCACTGCTCTTGCTCTCCTGTGATGAATTTAGAGCTATGAAGGTTGTTTGCTAGAATGGTTAGATCTGCTTACCGGATCTGGAGTGGAAAGACAACGGTATTCTCGTGCCTCCTTTTTCTCCTTCCTTCCCCAGCACACTAGTACAATTGCTTAGGTAGGCAGCTTGTGCTGAAAGTACCCAAATGTAGACAGGTACTACTCGGCAGCAGAGAATTTTAGTTCACTATGTGTTTCAGATGTCTGCTCTAAGTAGTCCTTTGTCAAATGGGAGCCTGAACGCGCACTGTGCGTACCTTTCTTTACAGCTGGGAAGGTGATGACAAACACTAGGTAGACTTTTTTTCTGTCCATTTTCTTCAGTTTATCTTGTGCCAGTGCACAGATTTGAGAAAGATTCTTCTGGAAGCCCAGGACAACTATTTCCCTTCAGCTGTGGGAGGGTTTCCTAAGCTTCTGAAGGCTGCTCCTCCTGCTTCAGGAAAATGAGCAATTTTGCTGAGCACTGCTGAAGTCCTGCGCATTTCCTCCCCATTCCTGGCCCACCTTGAATAACTCCGAGGCATGTCACTACTGGCTTGTGTTTCATTTTTGGAAAATACTGCTTCAGATAGGCCTTTCAAAAATGGAAGCCCCTGACAGTTTCTCTTCAAAGCCAAAATTTTAAGAGGTTACTTGTTGCCAGCTAGTATCAGCCCTCTCCTCATCTATGTACCTTGTATATGACACGCATTTCTCCTGCTATCCTACTAGTAGCCTTACCACATTTAAATCCAATTATTATTAAAATCACAGGACAGCCAACAGTGGATAGCTCTTTTGTGTTCTGGNTTTTGTTGTTGTTTTTTTTTTTTTTTTTTTTTTTTTTTTTTTTTTTTTTATGCAGTATAAGGATTGCAGGTTTCAACTACCTATTTCTTTCCATGATACATAAGTGCTTACTTCGTTGCCAGGACTGACAGGACGAACCCTCCCTTCTAGCCTGGGGACTTGTACAAGGGCCCTCTGCACCACCAAAACATTACTGGGCTCTCTGAGGCCCCGCAGTGAATTTCAGCCTCTGCTTCTAGTCTGGAGATGCCACAACACAAACTTCCAGCGTACTGAGGAGCCTCTGCTTTCAGTAAAATTGTCCAAACTGCCAAAGCATGTCAGCAAGTACCCACTGTTTCAGTTCCATCTGCCCTGCTCAGTAGCATGTGTAAAACTTTGATTTTGTAATGTGACACTTAAACAACTAATGCAGGCATGTAAGGAAATAGTAACAAAGCCACAAGCCTTTGTTGTGGCCTCTGCAGCATCAATGTTATGGCAGCAGGAAGCAGAGATCACTTTCCTGGTTATGTTAGAAATACTACTCTTGCCAAAATCACATACTACATACGAACAACATGAAAGCTGTTATGAAATGTAAAATCCTTTTTTTTTTTTTTTTTTTTAATTTTAAAACACTTTCTGCCACTAATGTCTTCCAGGAATATACAGGACATCCCCACTGCAGCACAGTAAACCATTCTTTTGCTCTGTTCTTTTTTTGTGTGTGTGTTTCAACACATTTTCCCAGATGCCATTATCAGCTGAAAAAGATGTGCTATTTCTACATTTAACAAACAACAATGTAAACACTCTGCAGTTTAATGAACTAAAACTTAGTCGTGAACCAGAGATCTTCCCTTCCTCTCCAGCCTCTCCAAGTGAGCACTTTATTTTGCTTCTAAACAAGTGTTTAAACTTCTTTAAAAGCAGTACTGCCAAAAATGAAATCACATTGTGCCTTTCATTCTGTCTTCATATATATTAGCTATTAACTATGGAAATATCCTGCTACTCTTTAACTGACAGAAAGCCATATAATCCTTTCAGTCCCACAAGAGTTTGTTTAGTTTTTCCAATCTCAAAGAACAGTGAAACAAGAAAGATTTTGGATAGCAAAAATATGCGAATGTTGTTTAAAACATTCATAGCAAGTGTAGGAAAATGCATAATCCTCACAACTGATATATTCAAATCATTTTGCTAAAAGCCAGGAGGTCAGGTGGCTAAACTTTTCCAGAAGGCTGGTACGTGAGCAAACATGCACTTTGTGGGTACAGAAAACACAGACTCACCTGCAAACAGGCACAGCACTGCCTGGTGTTGCGTACAACCCGCTCCCCGTGGTGCAACCACGTAGGTCTCACCCGCCAGCGGTGGACCTGAAGCCAACCCTGGCTAGTTACGCTACACAGCAAGTTTTCACTTACGTTTTGTCAGTGTTTGTATTGCAGAGGTACACAGAAGCTCCAGACCATGCTGTAGGTAGGCAGCTGTGATACAAACTCGTTCACAGAGAGGATCCACAGAAGCTGAGAATGATGTGGCTGTTCCAAATGCAGCCCACCTCTGTCTCGCTGAGTTCTGAAGGATGCCAGCCAGAATCTCAGTGTTGACTTTGAGTTTGATCAGAGCTTTTGGTCCTCCTAGTTCAGTGAACAGAAGCAGCTGTTTGCCATCCAAGAGCAAATGCCCACCCGATGCTACCTGAAGTGTTAGGAATAAGAAAACTGTATGAGGTGTTTTTGTTTCAGAGGCCCAAATCATCATCCTGCAGAATGTCACTCTGACTGGGATTAATTTACTGTGTTGAAAAGATAACATGTTGCTGAGGCTTATGTTATCTAAACTAGCTATTTTGTATGCTTTAATGTGAGGTAAATGGATATTGCTGAAGGAAAGGGAAAGACAGAGCAGGGACAAATATTCAGCCATGTCAAGCACAGAAAAGCCAGCTGGGAATACCTGTGCCATACCTTTGGTGTCAAAATATCCTTCCTATGGCTGGTTTTTGCTACCTGGTCTCTTCCACTGGCTCCCTTTCCACTTTCTCTATCCCTGAGGAAACCTGGTGCTGTTACGGGTATAGCCTACACAGAAGGACGAGCGGCTCTGGGCAGCCTGAGCAGGTGCAGAAACAACCATACGAAAAAACTTCGAATTGTGAAGGAAACATCCTCCTTTTGGCTGGACAACCTGTACGCTGGGCAGCCCAGTTGTTACCCCAGCTCCTCCTTGCCTGTTCCCAGAACGTGGTGTCCAGCTGCCTCGGGAGCTGGAGGTTTCCAGCAGATGGAGAAACCCGAGCCAACCTGCCTACCCATCCCTTCTGGTTCTTGAAGTCATGGTACCTCTCTTTCCTTTCCCCTAGCCAGCCCAGCTATGGAAAGCATAGAAAGCTGGTGCAGGTTGCCAGTAGAGAAAGTCCCAGTGAGCTCCTGCTGAGCAGGGACTGCTCCCAGGAGCCAGACTCTTCCCCGGCCTCAGCCTTCCCCTGTCGAAACAGCTCCAGGATTTTCTTCCACAAACATCCCCAACCCCACCTGCCCTCTGCTGCCTCAGCCAGCGTTTTCTGCTAAACTCTGGTAAGGTCTCTTTAGGGAATTTTGCCCTTGTGACTACAAGCAGGGAATTTTGGTGTTGCTAATGATCCTAGCAGTAGTGCCAGGGCTGCAGTAAGTGGGATGCCAGACAGTGCAAAATTGACCACAACTTACCAGCTGTAAGGTTGGTTATTATTAAGGTTGTTGAAGAGAAAGAAGGGCTATTGCAATAAGAGAGTAGTCGCAGACAGAAGGCGGCTTGGTAAAAAGGAATGACAGCAACACTCCTGGCACCCCAATGCCTTGCTTTGACACACGAAGGCTAAGGCTGGCTAGAAATGTTTCAGTATTATTATGCCGACTACTGCAGATTCAGGACATTATCCTATTTACTCTCTGCAAAAGCTTCCTATGAAGAAACAAAATGGTCTCCTGAGACAAATGTGGTTTACAGCAGAAAACCACCATCAAATATAGAGACATTGTTTGCATAGTAGGAAAGTGCTGCCAAAGTACTCTCTTGGACTGCCCTCTATACTAAAACAGGGCAAGGCAGCGCTTACCATGGAAGGAAGTGTTTTCAAGCCAGAGAATTTTAATTCTTTTCTTTGGCCAGTATATTAGTTTGCTCTCACTTCCTGCCTAATATGTCTTGAATTTAAAAGATGATTGTGAGCTACAAGAATGCATCCAGGTTTTCAGTGGAATTGAGCTTAGATAATATTATCTAAAATAAACCTGAAAAAGTAAAACAACAAGCAAAGCTTTCTGGAATAATTAAGAAATATCAATGAGAATTGGAGATGTGTTATGCTAAAGTTAATCACTTGTATCCTAATTTTGGAAATCTCTGCAGTCTTTAGAACAGATAAAAAAGAAAATCTAACAAATGCCAGACAAATACTCATAGTAGATAATGATATGCGTCTTCCTTGTCTTAGCATGGTTTGGATTCTTTCTAAGTACACTGAAATTAGTAAGAGTCTTTTCATGGGCAGGGACTACACTGGTAATATCAGGATGGAAAAAGTGACTGTGTCAATTACTGCAAGCGGAATGCGCTGGTGTGGTGGTTTCACTCTGATGGGCAACTAAAGTCCACCACAACCGCTCTGTCACTCCCCGTCCTCAGAGGAAAAGGAGAAGAAAATATGGGGTAAGTGCCACGCTATTTTAAGAAATTACAAAGGATGCCCAGAGAAGCGAAGCTTGTTTCTTAATCCCTGAAGAAATAACTGGGAGTAGGTTGAGCTAGATGCAGAGAAAAATGAAACTACCATACAAACATAAAGAAAGTCTATTGTAGTCACTGACTGAGTTAAATCTGTATTCGTAAGAAGCATGTTAACCTAGCCAACACAAGTTGGCAGTTATGTGTGTGTAGCCAGTTTTTTCAAAGGAAGGCCAAAGAAAAACTGGAGTGTGTTCATTCTGGTATCAAGACACTTTCACCCTAGCTGAAAGCTCAGCTGTATTTGCTCTAAGTCCAGAATTATCTTCATTCTACTCAGAGTATTATCATTCCTTTCAGATACATCCAAATTCTTAAAATAAATTGTAATTTACCTCTAGAGGTAATGTTTTAAAGGAAGATTAGTTCCAGTGAGGTTACCTGACTACTCTGCAAGCAACAGAGCACCTTCTGCAGCTCTCCACTAGCTGGGGTCCTCAAGTGTTCAGAGCTTTTACTAAAACCCTGCATTGGTCCCACTTTTACATAAGGAGAAACCAAAGCCTACAACAGAGATTATCTGTTTTACTGTAGGATCAATAGTTTCCAACCCTGTTGCAGCCAGGCCTCATTTGAGAAAAGTGACAACATACCATAATTCCCAGGTAAAGGCTATTAGCCTTCACATCAGAGCTGTAATGAAGTATATTGATGTTTACAGAAGTAGTGTTACATGCAAGCTGTGTAGCTCAGGGAATGAGTTGGTCATGCCAGAGCCAGAAGCAACAGCGAGGAGCCACCGAGCCCTGTCCACAGCCACATTGCACAACACACTCTGCTGCCCACGCCCGCAGGGCTGCGCCTGGGTGCCCACTGCTGCAACCTGGAATTGCACAAAAGGTCTGGTGCAGAGCCAGGGGCTGAATACAGATCACATGAGCTTCATGCCAGTGCTGCCATCACAAAAATCCTTCTTTCCCATCAAATGGCTAGTGCTTACTCTCCAAGGTGTGTGTCTGTGAACAGAAACAAAGAGAACAGGAAAAGTCAAAAGAAATTCGAAAACAAATTATATCGTTATGGAAAAATCTCACAAAATACAAACAAGCGAGAATTTAGCAGAAATTAGAACACCAAAAAAATTATAATAAAAAATCTATAGATTTTTTTCAAATTTTACTTGTTCTTTTCATCCAGACCTATATTCCTGCTATAGAATTCTGCAGCAAGCCTAAGAAGTCCACTTACAAAGCATTAACTTATAATTTGGACCTTACATAAAGATTACCAGGGAAATGATTTCTTTCTGCAAATCAGGAATTTCATACTCGAATGAGAGCAAGCTCACCTCCAAAAAAATTCTCCATTATCATTATAATTGAACACTGCTATGAATGATACTCTTTTGGTGACATATTGCAAGATGGCAAAGGCTATTCTTACCTTTATATCTTTAGATGCTTGCCCATTAAATACACCTTAAACCATTTTTTTTCTCCAGGATACTCACAGAACTGATACATCATGTAACATATTGTCACAATGTTAAAGTTCCCACAAACACATTTTTTTTGCTTGTAGTGTGAAATGACAAATTCAGAGCTAGATTTGTGTACCTGTTCATACAAATGCCAGATGCAGTGGAAGTATTAGAGACATTAGTAACCTATTGTCATTCCAAAATACTAAAATGGATTTAATAGCCAACCAGGTCAGTTTTAAAATCAAAAGATGCTTTACCAGCTTTGGTTGATGCACCCACATACAGCATGTGGCTGCTGGAAAGAAGGACTTTGGCGTTTTGGGATTTGCTACAGCAGTCTGGAAGGGACTCCTCACCCAGAGAGGCAGACTCACAAGAGGTATCAGATCCTGAGTCTAACGAGTGGTGTCATTTTGCAGATCATGTTATCCAGACTTACCATGCGTGTATCAGTTTTGAATTTAGTCTCTGCATTAACTTACTTGCCCCAGAGCGTGTATCTTGGCAGAAAGATGTATTTTCATAAACTTTTATTTGATTTGTAAAATACTAACTCTGAAGAAAGGTTAAAAAAGCAGAAGAGAGGTTAGATCCCCATCTGGGTTTTGCAGAAAGTTAGTGGAGAAAAGAAAAGGGCTTAGGAAAGGAAAATTGTGCATCAGATACATAGCTTTCAGATCAGAGATATTAGCAAATCTGCTGTGATGACTGGCCTTAGGGAAACAGGAGAGGCCTTGCTGGTGAAATCCTTGCACAGTTACTGCTATACCCAAGACCTTGCAATCTGCAGGAAATGCTGCCTCTTGCCATAGTATGCTCAAGGAGCCGACATCGCTCGTCATCTGCAAACCAGCAACCAAGGGATGAGCAGGCACTTACTGTGTGCTGTTGCTGACGTGGCAGATTAGCCATCTCCATTTGGTGTTTATTTTTCCCCTGGCACCTGAGAGATGAGTTGGCTTTTGACTTCTGCTGAATCCTGTGATCACTTGTGGTCTTACAGAATTGGTAACAATACAGGACTTGGGAATGCACAGAGAAAGAAAAGGCTATTTCACGTTGTCTGCCATTTCCTTCCTCTTTTGCTTGTATGTGCTCAGGAAGCCTGGTGCTTGCAAGTACAAGAGTGTGAACCCTGGTGAATGGTCTCAGAGAAGTATGCTGTGCTCAGGGGAGGCTCAGGGTAGTCACTGTCAGCAAGTTCGGATGCAAGCCTAAACTCACAGAGTAAGACATTTTAGGTAAAAAGAACCTAAAAACTGGCTTATTTCACTTCATTCTCCACCTCCTTGTAAACTGCCATACAAGCGTTTGAGAGAAGCTTGTGCAGTAAGCTGTGACAGTGAGAATATTACCCCTGGAAACGTGTTCAAGTGAAGTCTAAAATAGCATTTTCATTTGCCTGAAGCATGCCCTGCTGCTGCCAAGTTGCCCTGGCACACCACTCTGGGGTCATCCTCACCCGAGGGCAGGCTGATACCCCCGGCACAGGAGGTTCTTCCTTCAGCCACAGATCAGATCCAGTTTTGGCTCCAGCCCAGAGCAGTGAAGCGCTGGGTGAGCCAGCTCGGTCCCACCTGGTGCAGAGCGTTGCGGGAAGATGCTGAGGAACACAGCAGTGCTGCCAAAGGAGCGACCCGTGGGACGGCGACCAAAGGTGCAGCCATCTGCCAGGAGAAGGCTCCTGCTGATGGACCTGGCCACCTGCATGGCGGGTGGAGGGCCTAAATCCGTCTTTATATAGGGGTGTCAGATACGCTAACATGCTCTGCAGCGACCTTCTGGGACATTTTGTCAGCAGTCTGGTTCCCATAATGCACTAATCCCAGCGTTAAGTGGAATTTCTAGAGTGTTTCAAAAATACATGAATTATGGTTCAGAGGTGAGGTAATTAGATGGTGATCTGGTCATAGATAATGGAAGAGAAAACATTTAGTAGTGATTGAGGCATTTATAATGCAAGACTAGGTATACTGCTGTAGATGAAACTCTTTCAGGAGTTTTTAAGCACAGATTTTTTCCCCTTCCATACTAACTGTCAACTCTGCTCTGAGAAAACCCTCCTTTACATTGAAATGAGTAGTTAAAGTGGAGATAAAAGCTGGGGACAGATTCTTACCTAGTGCGAAGTGGCACCTTTAGGATGGAGGATAGCTCTGCTTGTTTAAATATCTGGCTTGCTGCTGGCACCGTGAATCATGTTGATTGGTGCTGACAACATACGTGACATGAGCAAGCTTCCCAAATGAACTCCATGTCAACCTGAGAATACCATTTCTTGGCTTGGAGAGTCAAAGTTATTCAATAAGTCTAGAGGACAACTGGTAAACACCTGAACTCCTATAAAAAAAAGAAAAATAAAACCAGAGGGAAAGACTAAGTGATTAGAGATAATTGCTTTGTACTTTTCTGGAATGCTCTATGCTTTGGGTATAACGCACATAATATATTCAAGCTCAATACAGGGAAAAATACTAGAAATTAAAGAATCGAAAACACCTTGTCATTGTACAAATTACAATTCTATACAGAAAGTTACGATTTTCGTAAGGAAAGAGCGAATGGTCAAGTTGTTGAGTTTGGGGAACATATTTTGTAAATCAGCAAGTGCATGTATAGTTGTATTAAAGTCTTTGCCAATTGGGTTGACAAATTGAAATTTCTTCAGTCAAAACTTAAATTCTATATTGACAGCATTTTTACAAGTTGGCAAATATGGGGCTCATCCAAAGCCTGCTGAAATCAGTGGGAGTTTCTCATTGAATAAGAACTCGATGCTTCATAATGCAAATGGCACAGTGTTCTCAACACCTATTGCTGCAAAACTGCTTGAAGTTTTATAACCAAAATGGGCTATTTTCAGCTAAGAAAGCATGTTAAAAATGTAAAGTTTCACAAAATGCTTCTTTTTTTTTCTCCAACCCAGTATTCTTCAAAGCTGTGTGTCTGTACTTCATTTCTATGCATGAAAAAAACAGCTAATAATTAGAACAGAAAACTGGGAGTCAGGAAATTCAGCTTGGGTTTTATCTTGTATAGGATTTTGTGCAAAATTCTCTGTTCTTCTGTAATGAAAATAATTCCAAAAATTCTCCTTTAGATTTGAAGGACAAAGGTTTTTCTACTAACAAAATCTGCAATAGATATACACCAAACAGAACAATAAAGCTTCTTTCTGTAATTAGCTGCAATCCAGAACAGAATTTTGTGGAAGAAATGGCCCAGAAAACATTCGTAAGTATCCACTGATTGGTATGGCTTCTGCAAACACCCACTAAAAAGTTACTTTTACAAATCTGTCCGTATGCTATAGAAGCAGAAATTTTAGGATGCCTTGAACTGCATTTGTTCACACAGAACTGCTGTGCAATGGATGGGATGCTGACTGAATTATTGAAAAGTAGCAGAAAAGTATCGGTGATAAAGTCTCTTGCTCTCACACAAGAAAATGTTTGCAAATAAACTGGCATCAGGAAATAAACCCCATACCTGATGGGAAAGGCAGTTGTGTCCAGGATGAAGATTCCCTGCTTGCTCCACTTAGGGGCTGGCTGGTTCAGCCCCTGACTCTATGCCAGTCCTTCCTATAGAGAAGGCAGTTTCTCTGGAGAAAGTCATCTCTTTAATGGGTCAGAGGCCAGACGAGGACTTGTATGAGGTTTATGATGCTATATAAACAAAATACAGCCAGATGCTATATAAATAAAATACAGCCAGAAAAATAGTGTTGATACTACAATAAAATGCATCATTTTCTGAGTCCAATAATAAAAAAGTTGGTGCTATGTAATTAGTGGAACAATTTACCATGACTGCTTTCACAATATTCTCTGTATTTTCAGCCAGCAAGGTCTCTCTGCCTTGTTGGTTTTGTTATTTCTGCACATCGCTCGGGAGAATTTCACACAGAAGCATGAAGAATGAAGGTACTTTAGTTATTAGAGCTATCACACTTTGCAGAATGTTTTCCCATTTCCAGCCTCCTCCTGTCTTCTGCTCAGGTCATGCCTCTTTTGCAAGCAAGAGGGAGGGTTTCAGGCAGGACCCCTGATCATGGTTAATATTTGGGTTTAGCCACCAAACCAAAACATTTTTATAAAACAAAGACTGAGATTAAATCCAGATAATAGTGCAGTGGGGACTGTTTTATTTCTCTGAGAAGAGGGGACAGAAGGCCCTGATTTACTCTGAATCAGAAAGGAAGCCTGTATTCCATTTGGACATGCTTAAGAAGAGCAACCACTGAAGTTAAGAGTTAGACCCTCATGCACCGTTCACAACGGTGAGAGAACAGACCTGTCTTTGACTGCTACTGTGCCCTCACCTCCAACATGAGAGGCCCAGGCTCCCTCTGCCCGATGCAAACCATGGATTTAGGAGCCCATGGGCTATGGGCAACCCAAGTTCAAGTTCTACCCCCACAAGACTTGAATGCCAATTCCCCCATCACCAGCAAATACCGTGACCATCAGAATATTGAATGAAAGGGATGGAAAGGCATGACACCACCCTTGCTTTGTAAATCAAGCTGTGGAGGGAAAATATTTATGAGCTGAAATTACCCTTTCAATTTTATCAGTAATTTTGGATCACACAAAACCTCAGGTAGATTCTGAAGCAGAGGGGAGAACTGCTATAATCTTGAATAACTATAAGTATGCAAAACCTTGTAGATAAAATTTATGGATACTCTCTTTTATCAAATGTGATTTCTGATGTACTTTATATTGCTGAAAAAAGCAGACATTTGTCATAAAACCAAGTCATTAGTGAAATAAGCACTACATTATTGGCTAGATCAAATACTGAAGGTAAGGACTGGTTACAAACTAGAACTTTGCCCTGGAGTTACCTCTTGTTTTTTAAATCCCTTCAGCCAAAACCGTCCTGTGCTCTGCTTGTGGTCAGCCTGGGAACACCACCACCACCATCACCACCACAAAAAACAACCAAACAAAAAACAATACACACACACACACACACACACAAAACCACCAAAAAAAAAACAAAAAACCCAAACCCACAAACGAAAACCAAAACCAAACAAACAAAAAAACCACAAAACCCCCAAGAAACCTTCAATGCACAAAAAGAAATTAACTCTTCTTCATTACATGTAAGTTGCCAATGTGTGGTTGTTTTCTGTGGTTCTTTCTTCAGAAGCCACCTATGCTAAAAAGTAGCTGAGGGAGACTGGAAAGTCTGTTACTCAGTTTTACTAGATACAATGCCCGACATGTATCAGCATATGATAATACAAGACATCTTTATTTAGATGCTTTGCACTAGTAATATTCAATAACTGTAATGAAGCTCTGATCTAAGTAACACTTTTCCAATTCTTTTTATATCACTGCTTTCAGGTTTGATAAGCTATGGGAAAAACTCTCTGCTAACTGTTACTGATTAACAAAAAGCTCTAAGACATTGTTTGCTGCAGATGTTTTGTCTTTTCCTCTGCTATTATTAAGAAAAATGAAATCGTGATATCAACATTACACATTTCCAAAACTGGCTTGATTTAAAAAGCTTAAGAAGTTGTCAGCAACTTGGCAATAGTGTCTGATCTGTCCAAAACTCAAGAATCTCCTGCTTCACGTTTTTCTCCCTTGATCCCTGAGTTGAAAAGACACCAGGGTGCAAACTGAGTGAGGTCATCACAGATACACACATGTACCTAATTAAAGAGTGCTAGTTGCAGAAATTCAGCACATCAGGGCTTTGCATTTATGACATTCTTAGGACAGCTACATGTCCACACACAAGAGCATGAAGAAGAGAAACATAAAACAGACAGATAATAGTTATGTGGGGAAAAAAAAAAAATCTTTCTTCAAAAGAAATGGTAATAAATCTACATTTCAAACTTCTTTGTTCACCTCCACTTACCATTTTCTAGCAAAACTTATTTGAACAAGAACAGGAAATCAAACACAGAGTACAGGCAACATATTCAGAGCACTTCAGCTGGTATGTAGCCTTCATTGGCTGGCTGACATTAACAAGTGTTAATGATTCCAAAGTGAAAAACTGAGAAGCATTTAAAGAGCTTAAGCGAAGAGCTGCAGCCTCCCGGAATCGGCAGCCAGCTTGCTGCACCACTGGCACTGTGCTGCTGAGTGAAGTACGCTGCGAACTCCCACACGGCAGCCTCAGCAGCGGCTGTGTTACAGCAGCAGTCTGTGACACTGTCTGAGCAAACACTTGGGTCTCCCAGTAGCATTGAAATCAGGCTTAGTTAAAAACTGGCCCATTTAGACAGACTTGAGACATATTGTTAACTCTGCAGCGTTTTCTAAATGTTGTCAAATAAGGTGGGATTTCATGCAGTCCAAGACAAGTCTAGCTTTCTTTCTCATCTCAAATGGAGCTTCACTATTCCATTTAAATCTGAATTCTAAAAGTCTAAAAGCACGTGAAATCCATCACCAGCAGAAATTAGGTAAGCATGGGCTACAACAAGACTAATAGGGGAAAAAAAAGCAAACATCCCCAAAGTAAGTCAAATATTAAGCTAATCACAAGAAAAAGGATGAAGAGATCAAATTATAATGGCTTAATGACTGATCTGGAACTTGTAGAGTTATCCCATATGAATTTTTCGCTTATGTCTCAGAAATGAGAGGTGAAGAATAGTGACTCTCTACTCTTTCCCCCTGCCGCTACCCTGAACCATTCTTTTTAAACAAACAAACAAACACAAGGGGTCAAAGACATTTACGAGACTAAGCTGCACCCCTGACACGTAACAACTCATTCTCCTTTTCTGGCAGCTTTGTCTATTCATTCTTCATTAAGATGAGAATCACTCTGATTTATGAAGATGTACTGAAAATAGAGGATTGACATTGCATGTAGCTAGGATAAGGACTGATGAGAGCTAGTCACATAACTCATGTACGTAAGCGACAATTCTGTTCTAAAAAGTCTGTTAAACTGCCCTATGTCTTAAGAAAGCACAGAGCGAAACCTGAGCTCTAGACAAAAAAAGGAGAGAAAATTTAAATATGTCACAAATAGCCTAAAGAGATGATTCTGTAATCTAGGGAAGTTCAAAGTGAAAGCTTCCATTTCTTTATCATTCTACAATTACATCTCTGTTGTATTGTGAATGACAGCAGATCTGGAAGACAGTGAAAGGCAGCATTACTGTGAAAAGAATGCAGATTGTTGCTATAAGTAATGACAGGAGAAATTAGCCAGGGATTGGTTATGCTGCATGAAAGTAGTAATTTCTTCCTCATGGTACACCTACAAGTATGAAAATTCCAACTGAATGCCTGATTAAGCATAGCATCTGTGCTTATGTCATATGATTAATAAGCTCTGCTGATAAAGTCGGCAACAAATAAATTGAGAAAAGGGCAAAAGAAACTGAGAGTACCTTTGCACCATAAGAAATAAAAAATTTGGTGCATCAGTTGGCACCCCGAAGATGAGGAAGGGAAAACCATGAAGTTCATCTTTTGAAGAAGTATGACAGGAAAAATGACACAAGCAATTACACTGTCGGATTCGTAACTGCAGCAGTTAACAGTTACAAATGAAATAAGCACACACACAGAACTAGCACACAGTGAGGGAAAAATCAAACAAAGCTCAAGAAATTCCAAAAATATTAGTTTAATATAAAAACTTACTTCTATTGCATCTCCCATATTTGGTTACATACCAACATGCCAACTGTAGTTTACACAAAAAACAGGGAATGAGGAACAGAATACACAGCTCTCAGCATAGCTGAGTTCATGCTGCCTGAACAGTTTTGATTTATAGGATGACATTTAACTTTTAAAAACAGGTACAGGAAAATAAAACCATGTCTTCTAAACTCATTTCATTGAGATTTTAGTCCTGTGCCTGAGTTCTTGGCTAAGAGTATAGACTATTGAAGAAAATGGATTCACCATTTGAAAGGAAGAATTCATGGGTATTGAATATTTCAGTGCAAGAAATACATTTTAAAAGATCTGTAGGTACGTGAAACCTATTACCAGTAGAAATTAGGTGAGCATGAGTTATGAGATGACCAACAGAACAAAAGCAAACATCCCCTCAGAAATTCAAATGCAGCTTTGTCATAATACCCCAGGAGATTGCAGCCCCTATATGGCAATTAACAGAGCAAAGTAATTATTTACTTGGAATCCTTTTCACAGACTTACAGTAATCTCCGGTAGCACACACTACTGGAAAGAGAGTTTTCACCTTCCTGAATGTGCATTTTGAGATAATAGCTTAATGCACTTAAATCAATATGCAGAAATATGATACCAAATAGATTCTGAATCCTAAAACAAAACCACCCAAGCCAAAATGCAATTAGGTTGTTTTTAAGTAACAGGCACAAATTAATGTTATTATCTTAAAAGCTTCAGTTTGCATGAATATCAAGTGCTTTCAATGCTTGGGAAAACTTTTCTTTCACTGTAAAAAATTACCACAAAAATTAGAGTTCCGAAAGAACAGTGAGGCAGAACATTTTAGTGATTTCAGTGTAACCAGACAATTCTGTAAAGCACTATACAGTTGTGCACATGGAAAAATACTAGTTTACTCAGATCTTAGCTTTCTTACCAGAGATGGTGATTGAATTAAAACAATTTCAGTTCTTAATACTCTCTAAGGGATTAATAAAACAGTTAAATCATTAGAAAAATTAAACCTCATCAGTTAAGAAGGGAATAAAATCAAATTTCTGTGACTAAAAACCAATCCCATAGAACTATTATATGAGAGAGTAGATTTTCTTTTCCACTAAATATTTTTCCTGTGCTCCAAAGAAGACTCCTCCTTGTTTCTGCATCTCTCTGATCCACCTAGTTTCTGTCTTATGCTTTATCTTTATATTTAGTCTTTTTACTTCCAAGCCAAAATACCACAATACTCATGTTTGCTTCCATTTTGTACTTTTACGTTTACCCTCCCCCATCCAGTGGGGGAGTGAAGTCATCAACTGGTACATGAAAAAAAAACAAACAGGGAGAAACAAAAGGGGAGGGAAAAAAAGAAAAAAAGCAAGAAACCACTCACCCCTCCCCCGCTTTTACTTTGTTATTTATTTCAGAATAACACACTTTACTTGTCAGCCACCTCTCTCTGTTCTTAACAGAGAAACCAAAAAAATTCTCAGCCGTTCTCTCAAAGTCAGTAGGATGGCTACAAAGAAATGATGAGTCTTAAGAAATGCGAAATGACTTTTCTAGGAAAAAAAAAACAGCAGCGTTAAGGAGAAAATTAATCTGTCCCAGACAGACATCCCAGATGAGTTTAACATTCTGTGCTTTCTTTCTCACATATTAAAGACATCTCTATTTTACACATTGATATTTATAATAATTAATGTCATATTTATCTTCCATAGTTGACCTAAAATCGCTAAAAGACAACCAAAACCAAGACCCACGTGTCTGAGTTTAAGCCACAGTCTTTATAATGACTGTGCTTTGGCTACTTCATATCCAGCTGCAGAGACTGTCCAGAGGACAGAACACTCACAGTTTCTGCTCTCCACAGTATCGCTACTGGCAAAAAAAAAAAAAAAAAGAACAGCAAAATAAATTAATATTCTGGACTACTCAACTAGCGCAGACTGAACAGACATTGGGTAAACTCATTCATTGACAAGATGGTTTGAATAACTTGCACATAGTTACAAATAGTTCAGTTGCAATAATACCTACAGATCCCAGCCCAGGCTGGGCTGTTATTAATTACGGTGTGGTAGCAGACAGAGATGCTAGTGCAAAGATACAAAGGATTTGGTGAGAACAGGTGCATATCTCCTGGTTAATAAGAAAGCATTCTCTAGACTCAAAGCACCATATAAGCAAGATGCCCGTAAATTAAACCTGATCAAAAGTCTTATATCTATATAATCTAGGACAACTTTCACAGGAAGAAAATATTGCCTCAGAAAGTAAAAGTTTGTTCATCACTCACTACAAATATCAAATCATAAATACTGATGTTAATGAGAAAATGGCAAATGAAGTATTGCTGTGGTAGAACGTAATTCCTAAAAGACGCAACAAAGCCGTTAAGGCATGTAACCTATGCTAACACGAACAGGCATTAATTAACATCAGTACTACAGAATATTCCAGAACTGAGCGATGTTAAGTGCTGTCAAATTACCTGAACTTCTCCCACCCTTCCACATTTAATGAGGAACTACTCTACCAGCTGCTCAGAGATGCAATCTCTCCGTCTTCCTTAACCTCAGAGTTCTTTCCTAAACGTAGACTGTAGAACAAATTACTTTTGAATCAAATATCTCTTCTACACTTATGAATGCACCTACTCTGGAAAATATCAAAACTATAACCACCCTTGCCATACCTATTCCCTTGTTATGTTTTACATAATCCATTGGGGTTTAAAGACCTTAATAAGAATTTAATTAACAATTTGAAATGTGCATATCTCTGGGGGCCCATTTTTGCTCATTAATTTAACAACAAAACCCACCTGAGTATGAATTAGAACATTTCTAACACATGCAAGTGAAATATCTGTGGCAGTCCAAGGAACTTCAACAACACACACAACAGCACAGATTCTGAAGAAAAAAAATCCAAATAGAATTGAAAATTACTTGACCCAAACAAAAAAGAGAAATTATCTTGGAAGAGATCTAGGTGCTCTAGCAGGAAAAGCAAATGCTCTTACAGTCTGCTACTCATGACATGAAAATGGGCTGTAAAGGACCTGTGAGATCTTTCAGAGTTTTTTTACGGAAGGATTCTGAAAGAATATTAAATACCACATCTGTGAAAAATAACAAGAAGTACAGGATTTTGGGGGGGGGCAAGTCAGCCAGTACCAGCACCAACTACAACCACAGAGAAAGAACCTCACCATTTTTGGCAAAAAGAAAAAAGGGAAATATCGCATTTCAATTTTAAGCCCTAGCACTACCCATCTGATACATATTTGGAATAGGACAAGGCACGCTAAGCATTCTAACCTCTCTCTAAATATCAGCCTTGAGGCTATTCACTATTCAGAGGTCAGTAGCAATCAGTCTCCTCCCTTTGAGGCTTTGGAAATCTCTCTCATTTATCCCAACACACATTAGAAAGTTCTGCATAGAATAAGACGAC
>VXAL01015747.1:89754-109482 GCA_013399475.1 Chauna torquata
GTAGGTAACTCAAGTGGTACAAAGAAGACAAGAAGAGAGTTTAAATCTGGTCAGATATTAGTCCTGTAATCAGGACCTGTAGCCATGGGAAAGCAAGATGTTCTTGTTCCCTGTCCCTCCTGTTTTAAATGTTAAAATTCATTGGAAAAAGATAAAACATACAACAATTGGCTCTGTCTCTCATCGTACCTCAGAACAATCTTGCAACTGAGGGAAACAAAAAGGATAAAAAACAGAGTCGAGGATCCACGCTATTTTACAGCATTGCTACATCATGGTATGCACTGGAAGACTTGTAATTTTCACTATAAATATGGAATATACTTCTGGGTGTACATCTGGTATTAAAAACTCAGTGTCCTTTTCAGTGAGCCATACAATGTTTTAACTAAATTGTTACTGTAAAGAAAACTTTTCAAAAGAAAAATAGAGATGTAGATCATGTTTTTAAATCCATTATGATCGATTTTGGAAATCTGAAGTTAAACAAATAAGACCAGAAACTGAAATACTTGATTTAATGACTGCACAATTTTAATACATAAAAATAGATACTTGGTAATGAACAAGTTTATACAAACCAGATTTCTTTTATACATTACAAAACAATGATGGAGATAAAAAAAAGATTTGCTGGATTACAGAGCAAGGCAAAAGGACAAAAAACCATCATCAAGGAAAAGTTTTAAAATGATCAGAGGCTTGTTTCATAAATACAGTGCAATGCTTTCATTTAACAAATACAAAATTTACTATTTAATTTATCAACATCAGGAAATATATAAAATGTCATTGAATGACTATCTTATTTAAAAATCAATGCAAATACAATAGCTTTTTTAGAATTCTGAGGTAATATTACACAGTAAAATCAAAAAAAGCATTAATAAATAAAACTAAACCCAAGGCAAAGTGCAATTCAGTGAAAATAAGAAGATAAAGCTTTTATTTTAACAGTAATAGATAAATAGTTATTAAAAGTGGGCTTAATCCATAAAAAAATATTTTGGCTAATTTGCCAGATTTTCAGATAAACTGTATATTTATTCATAAGCCAACATTCCACTAATGCAGTTCTACAGAGAGGGGAAAGGGAGGTGTTTGTTTCCAAATTTCTTACCTACATCCACATTCAGCTGTTAGCTTCAAGCAATTTTAAATTTCTGTCTAGTTCATTTAGTGCAGTGGTAAAAGTTTCATTTATTTAACATCTGAAATCCTGTAAATTCAAATTTATTTTAAAATCTTCATTTGAAAGAAGCAATGTAAAAATCACAAGTTTGAAGTGCTGTTTTTAATGCTGCCCCTGCTAACATAGCTTTGTTCCAAGCTGAAGTCAATGGAAATTTTAATATTGACTTCTAGGAGAGTACAACGAATAGAGTGCCAAATATTTTAAAATATCCTACTCTTTATCTCGCTGTTAATAAAATACTAAAATCACCAGTACCTTCTCTAGGAAAGAGAATAAAATGAAATTTGCACTTCAATATTGAAGAAAATCCACAACAGCTTTGAAACTACAAATTAGGAAGATTAATTTGTTGATGAAGTGAAAATATGATGGTTGTATGTAAATAATACAGAAAGGGAAAACAAGAATAACATTACATTTTACTCTTATTGCAAATAAGTAATTGAGTACAGACACTATAAGCTATTTAAGCATCCAACTCCTAGTAGAAGTCAACTGGGAAAGCTGGCAAATTGGATGCCTAAATGTTTTGAAAGATCTGGGCCTCATTCAGCTGAAAGAATAATCTATAGAACACACAGTAGCTATTCATATAAAAAAAATACTATACTGCATGCTGATAAATTCTTTCCGTTTAATGAATAAAACCCAGACTTATAATTACATCTGCATTTTAGAAACAGTTTCTTCCCCAGCTCCTAATTTACTAATTCAGAACACGCATACCAAGAATTGTTTTCATTTAGTTTGTGCAGTGAAGACCACAAAACATTGTCTTTAAACACTGGCCTTCAGGTTAATGAAAGCTTCAACATTCTTCTGAAATATTATTGTATTCAATTGTCATAGCTTACTGAAGACTTTCAACAAAGTTGCTGAAAAATCATAGCACAATAGACTATACACCAGTTTTCCATGTGTTGCAGATTTCATTCATTTCCTGAAATATTTCAACATATGTGGAATTTACTTTAAATATCTAGTTTTGTTTACTCTGACACTACAGTAAATCTGGTTAGTTGCTGTCAGTTTCAAAGAATGAACCTATAAGTTGCTTAATACCTGTAGTTTGGCCTTGAATTCCCTCAGGCTGAAGAGAGTACCTTTTAACATTCTTTGTACAGTCAATCCTGCTGATCTGTAAAAGCTGAATATAGAACATTTAAAACCTCTTATTCATAAAAAATAAATTATCAGCAGTAAATGGCACTATCAAAACCCTATTTGTTCACAGGCAGTTATTTACATGCTTCTTAGACAGCCTGTTTAACTGAGAAGGAAAACCAGAATATTAAAACTGCATACATTTTATAAAGACTAAAATTCCTATTTGCCTTTGTGAAAATATGGCTACATGCTGTAAGTTATATTCTTTTCTACTATTCACGTTAACCGAAAACATTCCACCACTGGGACTAGCTAATAAAGAAATGTTCTGTATATTATTTCCCAGTGGGATACACGTGATGTAAAGTAATTACAATTAATGATAAAGTGCTATTAAGAAAAAATGGAAACAAAATATTACTTAGAAATTGTCTACAGGTTTCTTTTATCAAATAGACTAGCTTTTTGTATGAAGAAAACTACTTTCTGTGACAAAGCAAGCAGTAAATATATTGCCATTAAGGAAAAAAAAACATACACTTCATATTTAATTAAAAATATATATAAGTTGGGTAAGACTTGCACAGTATCAAGAGACATAACAAAAAGCTTAAAGGCACAATTAGAAGAGAGTGAGTGCTACATAAAAACGCTGTTCTTGAAGTATTTTATTCTATTCTAGACCAAAACCCTCTGCATTTGAAATTCCAATGATCAACTTTTGCTTCAATTCTTTCTTGTTCTTGTAAGGAGGCAGACAGAGCTGGTTGAAGCAGGTATGGGCCACCGGTAACCTAAAACAAAAACAAAACCAACCTCTTATTTAGTAACACAACAGAAGCACGGCATTGCCATCTGCCTACATATTTCCAATTAAACGGGACTTAAATAAGAAACTACATAAAAGAAACATAAATAACACCACTGTTGGCCATACATGCCTCAGGTACTCAGGTGAAATTTCTCTGCCTGCAACTCCCCCTGCCTTTTTTTTTTTTTCTTTTTAAGTTGGAAAAATCTGCTTCCAGGTTTTGCAAAGTCCAAGTAGCCACCTGATTTCAAAATCAGTTTTTCTCTATACAAGATCTCGGTACGATCAGAATTATGAGGAAGGAAGCTTGGACATGGAGTTGGTATAAACACAGCTAGATGAACCACAGTTACTTTAAGGACAGAAATCAGAAAGTTCAGTCCAGTAAAATATATCCTTACAGAAATATGTCTCAGGACAGAGCACTGAGGAGCTGACTGAAGCCCCAGAAAAAGAACAGTTCACAAAAAAGCTGAGATTGAATATGTGTGTGTGTATTTATATATTTATTTATTTCAGGTGTCTCTTAGAATTGCCTGATTGAGATGCTGGAAACTCTGCTCAGCACTAGGAAGGATTAGTCTGATGAGAACAGTTCTTCAGCCATCTGAGCTGAAGCTCCATCTGAGACTTGGAATTAATCCAATGCACTGAAAAAATTCTAATGTCTGGCCACTTAAAAGCTAGATTTTAGTATGTGATTCAAAAGATCTTCTAGTCCTGTTTTCACTGAAGTCAGTGTTTTGGAAGGCAGCAGTTCACCATTCGCTCATTAGCAAACATTCAGAGAGTGAAATCCCAGTGCAGATCTGGAGAGCCAAACAACTGTTTCCCCCCAACACTTTAAACAGGGAAGCAAATATCTGTTAATCAGACTTGGAGTCCCGCTTCACAATTTGGAAACTCGGGAAACTGGATATTAAGTTGGCAATTCTTACAGCTGTTACTGTCTTTGATCCTATTGTGTCAGCAATACACTGCCAACATGTCTATGTTCATCATTGTACAGGCCATCTGACTGCAACAATCATCCTGAAGCACAGACCTACATAATTTTAAAATGCACACTATTTCAAAACACATTTTCCCAGTTTCAAGAAAAAGAGCATTTTGCAGGAGAATGAACTTAAACAGAGATTCAAAGTTGACTGATTTTTCTTCATTTTTCACCAGATGCTCTTGTCCCTTTAACTTATTATTGGAACCAGTTATCAGCTGATTGAATAAAGCATTAGAAATACCACAGTAATGCTATATTATTTGTTTATTTATTTAAAGTCTGATTTCATCTATGCATTTATTTCAGTTCTCCACAGAAAACCCAACAAAATTTTGGCTTTAAAAATATAGTTCCTTTTAAGTATTTTGACTGCCTTAGAAGTTTGAGAAACCTAGGTAAAGCCAACAATTACTGCTCAGCAGCAATTACTGCTTAGCAGCGAGCCCCAGACCAGCAAGTTCTTCTACAGTTTTCCAAATTATTTAAAGTTACTTTCTCTACTTTTGAGAAGGAAAATGTTGGCTGGATAGTATAAGGAATTTCTCAGTTCACTTCAGTACAAAATAAAAGAAACATAAGAACTTGGCGTGAACAATTTAAATTTCACAATGAAGTTACAAGGCTGCTTTATTCCTATTTCATATGAGCAACCTCTGTATCAGCCATATGATTACTCACCAGAGACTCTAAAGGAATGCTACATCTCCTCCAGCCATACACATTAAAATTCTTATTTAGACCATCAAGAAAGAACGCAGGGCGTTTTTTGACAACTGTAGGGGCTGATATTCATAATGACAAAACAGACTCAAAAATTCAGAAAGAATCATGGTGATTCACACTCTATTTTCATTAGCTCAGCTGTCATGTTAGGAACAATTAAACAGTTTCTTTGAATTAAAACAGGTATGGAAACTCTTCGTAGATAAAGAACTCCTGGACTTGAAAATAAACACTGACTAGAGAATTGATTTTTGTATTAGATGATCATCAGCTAAATTTAAGGAATCAATACATGGGTTTAATAACATTTTGAAGACAAATTAATGGAGGTCATGTAATTTCTCCCTTATACTCTTTGCTCTTCTTTAAAAAGACATTCAAAAGCAGTAAGAACTCCCAGGAAATAATTTAAGAATAGAAACTAAAAAAATCCAGAAAACTACTTACCAATTAGTGGGTGTTTCAGTCTTTGAAATCTTGAAATTCAAATCAGCCATCCCTCCCACAGGTACTCTATCACTTCCTGTAGCAAAATGTAGCAGCTTCTTTTGAAGGTCAAGAGAAAATCCAAGTACTACATCCCAAAAGTATCTATGCTCAGGGCAGAAGGAGAAGAAAATGGTTTAAGATGCAATATCCTGACAAAGCAGTATTAGGATATAATACAACTGCAAGTATATGATGAATTGACACTTGCTAGAAATCGAATTCATGTAAAACATAGGACATCAGTATTACCCTAATATGCAAAGTTAAATAAATTCCCAAGGACTTGACAAGTACAACATTTTATGAATTTTGTAATTGTGTGTTTGTAGGAACTGGCCCATGTGAAATTTGTATTTGTGCCCAAATCCACTCTTCTAAAAAAAAAGTTAAGCCTACCGTATAGTAAGATCAGTTTTCTGGTAGCCCTCATATTGGGTACTTCGCTGTAAAGCAGACATATCCAGTTCAGGACTACCACAGACAAGAATTTCAACTTCTTCTGGACGAAGTAGCTGCCAGAAATTAAGTATAAAATATTTAATTTTCATTAAAGATGAGAAATAATGCTACTAGATTGAGATTAAATATTTGTTGGCATTGCTGAAAAATTAACAGAATATTATTGAATACAAATTTATAAATTAAATGGGTAAATGTTTTTCTAGAAAAATGAACTCCTTAGAACTTGGAGGAATCTTTTATTACTGAATATAGTAAAAAACAAATTACTGGATCACATCATATCTTTTGTTCCTCACTTCCTTTTCATTCTTATATTTATTAAAATGACTTGCTTGTCTGTTAGATTACAATTGGGTCATGAAGAAAATTAAGTTTTTACATAAGGATTTCAGAGAGTGTCTTGATCAGTTTTTTTTTTTTTTTTTNATTTCCTACTTTGAAAGTCCCAATGTAAGTTGATAAGTAGCAGTGGCTGGCAGAGCTTACTCTTAGTTGTACAAACTACTGTGCAAAGCGAATACACGTAACCGTAAATCTTGTTTCATAGCCACTAAACTTACAACAGTAGAATCTACTTCTTACTCGTTTACTACACCATCTTTCAAATGCATGAAAGTACTTCAAGGCACTTCAATGGATTTTCATTCTCCTTACTGAAACTTCCCTGCAGTTAGTCACATTTCACTTTGCTGCAAGTGTGTCACACTTGGCTAATTTCACAGGAACGCAGAAATTCTCATGAAAATTGTAATTGCCTCTTCTTTCTCTTCTTACTGCACAAGGAATGACGTAAAATACAAAAGACATTCCAAAAACCAAATAGGACTGAATAAACAAGAATTTTTAACCTCAGTCTCACTGAAAGATCTTTCTGCAAAAAATAATATCGTTTTCAGAGCAGCTGCTCAAGAGCACACAGGCATATTTGCTCTACTGCTCATAACTGTACGGAACACAGAGAATCTCTGTAAACACTGACACGAGAGCCTGTGAACTGTCTGTGCATACATACTGAGAAACATAGCTTGTGGAGCTTTATCTGTCTGTAGTGTTCCATTAGAAAGATAACAGTTGATTGCATACTTAATTTCTCCTGTTCAACTACACTGATTAATCAAGATTAATTATGAATCCTAAAACCATCCAGTGTAGATATCAAGAATAACTTACATAATTTAGATCAGTCATTGCCACATATTTGAAACAGAAGTGACATTTTATTTTATTCTTACCAGTAATGCATAAGAAGCACAGACACTATGAAATCCATAATAGAAAGCTGCAAATTGTTTGTAGATTGATTTGTTGAGAAGAAAATCAACATAAAGCTGCACATATTCTAAAAAAGAAAAATTCTGTCGTTACATTGTAATGATTTTAAATACCCTTCTGTTGTGCCCTCTAAAATTGCACTTAATTAATAAAAATGAATGCATTTGATGTTATATTCTAATAAATTGGTAGACATACCAGAAAGGACTGCAGAAATTTAGTTTTCATACTTTGTTAAACAAAACTCAGGCTTATAAAAACAGAAAAGTTTAAATCTGCCAAATGTGCTTAAGTTAACACATATTGAAGAAGTACCTTTCCTATTCTGATTTGTGACTGGAATTTTATCTCCATTTGGCTTTAGGTTGTAAGATTTTATAACTCCAAATTCTTCCTGAAAAACCTGAAGAAAGAGAGAAGTCAAGTTCAGTACTGGAAATATATTCAGATACTCACAAATTATGAAGCTTATATTTAATACTCCATTGTCATGGTTTTGGCTGGGACAGAGTTAATTTTCTTCGTAGATGCTCACATAATGCTGTGTTTTTGATTTTTGATGAAAATAGTGGTGATAACACACCAATGTTTTTATAGTTCCTGCAGAGCAGTGCTCACACAGAGCCAAGGACTTTCCTGCTTCTCAATGCTGCCCTGTCAGGCAGGCAGGAGGCTGGGGGTGCACAAGGAGCTGGGAGGGGACACATCCAGGACAGGTGACCCAGACTGGTCAGAGGGATGTCCCTTATCATGTGGCATCATGCTCAGCAATAAAAGCTAGTATAAAGAAGGAGGAAGGGGGGGACGTTTGGAGGGATGGCGTTTGTCTTCCCAAGAAACCATTATGCTGGAAGTGGATAAACATCTGCCTGCTGACGGGAAGCAGTGAGTGAATTCCTTGTTTTGCTTTGTTTGCACGTGCAGCTTTTGCTTTACCTAGTGAACTGTCTTTATCTCAACCCATAAGTTCTGGCACTTTCATCTTTCCAATTCTCTCCCCTATCCCGCCTGGGGAGAGCGAGCGAGCAGCTGTGTGGCACTTAGCTGCCTGCCGGGGCTAAACCACAACATCCACGTATCTTCTCTCTCTCTTCAGCATACGCTGTAATCCTGAGGTGTTCCTGTTTTTGTGTTTGCTCATTTGTTTTTTAGTTAAAAAATACAGTTCTCAAGAAATTGGTATTTAAAGCAGAAAAAAACAGTGACGTATCAAACTGCAGGCTGTGGAGTCTCAAAGTGGAAAGAACACGCCTAAGAACAATTTAGGAGTATCAAACATAACTAAGAAGGTATTTCTTCCACTGTAGCACACCTAGGAATTCAAAAATAGCCGCTTTACAAAAATTCTCATATAGTCTCATAATAATGCAATTGAAAGCTGAGGCCAAAAAAAAGTTCAATATTAGTCCAATACAAGTCCATAAACCAGCATGAAATCTTACTCGATAACACGTGTCCTGGAACAATGAAAAAGTGAAAAAGGCTTTCTTGATTGAACAGAAATACAATCATTTCTCGATTGTTAGACATACAGGTCATCATAACTTGAACAAGCAAGTATGATGCGAGATTTCCTAGACAAAGCACATAAAATAACAGGAGTAAGCTTTGTCTAGCCCCTGGGTTAGACAGAAAAGTGATTGTTTGCAGCCAGGTGAATTCCACAAGCAGGTCACTGACTACAATGTGATAGTGTCAGAGCAAGTAAAGAGCTGGAATTGTACCAGCAGCTGGACAGGGGACCCTGGCAGTCAATGCTTAGATCCACTTACACTGCTATGGAACAACAGTTTAAAGCCCCATAATGGAGCCAGTCTCTGTGTGCCCAAGCACTAAGCTGGTTCTTGAAGCAAGCTTTAATGCTCATGCAGTTATACTCCAAATGATAAGAAATCATGCACTAGTAGACCACTCCATTACAGAAACATTGGTAAAATTATTGAACTAGTTTGAGAATCACTTATAATTGAGTACTTAATGACCTGAAAGGTTGAGTAAAAATCCTCTTCAACGTTGCCTTCATAGGACAGAAGTTCACTCAGTCCATGGGCCAATTCCTACAATATGAGTACAAACCCTTTAGTACACCTACAAAACTAAGTGATGTACTTTGCAAGGACATGCCAAAGTCATTCTTTATGAAGAAACCACCTTGGAAAAAGTTGCATCTTTAAAATGCGTACACATACAAACACACACACAAAAAAAACAGTGCTAAATCAGCATATTTAGAAGTGTAGGTTTTGTTTTTTTTTTTAATTTCAGTATAAACTTAATTTTTTCTATTTACTATGGAAAGGGTGTCTAGAACATATCAGATTTTGGTATTTTAACTTTGAGTAGACCTACAAAAATTCTGCTATGCTAGAAAACATGGAGAATTGATGTTTTCAACAGAAAAATAGAGACTGTATCAGCTGGCGCTAAAAGCAGCTGTTCTGAAACAGTCTGTAATTCAAGAATTAAATATAAATAGAACAGGTTCCAAATCAGTAATTTAGCCTCTAAAAAACTTACTACTTACAGGCATAATCTGAAACAGGTCATCCAATGTAACATCACAGATGCCTACAAGTGTGTTATGATCACAGGGAACAATAGGAGGACTCAACAATTTCTTGTAACAACAAGGTGGGAAACGAATATCCAAGGTGATGCTATTATAGACAGCAAGTCCCATAAGCTATACATGTCAAACATTAAGGGCAAAAACCACACATTTTCATTACAGTTAACATTTTAAGTGACTTTGAAAAAATATTTAAATTTTTTACTGAGCATACCTTAACACATGCTAAACAAACTGAAGGAATGGAAATTATTTAATTTTTTTTGGACTGACATTATTTTAAACACAATTTTGTGTTATGATAAAATAATAGTTAAAATGGTCAAATGAGGCACTTTGCCAGAACGTTTGAAAATCTCCATCGTATTCTATACAAGCATTTCCTGAATAAATTGTTGCAACATATTGTTATGAAAAAAGTTTTTAAAGAGAACTGTAGATGTACATATTTTTAATCCAAAAATTCCAGAGAGTGCTCAATATAGAAAATTTTTGTTGAAATACATCTAAAAGCATAACAACAAACCTGCACTGGCACTACAGCTTTTCAGCTAGCACACTTAAGTACATCTGGAGATAAGCTGTAATTCCAGGGTTTGGGCAAAGTAGATACTTTGCCACATACTGATCCATAGGAACTTATACTAAATATTAATGCACCCAGGCTCATTTATGTTTACTGAATGAAACCCAGAAGCGAAGTATATAAAAAAAATTACAACTTACACACACAAAAGTTGCATGTGTAATCTTAATTGTACCATTTTCTGACTGTAAAATGTACCATGTACCCACATCTTTTTCTTCCTATTTTTTTAGTCTGCTTGCTTGAATGACTTTTTTTTTTAAATACATTTAAAATGAAACGTACATCAGGATGAGTTCTGATCAGACCTTCATGACTTATTTTGTTCCTGTAATGAAATCACTGCTTGTTTAGCACTGTCATGAGGACATAAAAGGATACAGCTCCAACCAGTCGGAATTCAGAATAGTTATCGCACTTAAAGCTGCTGAACCAATGGCAGTGCGAGTCCTTGTGGTACGTGAACATGCCTGCAGAAGAGAAAAGTTGCTCTTTACAAAGCCTTATCTTTAATAAAAGGTCACACACAACCAAATTTTTTCTCAAATATGCACCACTAAGTGCTTCTCAAAGTGCATATCTCTAAGCTCATTCTCAGTCCCATGTCTTCCTTTCTGCAGCAGGGCCCTACAGGTCCTTGGGCAAGGACCACCAAGAGCTGCTCCAGCCCTAAAGCAGGACTAAGCCCATCTGCCCTGGTCGTGTACTGCATTCTTAAATAAGCACCTCCACTCATGGATATTCTGCGTGGTCTCTGAGCATCTTAGAATATCTTAGAATAGAAAGCTGTAAAAGGTTTATGTTATACACACACTAGCAGCGGAGGGGTATGCTTCGTATTTATCTGTCCAAAAAGTATATTAGAGAAGTTTAAAAAAAAAAAAAACCACACAAATACCCTAAAAAAGCCACCCACTGGTCTAAATTCCAAGCTAGACCCTACTAAAATCATGACTGTAAACTAGTTTGATTGCTATTTGCTTCAGATACAGAGCATTCTGTTTTAAAGAGTAAAAGAAGGTAAAAAACCTCCACATAACAGATGACTAGGCAAGAAGCATTTTTCAGAGAAGCAAGATAGTTACACTCTAGGTTGAGAGTGCACTAACAGTGAAATTAACTTCACCAATGTATAAGTAAATTGGATGAAACATGATAACTGGCTTTAATTTGTTGGGATTGAATAGGCTGACAGTTTAATATTGTTTTCACAGCCAGCATACAAACGTAAAGCACCGAATAGTTCTAAGGACATCTTGTATGCAGTAGCTCATCTCCTTTGGGTTTGAAGATAAAGCTGGGGAATAAAAAAATTAAATGAAAATCAAAATTCTCTGGATTAAAAAAAGAATAAAATTCCAGTTGATGTCTCAGGGACATCTAGCCCTTATGAAAAATTAGAGGTAAAACTCTGCCTTCAAATATAGCATTTTTTCCCTACAAAGACTTCCTCCTGAAAGATCTTTCTCTTTTGAAATTTGGTTCAACAAGGATCTTATCACAAAAGGTTTAGACAGTGCCTTGTGCCTTGACCAGAAGCAATTGAACATTTGCTAGAACGGAGCACAGTTAGCAGCATCCAATTATAGCTACAAAAAAAAAAAAAAAAAAAAAAAAAGGAAAACCCAGCAACATAAGGACAGCTTGGGGGCAAAGTAAAAGTAGAAAATGCAACATGAGAAGAAAGAGGCAAGTTTGGTGGGTGACGAGAACAAATAAATTTGGCCTTATCCCCACTTGAATATTAGCTAAGCAACCTATTTCACAGACTATGTCTCCCTATTTTGGAATAGGAATATCATATTGCATTTACAAACAAACAATGTACTAAGCTACATGGAAAGACACATTCTTAAATCCAAATATACGTATTCACACATATACCTGTGTGAATTCTAGAAAATTTTCAAGTGCAGACAAATGTCAGTGTTTCAATGAGTGGTATAGGTTTTCCTTATTCTTAGCCCATCAGTAAGCCTAGCAGTTCACTAACGCTCATAGAAAACTGTAAGAGTTTTATGCTATGAAATGAAACAACCCTCCCAAAGACCCAATTACATTTGAGTTGTAAAAGATTTAAATTATCTTTGTCATACTCCATAAAACTTCTCCCATCTGCCCAGATGTAAATCGAGATCCTGTCTCTGGATAGAGCTGGAAACACGGTAACACAAGAGATGTACCAGGGGAAGAACTTCAAGAAAAATCAACTGCTTGTCTTGAATCCCCCCCTTGCTTGTCACTCAGTGTGCTCACTAACCTAAGGATACTAACAGAACAAAACCATTCAGCCTTTGATTTCTGAAACAAGATTTAGCATGATTAAACTTGTAAAGTTGAATCCCAATTTTAATTCTAAACCTTTCAGTTGATCAGAGATTTTTTCACCCTCTGATTTTGCTATATCACTCAAATGAAATCTCAGTTTTTCAGCAATATTTGAACCTCCCTGTCAAAAGCCAAGATCTTCCAAGCTTTTCAGTACTTACCACTCTCTTCCGTTATCCTCTATGCTAAAAGTTCTTCCCATCTATAGTCATGACATGCAGTTTTAACTTGCCTGCTTTTGTTTTTTACATCAACTAGTAAATGGTCTAATACTGGATTAATGAAGAATTCTTACCCATCACTATTTTGATAATTTAAAATCAACACGTTTTCAAGTCATACTTAACACTCATGAGAACTCACCATAGTCTGGGTGAAAAATCTGGCGAATTAGAAGAAGAAACCATTCTTTTGTCAGGCCACCCATATCAAGACCAGCTTCTCCTACAAATGTGACTTTCAACTTCTTTTTCAGATCTGCCCTCTTCCTTGATAGCTATTACAGAATAGGTAGGGGAAAAAAATGGAGGAGATTTAACATACTATCAGCACTTCCAGCTACAGAGAACACATCTCTCTTTCTAGTAATTACTAGAATTTCTAGTAAAACTAGTAATTTGCATCACCTCCCACTAATAGGTCAAAACTATATTAAAGCAATGAATTACAGAGGCGAGGTTATCATGGCTATTTGACATCATCAACTAACTTGCATAGGGTGCTACTCTCTAGGCTTAAAAAGAAGTTAGGTGGTATGCAAACAGACTTTTAATGAGCTACTAGGCACAATGAATTGAGTCTATCTAGAATACTTCGGACTTTAATCATCTTTGACCTCCACAGAAGCCATTCTGCTAGGAAAAAATGATAGACTGAAAAAAATATATTATTCACTAAATATCTCCAAAGGAAGCTTAAGGAGGTAACTGAAACTATCAATGTTTGGACACTGTTCTGTTCAGCACAAGGTATCTTGGTTGTTTCAGTGCAGTAAATAAAAATTTTACAATGTCTGAGAGAAAGCAGTATCACCACTGAGTTCTTCTGTCTTATGAGAGAAGGCTAAAATAGGCTTTAATCTAGGGAAAAAAAGTTTAAACTTCTGTTTTCTGTACATAAGCAATCAGAACTTCTTCGGTCTTGTTTTGTTTTCACCATTTGGACTTCTTTTTTTAATAATGTCAGGCTGGTTTTAGTGTTGAGAGGCACTGGTGAACTAGATCTTGTTAAATAATGCTAATTAACAGGTTTAAGTGGACACTGAAAATTGCCTACTTTAATGGACACTTCTGTCTCTCTTTTCTAAAAAAGGAAAAATTACATTCAAGAATATGAGGAATCAGTTAAAATCATGATAAGAAGTTAAGAAAAGAAATCCAATAATAATTGTTACAGGATAGAGAAGCTAGTGAAGGAAAAGAATAAAAGTGTTCTGGGAATTAGAACAGAACAAATTCATCTAGTGACTAGATGATTAGTCACTATTTGTGCTCCTATCATGGAACCAGATCCTTCATAATCTAATAATTATGCACTGTACTCTTAAGACAAATATTGCAAATACACATACACCCCACATGTGCGCATGCAAACATATTTTCATTAGGGGCTTAGCTATGGAGAAGTATGAGAACAGAAAATAAAGTTCTAATTGTTTAAATCTATTTTGCAGCACTACTACTGTGACGTAGTAATTCACTTCCTTTTATTTCATATTATACAGTTATATTCCTTATCTTAGCACAGGAAGATTTAAATATGACTTATCAAACTGAAATCTCAGTGCAATGGCTATTTTGCAGCAACACATAATTTAATTACATTTTTGATACCTCATCAAGTGAATCACTAACAAGGTGTGTCCGCCTCACTTTCACATTCAGGAACAACATATTCATGTCAGGTTTCTGTCTCCGAGAGACTTTATCCACAAGGCTTTGCTATTTGAATGAAAAGGAAACATCATACATGTAACATCTTCATTTAAAAAATGAAGTGTCACACTTATTAAATGTAAGAAGTCCTTAGTATCTTGCATTAAAGACATTGCCCTAATATGACAGCTGCTTCAATATCTTCTGAGAGGTAGAAAGCAATGCAGTCTCTTTTCTACTGCAAACAGCATCCACACAATGTAAAACTATCAGGATATGTAACAAGTGGGTGGCAATTATATGGCAAACTTTTAAACTCTCCAAATAGTTAAAAACAGCCATAAGAGTCTGGAGACTGGCTTGTGCTTTACTTAGCTTTTCACAAGATACACCTATCAAGCCAGGAATGGATAGGTGGTGCTGCCACTTTGAGCACTGAGGAAACCAGTAATTCCTAACACCTGAAGAAAGTTACCAGCAAGACAAGCAGACAAAGCCTCTTTCAAAATGCAAGAGGTTGCCCAGAAGCAGTACCTCGTCTGTGATTTGTGGACACACAGTTGCTTCTTGGTCTTCCTTAATTGTCTTGTTAAGCTAACATGCTGGTTTCTCACCATACAAAAAAAACAAAACAAACAAAAAAAAAACAAACCCAAAACAACAACAACAAAACAAACCCAACAACACATTTACTGTAACTCTTTCTCCACAGCATCAGTATTTATAAGCATCTTAAAACCAAGCATATTAAAATAAAAAATATGGAGGGAATCCAGCGTGAATATTTGTAGATCAGTAACAGTAAAATGGCTCAAGTGGTTTTTTTCAGGATAGTCCAAAAATTAAGAGTTGTGATGAAAGGCTGTATGGAATATTTACTTAAGAAAAAGTTATAAAATACCAATTGATTAAGCACAACCATTTATCAGTAAATGACTTACCCGTGCAATACTTATCATCTGTTGTTCTGAATCCCTTTGAATAATAACTTTTTTCGCTGCTATAGAAATAATAAATGGGTATTGACAGAAAGAAAATCTGAATGACAAAAGAAAAGAGATAAAAGATTTCATTTTTAGCATCTATCATAGTATTTTCTTTTTAAGAAAAGTGGAGTGTATTTTTACATTATCATTCAGTAGCTATCTTCCCTCTACTGATATTAGTTTGGAAATAGCTGCCTTTTTTTGTGTGTGTGTTGTATAAATAGAAAATGGATTCAGTAGAACTCAAACTGTTCAGTTACAAATACTACTAGACATTCTACCTATTAACAACACATATCCTGAATAAACCTTTTTTTTTAATGGTTTGTCCATCAATAGACTTAATAAGAAGCAGTCTTCAATTACAGATGGCAAGAAGTATCTTCTGCTTTACATACTAAATTTTAATTGCTACACTGAATTAAAGAAAGTGAAAATATCTTATTAAATACAAGCTGAATAGTTATCTCAGTATAGCATTCATACGTATACAGTAGAAGTGTTTCTGGTTTGGCTTATTTGCTGCTCTGATTTTCAAAGGCACTGATTTTCTACAGGTCCTTCTGATTTAACCCAGGGTACAAGTGCCTCAGACTTCTAAAATATCAGATTACAACTACACTCCACTGCAGTCAAATAATACTAAGAATTTTGAAAAACTTCAGAAATCATCAAAGATTTTTTGTTACCAGTTGCTTTATTAAGTTTTTTTTTGATTAGCTCATGCATCACCTAGTAGAAGTTCATACTAAGATACCCAGAGTTTCAGACTGCGTGCATCTTGAATCCAGACTCTATGTGTACACCCTGAATCCTGCCTGTGAGGTGCTCTGGATTCTAGTGTCTTTAGGAAAGAAAGGAAAATGAGGAAAAAAGATTCTCAGTTGGTCTGCCAGAAATCCTAAAACAAAATGTTTTACCAAGGAGTGTCAACTTAGTTGAAAGAACTATGTATTTCATATGCAAGGTAAACTGGGACTTTTTCATATAGGTACTTCTTAATTCTAAGCATACAGTCTTGACTGCAATTTATCTATTTAATTATTTATTTTTTAAGTCAAACAATACAAATTAGAAGATGTAAAATTGGAAAAAGAAGTAGTTGTANGCCAAAAAAAAAAAAAAAAAAAAAAAATTTTGAAGCTCAGCAGTATGCAGAACCCAGTGCTTTGAGACTATGCAAAGCCTACTGCACATTTATCCCTATCACGTCTTCCCCCCCTCCCCTTCTCAATCAGATTTTAAAACTTATCAGAAAGATTAAATACTTATTTCCCCACATGTTTCTAGATCATACTTCTGGCTGTATTGAGGCTGTAAAGATTTAAGTTTCATGTAATAAGCACAATTGATTTCAGTGGAACAAATATGATCAGACCCACACATATACAGAATATTTAGATACCATCATTAAGTGTTAAGTATGCACACAATATCAGTTTCTATGAATGTGTTAGAAGTTAAAATACATTCGTAGTAAGATGCAATTAATACAACAGGCACCACAGAATCTATGCCAATAAATAGTAAACTATCTACATTTTACATTTTCTGTCCAGTTTGCAAAGGTAGAATGAGATTTATTACAGTCAACATCACATCCATACAGTTTCTGCAAGCAGTAGCTATATTATGGTTTTTTAATAAAATACATTATTTAATGACTATATATACACACATGTATATGGTATGTATACCATATATACAAATATGTATAATGTGTATATATGATGCCTTGAAATACTACGTTACAAGAAAATCAATTTTTCCTTACCTGTGAGAATTTCCATAACATTGCCAGTTATGATATTCTTCCATAAGATCAATATGATCAAGTGTAGAATTATAGAAATCCACATATGAAATAATAGGAGGACTAATCAGACTATTTGCAGCATCTACAAAGAAAATACAAAAGTCTTTCTAAGTACTACCTAGATGAGGCACATGTTTTCTAAGCATTCTGAGCAGTAGTGAAAGAAAGGAAAACAAATAGGCTACTAGTAACTTTGTCTCACTTTTAGCTACAGAATTACAAGAATAATATAACAACTTATGACATTATATCAATAGCTGTAAAAATAGTAATTTCCCAGATCAGCCCAACTATGACAACAGAAACTAAATATATTTCTGACCTCAAGAACAATTCCTCTACAGCGCTTGACTCTAGCTCACATAACGACATACACTAAGTTAAGGTTTCATAGACAAAGAATGATATATTCTCATGAAATCAACGAAAAACAGTTTGATAGATGGATTTCTTAAACACCTTCTTGTGAAGTGGTGTATTTTGAATTACTAAATATCCCTTTTCCCAAATTTATATGTGCAGAATGAACAAATTAGCAACTCTTTCACAGATGACTACAGAACACAAGAGGAGAGTCTTGGCTTTGGATACAGTTGAGCTGGTGTGTCTAAACTGACCCTCTGCATAGGCAGGACTGTGCAGGATTCTTGTAAATAAAAGTTTTGTTTCAAGTAGCCAGAGAAACAAAAACATCCTCACCCCAATCTTAATTTTCACTTGATGGTTTCATTTTCTCCTGAAAAGCTTGAAGCAAAGAAGGGCTTTCTACCCCTCAAGAAAAGGACACTGACCTTAGGCCTTCCATTTCCATAGTGGATGCTCTAATCACTAAGCTATTGGGGGTTGAGGGAGGAGAAAGTTTGCATCTGTGATGTTCTAATTTACTGTACTCTATGTTGAACTGGACAGGGATTTACTTTTTCTAAGCTGTAGTTTTGAACTTAGAAGGCATACATATTGCTGCACTTACCTAGAAGCTAAAAACATCTGTGAGGCTAAGCCAGTTACAGAAAAAAATTCAAGCAATTGCACATTTAAAACAGTTTCTTTTATAAATCTAAGGCTAACCATTGGTTACCTCTGTGGATTTTTCTTTGAATGATCTTCTGTTGTCATTACAGGAAAATGATGTGTAGTAATTATTCCCTACCAAAAAGCGAGTATAAGGACTTGCCAATAGAAGACGTTTTTTCTTGCTTACTACTATTGGGCATTCTCTTCTATTGTAGCTCGTACTGTTATCACCAATGTCCATTTTCCCCTGAAGTGGAGAGGTATAAACCACCCTTCCCCGCTCCCATATGTGTATATAAACACATACATGAAATGTACATATATACATACATACATATATATATATACACACATGCATACACAATTCAAGGAAAAAACCTACTAAATAAAGCCAGGACTTTGGTTGCTGATGGAATCCACTAGGTACATTTCATCATGGGTGGAAACTCTTCAGGTTTTGCAGGAAAGAGGCGTAAAGAAATAAATTGCAGTAACTTGTCCACCACCTGCTTGAACCTCCTCTGTGAAATCCTGAAACAAACAGGCTGCAGTTACTCTCGTGTGATCACTGTCCACACTGAAGCCTATATTATGAGATTTCAATGTTATTTTCTGAAGAACATGCTTTTGTCCTACACATATAAACAAAATTCCAAACACAAAGTTTGAAGAAGCATGCTTTTAAATATTGGCATGCAACAATGCTCTTCAGTGCACTGTTTAAATATACCTTTTAATGTCTAGTAATTTTTTTTTTAAATTATAAAGATTCATTACTTGTTCTTGACTTTTAATGAACATAAGTAAACAAAAAATAAACACCCCTTCTCTTTCACTCCACAATCCGAGTACTGAGGAATTCTGAACTTTTGATTTTGAGATGCTTAGTCCTATCGAATGAACACTGGAAAATACACAAGTGTCAAGTGTCATACACTTGTGACAAGTCCACATGCAAAGTTATGTGCTGCACCACTTCCATAATACAGCAAAAACACACATATGTGTAGATATAATATGTATGTGGACATATTAAGCATCATTTTGTAACTAAAAGTTCTTCTATTTTAATGTTTCAGATTTCTAACATTTGTTTTAAGAATAAGAACATCCATATGCCTTTTGCATCCTTAACCAAGACAGTTCATTTGATTTGTAAACACTGATTCAAATAAAATAATGAATTACCACAATTTTAAGTAAATCTGGACATATTTCAGGGAGAGGGTGAGAAATATATGTATATAATTTTCACCCTTGCAGAGAAGAAAATCCTTAATTAATAGATTCCCTAGGAGATAGGGAATTGTGAATACAGACAAACTTTTTAATTTTTTCAACCCTAGACTGAACTTATTGCACAGTCATTATAAGGAAGGCAACCTGCATATAAACTTAAAAACCACTCTTCGGGCAGTTACCCCCAAATGACTAATAGCTAGGTGTTATTAGAGTTATTTCAATTAATTAAAATCTAATGCCTTAACTACACTGTC
>VXAL01015747.1:110392-128512 GCA_013399475.1 Chauna torquata
CAAAGGCAGTATTCAGTATTTTTTTGTCTGGATTATCATTTACTGTATAGCACATAAATTACACTCCTCTGCATGATGACCTTTCCATCTCAGTACTGAGGATTCTCCTGTCTTTCCACACAATCCAAACTTATTTTCCCTCTTACATATAAATCCGCACATTCCCACTTTTCAGCAGGATATATTCCTCATAATTCACAGCTAATATATTCACCCCAGAGAAGAAAACTGTTGTCTCCAAAAACTAAATTAGTCTCTGGTCTTCTCGAATAACAGGAGAAGGTTCTTTCATATGGAGAGGCGTTATATACACTGGCAAAACTTACGGGGAAAATTTGCTGCAAATGCAAATCAACTGTAGTAGGAAAGGTAATCAGTTAATGCAGACAGAAATCAGACAATGCAGTCAGTAGATAGATTGGAGAGAGAGTGCTGAATAAACTGCAACACCAGAGAAAGTTACAGCAATACCAAAAAGTGCATATACTGAAACTTTCTAGAAAGATCAGCATTGCAGCATACCAACAAAGGAAATCTGGCAATAAGTAGGAAATAAGAACTTGCTGAAACATTTGCTCTTTCAATACAAAGTGATAGGAAACAATTGCATGCCTAAGTGTTCTTAGTTCATAGTTTAATGTATGCAACCTTTCCCCATCAACTATCTGTCATTAAGCTCTTGTTCCCATCATGCATATCCTATGCTTCTTCCATATGTTAATACATTCTTATAACAGGAAATTAAATGTGAATTTTATCAGTTACACTAAGTATCTTGTTTGCATAGTATACTGGTTTATAGATTATAAGCTAAGCAGATACATACTTATATAAAAATACTGTATTTTTCTTACCTGTAGAAGTATACAGTATGCTCTAAGATCATCTTTTGTTCGTGGCCTAGAAATGAATGAAATAATAAGTGGAAACATTTACTGTGTACATGATGTATACATACACAGTCATGAAATCATGCACCCTAGGATTTAACCTTGTTTTGTCAGTAAGTGTTGAATACCGTATTCAGGACCTTCACTGTTCTTAGAGATTGAAATGGACACTTGAAGACACTGACTACTCTCTAAAGACAGGAAGCTATTTTAGCATCTGTCTTTTGTGGTACAACACAAGACAAAGAAAAAAATAAAAATAAATCAAAATTGAAGAGCAGGTGGTGTTCCAAAGGGGGAAGTCCATGCCATTATCTCTGGTGACACCCCAGAAGAGTTTATTTGCCCCACCTTTGATATTTCCTGCTAGAATTATCCATACATTTCTACCACTGTAGCCTCTGTTCTTCTTGCTGTTTATCTACTTCAAGGCCATTATGTAACCACAAACACACATGTAGTAACATCACAAAAAAGTAGCAAAAGGTAGAGAAAGGAATAGACACGGGCTGGGTCACAGATGAGTCACAACCAGGGGCTGTCTCTTGCTGCACCTTTTTTTGAATCAAACTAAGCATTCTCACTTCTATTACTTCTTACTGAAATCTTGTCCTCTCCACGCCCCCTGGCTATCCATTTCTTCGTGCTGTGCTGCCCTTTCGGTGCTGCTGCCACATATGAATGACACTGCAAAGCAAACTTTGAGTCAAGGAGTTATCTAGGTTAAAACATGTTAGTAGGGGTCAAGGGAACATGTTTTACTCTAGATAAATTCCCTAATTCATCTCACAGTTGAGATTCCTGAAAGATTGCCCTGGCAACAAGCAGCTGAGATTTTACGGGGGGAGTGTAGGGCTAGATCTGCCTCTCAGAGGTTCGATGTCAGCTTACAGAGCTCAAGATATATTTCAGTAGATTTGCCTGCTAAAAGGAGACAAGTTCTTATGAGTCAAGTAAGTTTTAACAGAACATTTTCTTTCTTTGGCTAAAACAATAGAGTAAAAGACAAAAAGTATACCAGTTGTAAGTAAGTGCTAGAACAGTACTGATGAAAACATTGGCTATATTTACCCTTTCCATTCTTGTAGCAGGCCATTAATTATTCCCTTTAGGACTGACTTCTGAACATCTTGAGGCTACGGAAAAAGGAGCCGGGAAAAATCATATCTGATCAAATTATACATACTCTATACAAGTCAGTGTACAAAAAGACAAGTTTGTTTTGCTTGTGATTCAAGCCAGCTAAGAAATCTTTGACTGCGCTACAGTGCTGAGCTCCTATGTACCTTTCCTCACAGGCTACTAGGAGAGGCCTGGAGTTGTGTCAACTGTGTCTTTAAAAACTTTAAACAACTTAAAAGCCATAAACATTATTTCTATATTATTCCTGCCCTGTGTTTACTAGACACAGTATCTACTTTTTGCTACTCCCATGCTCACATTTTCCTTATTTCCCATCAAGCAGTGTCCCATCACACTCATTTCTTAACTTTCAAGCAGTCTTTGAGATGTACTGCAATATGAACTGCATTACTACTAACAAAAATTTCCTCATCTTTTACTAGAGCAGTTTTCATGACTCTATGGCAATTCTCACGGGACTGTTTTAAGTATGTTTTGAGAGATTCTTCAGAAATCACACCTATCTGAGAAAAACTTTTGGTATAAATTGCTTCTTAGAAAATTTCTTTGCTGAAATGATTGTTACAACATTATCAAACATGAATTCTTTTCTTCTACTTACAGTATTCAGTAAGGCATCATAGACAACATTCACAAACTTTGCATTGATTCCAGAGTCCTCAATGGTATTAAATGGAGAATTGGTATCTTTCTGCAAGTTAGATAATAAATGAGGCATTTTGGTTTTGAAATGTTTTGAATATTTTACCTGTCCTTAAAAATAAAAGTTTGACAGCAGGTTTAAACAAAACACATACAGAAACAACTATTTATTTTTCCTTATCAAAACATAAGAATCTAAGTCACTTTTATGAATATGTGAAAGATGAAACTAAAGAATATTCATCTCGTACATTAGCAGTATTCATGTAACTCCATTGGCTAGTTCTATTTTAAAATGTAGGAGGGTCTCAAATAATGAATTACATAGAGTGTTCATCTGCCATCTTTGCTGTAGATCCATGAGACAAGAATGAAGTTATAAGCATTCAATATTCATTAAGTAACTAAGAGTTGCAGGTTATTTTGTCTAGGTTCATATTAAATATCAGAAGCACATTTTGCTCTGTAGTAAGCAGGAAATATTAATTTAGCATGTATTCAGAAACTTTTCACACAGATATGACCTTCCCCAAGGAAGGCTGAGTATGCCAACACAACAGAAGAACAGCTATACTACTTGAGTGTATATCACACTTTTTTGTTTGTTTGTTTGTTTTTAGGGTAAGGGAATTTCTGTTTCCAGATTTGCCTGAGCCTCTGTATTAGCTGCATCAGCTTGCATATTTTTAAACTGTAGTTTGTGTAGAAAGTACCTTACACAGTCGAAGTGTCACAAAGCAAACTAAATATTGGCATTTTTTAAGCTTCACATATGCTTAACATACAGTTGCTTAAGCTGGAATGAATAAATCAATGCCATAACAGATTGTCTACCAAAGGCAGGTAAGATCATGATAAAACAATCTTAATAGGTTTGAGCAACTAGCTGCAAGCCTTTAACTGATGTTTGTCTGCTTTGAAGATCCAAATCACTGTAACCACTAAGTAGTAGTATGAATTATTTTCTACCTTAAATGCAGCATTTATCTCCAGGAAAGAATCAAATGTTGTAGAATAAAAATCATGTACAGCTTTCCAGTCTCCTGATGACTTTGCCTTTTCCATATCATCCCTAGAAAGAATGCATTAAAATATTGGTAATACAAGGGTTAATTCTTCCCAGCCACTTAGACTTTAGATAACTGCACGATAACTCCAAGCTTTCCTCACTAAACACATTTAAAAGACAGACAAGTATAATATCCGTATCTAACATCTTCCTTGTCATTGTACGAACATGGTATTACAATAGAACAAAAGCATAGTTAGTGTTCGATACACCTGAACAATGTCTCTTATTCAAAATGTTCATTCATGGTGTTACAGTTCCGTACGCTAAGACAAATTAGCAGAACAGAATTACGCTGAAGAAACAGTGACATGATAAAATTTCTGAGACTAATTTATTAATTTAAGTATGCAGGCTCCTAAACTAGTCAATTTCATTATCACTGTACCAAATGTTATTTCTCTTCCAATTATTCAAATAAAACTTAATCTTTGTATGTAACTGTATATGTTCTTTGACAACTAAATCCTGATTTACCCTTCAAGTCCTTTTAAGTATTGACCCTGTAAAGCAAGTACCTGTATACAAAATTTTGTCTAATGTCAGACATTTCAAAGAATCCTTAAAGCAGAATTCTATCTTAGCTATCTACAATGCTGGCAATACAGATCCCAGTCTGCTTCCCCCCACGTAACTTTTTTTTTTTTTTTTAATATCTGGTACAAAGAAATTACCAAAAAACACTATTTACCTTTTAATACTTCACTTGAAAGAATGTAACTCTTGATAATTGCATAATAAGACAGCAGTCAATAGACACAAAAATCTGAGTATGGAAGAAATTTCAGCTCCCCAGAACACCTAAATGCCAGCAAAGGATTTTCTACCAAATACACACACCAACTAATCAAAAAGCATTCCTTCTCCTCACTGAATGCACAAGATTTCAAACATGGAAAAGAGCAATGAAAAGTATATGCTCACATGTCTCTTGGAGCAACTGTGACTTTTTTTCCCCATCTGTTTGAAAAACAGAAGAATCAGGCTTCTTCCTAGGAATACTTCCCCCATTTCCTGACCAAGATTATCCTACCAGTAAAATACTCCAGGACGTTACTGCATCATAATGATGCTCTGTGGGTACTAGTGCTAAAAAAATAAATAAATAAATGCCATACTCGAAAGAAACACTCTGCCAATATAAGCATGTTCATGAATGCAGGCAGAAGCCCTTAGTGTAGATACCTTTTGCCAACAGTTTTGTTGTACAACATGGTATTACAAGAGAACAAAAGCATTGTTAGTGTTTGATACACCTGAACAATGTCAGCAAAGTTATGCCTTTTCCTCAAATGAAAGCATCAATATCGCAATTTTGGGGAACATGGCTATGTTAGGTAGAGAACAAGCATTCCCTGTTCCCTTACATCCACAGTGAATCGAGCAAAACCAACAAAATTTGTGGTGTAAACCTGGCATGAGGGAAACAGGCTATATTATTTAAAAACAATTCAGCTGTTTTCCCTGGGGACTTCTGCAAGCTTAACTAAGCCAACCAAGCATTGTGTACTGCCCAGCATAACAATGCTGGAAGAAAGCTAATGCACATAGTTTTGATTAAGGGTCTGTACTGAACTGGAAAAACAGAAGTGAAACACAGGATGCTATTTCAGATCAATTCTAATTTCCTTTCAGCTATATCAGTGTTACAGGATAGAAGCGTAAGTACTGTCTGCATAGACTCTTAAAAATCTTTTTATTTAGGCAAAATATAGTGCTTCTCATACACAAGTGCTACAATACCTTACACTGCTTAAAGTAGTGGTCATGTAAGTAGCAATGATACATGAATAAGCTTTTGCCATCAAATTAACATTGAAAATTGATGCTTTTTAACATAACGCATGAAGAAAGGTCATTTGCGCTTTTAGCCAAATTAGAATATATATTCCACATAATTATCCCTCCAGGTCCTCAGATATGAAGTTTTAAATTTAAATGGCTGATGAACAGTGTTTCACACAAGATTGAAAAAGCTCATTACCTACATGGACAGGACACACCATAACTGGCAATAAAACCAAATGTTTAACATTGAAAGGCATTTTCCAGCAAACAGTAAGCCACACATATTTGTTCTAAAACCAAACATCCACTGAATGCCAGGAACCGAATTTCCAATTCTGCCATACAAGCTTTGCCATTTCTTGAACAGAAGAACGATCTTCAAGCTAGAGAAATTCTTTTGATAACTTTCACAGTAACAGAGTTACCAATCACACCACCACAGCCAAAGTAACTACTACTACGAGACAGTCTTACTGAACATGTCTCATTTGAGATTAACAAAAATCAAAGGCACAAATTAGGACAAAATGAAGTCCAAAGAAACAGAGTATACTTTTAGAAACACCAGTTCAACTTACTGGAAATCTTTCACAGTTTTGGTTCGGATGGGAAGGGAAGGTTCAGGAGGAACTGGTGCTTTCAGTTCTTGGGGTAGCGTATCTATAGAGATGCGTTGCTTTTGTCTAACATCGAGGCAGATGGGTGGTAGGTCTCTCACTTACCAAAAAAATGCAAAGAACAATAAATACAATGCAATCATATACATAAACATTCAGCTAGTAAAATATAGATGCATAGGAACTAGGAAAAAAAAAACAAAACAAAACCTCACACTGTCTGATTACATGTCTTTAAAGCCCGACTCATCCAAGTACTTTTCTTACCATATGCCCATCCCAGACGGGATGGAAACTTCCACTAATTGAAGGAAAATAAAACCCTATAAACAAAAACTGTATCTTGAGTTTGTATCTATGTCTTTGTGAACAAAGTATTCCCTCCTGCCAAAGGAGGAAGAAAATTGATCCATCTGCCTCCTATCTGAGGCTTTCTGAAAGAAGGGAGTCTCTGCTACTTTATAAATGAACTGCTGGACCAAGTTATAAACAAATGATTTGTCTATTACAAAAACAAACAAAGAAAAACACACCAGATTTCTCACAGTTGAGTTGCTGGCATACTGCTGACAAAAAAAAGCTGATGACCTGTGTTCCAACTTATAAGGGAAAATAGCAAAATATTGTACTTACATAAGGTACACTGGAATTACATCTAGTGCTAGAACAGTAGCACATCATACAAGAAAACTTCAAGTGGCTATATAGTTTTGTTTTCAGATATGAGTGCTGCAGAATTTTCATTAAATATATTTGTAGACGCAAATGCTCGACTTTCTGAACATTAAGCCAAGTACCTTCTAAAGTCAGGTGCATAAAGAACATGCCTGTTCTGAATACCACATCCACCTGAACCCTATGAAGTACTCCAGGTAAGCAAGTTAGAATACAAAAACAAAACTCAAAGGAAGTCATGGAATTATGGAGTAATCCAGGGTATAATATTTACAGTTGGAAAGAAACTAAGCAGTCCATGACCGGTAGCTACTGATCATGAACAGCAGCATTCCCGTTATTGTATTTGACTCAAAAATAACATACAAACTGCAACATTAGTGTTTCCAACACCTAAGAAAAATCTGAAACACAACCACACCAAAGCCCAATCAGTTTCTGATGTATACATCAGGACAAGAGAGGTTTTCTAGGTTCATACATAATTTTAGCTAGAGCTGACTGTGGATGATCTACAACTTCCTAAAAGAATCTCTCCAATAAATTAAACAGGCAGTACAAGTCTTCTGTCTTTCAGAGAATTACTGCTGAAACAGTAGTATCTTTAAACATTTCTTCTCGATAAACTTGGCTGCCTATTACAAGTACTAATAGCAGTACTTTAACAAGGTCTCTCTCTTCTATTCACTTTATTTAATCTGAAAACATCATACATGGTTTACATGGCAAAGTTTTGGTAAGAGGGGGGCTGCAAAGGTGGCCTCCGTGAGAAGAGACCATGGGCTGCCCCCAAGCAGACAATGCCTGTTCCAAGCGGCTCCAAAACGTACCCACCACCGGCTGAAGTTTTGCCCATCAGCGACACTGGTTGTGCCTCTGTGATAACATATGTAAGAAAACGCAAGAAAAAACAAAGCAACAACAGCAACAACCCACGCTGTACTGCAGCTGTGAGAGAGCAGTAAGAAAAAAAATGCGGTAGAAACAGCCCTGCAGACAGCAAGGTCAATGAAGAAGGAGGGGAGGAGGTACTCCAGGAACCAGAGCAGACGTTCCCCTGCAGCCCATGGAGAGGACCATGGTGGAGCAGGCTGTCCCAGTGCAGGGAGGACCACATCAGAGCAAATCTCCATGCTGCAGCCCATGGAGAGCCCAAGCAGGAGCAGGCTCCTGGCAGAAACTGCAGCCAGTGGAGAGGAGCCTGTGTTTGAGCAGTTTTTTTGGCAGGAACTGAGGCCCATAGGGTCCCACGGTGGAGCAGTCTGTTTCTGAAGGACAGACTTTTTCCCCACATCCTGTGGGAAAGACCCATGCTGAAGCAGTTCTTGAGGAACTGCAGCCTGTGCGAAGGACCCACACTGGAGCAGTTTGTGAATGGCTGTATCCTGTTGGAGCAGAGAAAGAGTGTGAAGAAGGAGCATCAGAGATGAAGTGTTACAAGTTGACTGCAACCCCCATTCCCCATCCCCCTGCACTGCTCAGGGGGAGGAGGTAGAAGACTTGAGTTTGAAGTTGAGCCTGGGAAGAAGCAGGGGGTGGAAGCAAGGTGTTTTTAGTTTTGTCTTTGTTTCTCACTATCCTACTCTATTTTTAATTGGCAAAAAATTAATTTAATCTTCTCCAAATTGACTCTATTTTGCCTGAGACAGTAATTGATAAGTGAGCTCCCTTTTCCTTATCTTGACCCACAAGCTTTTTCATCTTATTTTCTCCTCATCCTCTTAAGCAGGGGGAGTGAGAGAGCAGCTTGGTGGGCATCTGGCAGCCAGCCAAGGTCAAACCACCATAAAAATAGAAAAAAGTATTGCAAAGTAGTGTACACAAACATCCATTTTAATGGCAATGTCTTCTCTAATATCCTTAAGGTGTTTTTTTTTAGTCTGATTTACACTGTATATTTTTAAAAGCATTTATATGAGTTATGATGCATGTTTGGGATAGAAGACACCATATAAAATAAAAATACCCTCAAAAGTCAAACATATTAAACCAAAATCCTCTAGGAGTTGTCTAAGAATCCTCTAAGCCTTTTCTCTAAAATTCGAAGTTTTTTGTTGTTGTTGTTCTTTTTTTTTTTTTTTTTAAATTAACTGTACAAAGTAGTATCTCTACTCTACTGCCTTCTCCATTTATCACATCAGGGAAATATGTGCTAATAAAATCCCCAAAACACAAAGGCAGATTCTTTTCCCTCATGCTAATGACAGAGAAACTGTCAATGTGACTTAACTCAGCTAACATTCATCAGAAGACAGTAGATCAGAGCTGTTCTCAATCCCGAGTATGGCTCTGATTATAGACCTTGAACCTTGTCCACTCTCACAGCTGAAACTTGAAACAATTTAAAGAGAAGAGCAGTAATCAAAAAAAAAGTGGACACATACTAAATTAATTCAAGCCAAGGTGCTGAACAATATCGCATCTAAGTGCTCCGCTATTGCAGACGGACTGACTTAAAAGAAACTATGTATTATTTTTCTACTCTAAGAAAGACAAGTCATTTTAATTTAACTCTCATTCTTTCTTCTTGATTTTGAATGGATTAAACATTGAATTATAAACAGCTGAATACACTGAGATGCAGAAAATATTCTCTGCATCTGTAGGAGAGACAGCTGCTGACAGAAGCTGTTTCTCATTACAGTAAATTGAGGCTGCAGGTGCTAAGCTTGGTAACTTGCACCCTGTCAGTGATGCAATTTGCTTTGAAATATGCTGCTTAAATTAGATACATTAAAACTGAGTTTTAATAATATGTTCAATAAATACTGTCAACTTCAGTATGTTTTGCCATAATTCCAGTTTATTTGTAAATAGATTTATTTGCCTGTCTGACATTCAAAAATATTCATTAAGATCTGTCAATTGAATTCCATCGAGGACAAACTTGACGCTTTATGTGCTGAGTTGATAAACAGCGATAATCCAGTATTACAAGACAAGAAAAAGTAATCATTTCTGGCTGTTTGCCCAGTTACATTAAGTAAAAAGACTCAGCAGTGCATGACTGCCTAGGAAATGATCTAAAACTGAGGAAGAAAGTCTTGTTGATACAGAAGAGAATTGACTACTACACAGAAACTTAGGGTAAATGAATCTAAAACAGCAGTTATTTTCACAGTGACCTAGACAGCTACTGGCAGATCAAAATTTTCCGAGCAGTTAAAGCAAACAAATCTTACTCACATTTGTAACATCATAAAAGAACTAGAATTCATATACGGATTTCTCTGTATTTATATAACAAGTCTTACAATGCTGCAATGGTCTGATGTAAAACACAATCTCTGTGGCAGCTATACAGCCAATAAACGTCATCCTAGATTTCATGCTATATTTACCAGCATTACCTTTTCTATACTTTTATTTTTCAAAGAAATGAACATTCTTCTAACTCAAGCTTAAAATATTACAATAAATATACACACATTCACATGCATTTTGAGAGAGAGAGAGAGAGAGCGTGCACATGTATAAACATAAAAAAGACAAAAACCCTAACCAAACATCATTCCTGAATTCTAGATTATCAATGTAAGTGTTTTAAACTGTGAAGTTTGTTTCAATGATATATTTTTCCACAGAATACACACATACCTCCTCAAATAATTTTGAGTGTACCTTGGACTGTTAGCCAAAATAACGTGTTTTATAAGGGCAAGTTAACCTGATCCTGAAATTACCAGAACTTCTGCTCAATTTTACGTATTGAGTTCTCAATTTCAACAATATATCTATGACTGTAATAAATATTACCATACATTAGGATGGTGAAAATAAACCATTAAGTACTCGTGTAGCAGTAATTACAATCAGGACATTATCAAGTGCAGCAAGATCTGGAGGCACTTCAAGAGAGAGCAGTGTTTGAGTTCACCATTCTTGTCAGGTACAAGAAGTGAAATGAATTCTGCAAAAGATCACTGTATTTTTTGCATTGCTTGGCCCAATATTAAGTAAATTTAATTTCATTTTGTCCTAAATTTTAGTAAGCAGCGGACTTTCATATCATAAGATTGTATTAAGAAACTATTCAGAAGGAAGTAGGACAGGAAACAATTAAGGATTCTCATATATGAAAGGTACAATATCTAGGAGTCTATGAAACAGCTTCACGCATGTTTCTGTTAAAAAGGCTAGCAGCTGTGTAGTTCATGTTGACAAGCTGTCACTTTTAGTTTTAGACAAAAATAACATTATCTGGAAAAGGCAAAACACTTTATTTCTCTGAGGTCTTTCAGATTCCAACAACAGTGCAATTGTTTACTTGCAGTACACGTATGAAGATTTTTCTTAAATATATAGGTGAGATAAATTGCTACCTGAAGGTGGTTCTTCCAGCTTTGTTAATGAGGTCTTACAACACTTTCAAAGAATGAGCAGAGCTCTGGCCTGCTTTGCAGGCATCTTCTTTTTGCCTTACCCCAAGTACTGTCCTCAAGTACACAACTTCTACTTTAACCTCGCTAAGTTAAAGTATATGATACCTCAAATTCTCCCACACAGAAGTAGGAGGAGTCTTCACTGGACGTCTCCAGTTACCTCTATTTCCTTTATGTAGTACAAAGTGACTTAAGCAAAAAGCAAAATCCTGTTCAAGCTCTCATTTACACATAACAGCCTTTTGTGTCTCAGTGATTCCCCCATGCCCTCTGCCTTTCATTTTTATTTTTTAAAGTAGGAAGCACCTCCTTACTCCATAACAAAAGTTACTAAAGAAGAAAAAAAAAAGTCTTGCATTGACTTTTACATTTGCAGAACAGCTAGCAAGGACATAAAGATTATTTTATTACAGGAACCAATCCTGCAAGTTATAAGCCACCTTTTCTCCACAGATCTGAAATTTATAATACCTGTCCACAGTTTTGTTTCTAACCCATACTACTTAGACCCTTTAATTAACACAATCTCTTTCTTTCTAGCCCCAAATTCATTGGGTGCTCTAAAGCCTTGAGAACCATAGAATACTAAGGCTGAAAAAGACCTGCTCAGAGGCAAGATCAGGTACAGATAACACAAACCTGACAAATGTTTGTACAGCCTTCTATCAAAAGTCTCACATTATTGGAATTCCATATCCTGTTCCCCTCAGAAAAACTTTCAACAACTAAATACCTTTGCTATCAAAAATGTCAGGTCTAACTACAATGTCATCTCACCTGCCTACTGTACTGAATACACAGCTCCACTTGGTATCTTTCCATCAATTATCTTTATCACATCATAACGACCTTCCTTCTTACCTTTTAAGTTCTTCAGAATATACCATTCTTTGCCTGTGAGTTTTATTTTGTGGCCTTCATCTTCACTGAAAAACAGCAACTCTCAGCAACAGTCTCCCTTAAAAGCCCTATTCATGCCTCATTGTTGCCATCCCTCAGAGTTAGTTAGAAAAATCTCTACAAAGTTCTGACAATTTCTAGAGAAATCTGCTATCTGACTGCAGTTAGACAAACAGTATCTGGAAATGGACTGCTGAATCTTTAAAACCTCAGATGATTATTTCATCCTCCAGGTCTATTTGTTCTTCTTATCCAACTTGTCTGTAAGACACGACCTCTACTGAGGATGGACTATCATATATATTACTGACTATACAATGTACAGCACAATGCAATCTAATGAAACCTAGATTTCTAGGTTTTCTGGCACTATCACAATAAAAATACTGGTGGAACACTAAGCACCTTCTTAAATTGGTAACTAAGTAACACAAGGCTTTTATTCTCTTACCGTTTTTGATGTTAGGTATAACAAGTCGCGTAGGCGAATTTCTGTTTCCGGTGCCTTCTTTCTTTTGGTTGATAGTTGTGATGAAATTGCTGAAAGTGGAAAACTGATTTTTTGCTCCTCTTTCCAACCCCTGTAATTAAGATGACACTGTGCTATAAAGGGCTAATACATTTCTGCAAGAGTAATCTTACTCATAGTATTACACAGAATATTTAAATAGTTTTTATCTTGAAATGAGTGGTAATAACTGAGACATAAATAATGTGCCTTCAAGCTTGTTTCAATTTAAATCAAGAGAAGTAACAAAACTCCTTTCCATTTCATTTGAAAACCCTTGTACTAGTTTCCAGTATGTTAGATATCTCTAGATAACTGAGGAGGAAAAAAAAAATAGAATGCTTTCAACAATATTCTAAATTTTGTATCCTGATTTGTAACTACTTTCATATTCCTCACCACACCCAGCTCAGTTGAAACAGATGCAAGTGTCACACATTCCTTTTTCAAAGTAACCCTTATACACTGAAGTCGTTTAGACAAACTTCCCAAGAACTAAAATATGGAGACAAAATTTCTATGCAGACTACTGCTGCTAATAAAATTGAAGTACTGACTACCTGGACAAAAACACCCAATTCAAAGTTTTCGTCATCAGCTGCCACTGAAGAAAGGCTATCCAACAAATATTTGTTTAACTCAATGCTAAAAAAAAAAATAACAAAATTGCTTAATATCTGCATGTGCTGCCACTAAGGAGTCTGCTCAAACTTGTGGTAAGAAATGTTGAGTGCAAATGTGCTTTAACAGTGAACAGAAGCAAAGTAACACAACAGACTTTCAAGGGATTGTGCCTATCAATCTGTTTGACACTAAGTGCCAATAGTCAGTAAGTGGTAATTTGATATAGCAATTTACACCGGAGAATTTTCAAGGCACAGGTGAGTTAAGAGCCTTGTCCAAGATGACGGAAGTTGCATGATGGAAATTTTCATTTGCATCTCAGCTCCAAGTGATCAGTTGATGTCCAGCATAGGCAGATCTACTTAAAAAATATACACAGTCTTCTTGCACATCATGATTTTGAGCCTCACATTAACCTAAAGATTCACTTGACTGATATCTGGTATCTGTGCTATCAGTTAGAAGGGATATTTTCATGTAAATCAAAACTGCAACTCCACAGATGAGAACAGAAATTCCAGAATAATTAACATACCATTTTTTTTTTAAATCAGTACATTTCCCTTTCCTCTTAGAAGAAATAAATTTTGACCAAGACACGCAGCCAGAGTTCTGAGGAAAGCACTTCCACCACATCCTGAAATGCCACCAGGAGGGTAATAATACAGCCTATAAGCCTACCACGCTGCAGTGTATGCAAGCTGGTATGCTGTCTGGAATTTTAAATAACTCTGGCAAAACTAGCTATTTTTCCACGGCTTATAACTCAGCAAATTACAAATCTGAGCAATCAGCAGGACTTCTAGCTTTAAAAATACCAACTTTCAATTTCTAGCTCCAAATTCCTTGTACACAACAAACATTCAAACATAAAATGTAGTTACCACTACTACTTTCATACGAGCTATTTTTTAGTTATTATTCTATAACCTTTAAAGTACCTTTAAGATGTTTCTTAAAACTCACCTGGCACATGATTGGAAAAGCCCAGATCCTGAATAAACGCAGCACGATGTGATTGAATGAAAAAGGACTTGTAAACAAATCCAGATCTGAGCTTTATCTGCTGTGTCACAAAACATATTCTCTAGATAGAAAACCTTGTGGAGTTTGGATTAGTCTAACTATGATTAGTAAGGAATAGTTATCACAGATAATTCTAAGAGGAGCTCTTATGAAGTAGGCTACCGTGACAGCCGTTTTGACCAATGTAACCTTTCCTCAGCTTTCTAGGTTTTACTCCAGCCATGCCATTGCAATAGTACAGCTGAACAGTTATTTCAAAAGGTTCTTCTTAGTGCCACTGCTCTGAAAAGCGATCAGAAAGAACAAAGCTTGCAGGCGCTATTCAACTCCATCATCCTGCTCCAAGTGCAGTTCCAAAAATGTTAAACAGACATACGGATAAAGGCTTTACTGGAAAGCCCTGGAGGAATACTGGGGAACTACACGCTCATTAAAGAGGATCTGTGACATCTCCTTGGAGAGTAATCTAGGACAAGCGTACAGCACCATGTCATACTTATAAAACTCTGTAGGAGGTCAATGAGCCTCTAGAGCCTAAGCCACTACACACACACTGCTACCAGAAAACTGAACCCCCACATAAGGAACGAGTGTGCTTAGAGGAAGTAAGTGGATCAAAGTGATCTTTAATCCTCTTTTTTAAGAGCATATTAATAACTCAAAACACTGCTGGCTTCTTAGTGGAATTTTTCAAAAGCATTAAGCCCTCCATAAGGCTGGAGAGGTACTAGCCTTATGCTTTATAAATTTACATTTTTCATTACTGAAGTTAAACCAAAAGGTGGAAACAAGTCAAACTGTTTGCAAAGAGCACATACAGAGTGCTTTTTGGAAATAGAAAAAGAGACCACGTAGAAGAGTTTCTTGCTCTTCAGCCCTAACTTAACTCTCTCAAGACCACTATGTACATGGCAAGCAAAGACTAGGGAGGAGTAAAAGATTTTCATCCCTGTGCAGGAGAACGTGGAGGACATTCAGATTACCCAAAGGCAGCTGTCAATGCAACAGCCTACTCAAAAGTAAAATTTTCCCTTCCATTCATATCTTGAAAGGCGTAACATAGGATCGCTTTTGCTTTACATAAACCCCTACTTGTTCCTGCTTACAAGAGGGCAAGTTCTTTAACTTCCCACAAATTTCATTTCAGAATCTGAATACTGACATCCAAACCATCTCCCCTTATGCATTATTTTTTAATCACCATTTGACCCAGAAGAAAATCCCTGGAACATTGCAGGAACACATTAATTCATTCATGGAGTAATTTAATCTCCACAACTTCCCCTGGAAATGAAAGCAAAAGAAAAACACCCAGAAAGGTTGTCCTCCTGCAATAACTCCATATGGTCCTTGGCTAGAAAAAGCCACAATGTGAACGGCAATAGCAGTAGTCACACCAACACTTCATTCCAACTTGCAGCCAGCTTAAACTCCAGATGTGACACATTCCATGCACATGCTCTAATAAGAAAAGGATACGATGTTATCTATTGACTTCCTCAAATCCCGACCTTTTCCACAGCTATTGTGGAGAATGGGAACTGTTTAAAGGATGTGTTACACCTTCATATTGCCTTCTAGGAAGCTATAATCATGTCATGTCAGTTGCACAAAACTATGGTGGGTCTTTAGCACATGGAAGAAAATGTCAATTATGCACACAACCTGGGGAGGTGTTCTGAGACAAGGATATCTGAGGCTCACTCTTCATGCAGAGACAAGGTAAGTCATCATACGATGGCTGTAAATTCAGAAATAATAGGCAGAGGCAATGGGAAAATTAACATCATCTGGAGCATCTTCATATTTGTATCAGGCATTTGTTTTTAAAGAAAAGAAATTTTAATGGAAAAAAAATTTTTTTTAAGACAATTTCCCCTTTAGTCACCATATCAAATTATAAACTTTTCTCCAGTTTTGTGAGGATGCAGGTGTAAAAAAAAGTCTCTCTTTAAAAGTGTTTGAGAGGATCTGATTAAGTAACACTCATGTTTGATGTTCAAGCAGAACTTCTAACACAAAAAAATTTATTAAAATCATGCTATGTGGGATTAATCTCACAACATACTCCCCAAAACCCTGGAATTAGATGTGTAGGTTAGTCAGCACTAGGGCTCAACAGACCAGCAGTCCAATACCTTCTTTCCACCAACTTACAAAGGTCTTGCAAAAGTGTATCTGCATTTCCTATTTGGTATATTTCATTCAGTTGCACACAGAGAAGTCCAGGGCTGTGGAAAGATCTATTGTATCTTTCCACTAGACTCTCCCTCTGTAATATACTATGAAAATCTGTATGCATCTCTGCAAATTCAAAATCCCACATGCATTTGACAATCACACCTAGCCAGATCTGAGCTGCTCTGTAGCAGGTCAACTTAGACAACTTATGTTGCCCCAAGGCAACAGTTCAGAGATACACGTAGGATGTCCAGCTACAAACAAGATTCTTCTCCTCATTCTTTAGGACAGTGGAAACACTACCTCGCTGCCCAGTTGCACACATTCTTCATTATCTAAGATAAGCCCAACACATTTTAGACCATCTCTACTATCTTTATTCTAAGGGACTGGCATTTGCCATTCAAAGTCTGAAAAGGAGCACCTTTCAGAGGCTGCACCTTTTCAAAGATGCAAATCACTCCTGGGTACTTGACCACCACAGTCTTCTCCCAAATCTATTTGAATCACAAGAACAAACACATTCTCCCAAATTCTGACGGATTTGCAAAGCTGAAAGCCTTTCAGAAGATTGGAACATTGTAGACAAAACACAAATTGGCAGAACTGCTCAAAGGAGTTTGCAGTTTGACTACAATTACTTCATGATAGTCATAAAAATTAGACAATCTTTTAAACTCAGATTATAAGAAATAATAATTTCTAGTACGTCAGATACTTCTCAGAACTGTTAAACTAAAATCTCATAACTATATTACTATAGGATCAGTAAAATGTTTGCTCCGTTGTTGGACTGAAGTAAGTTACATCAAGCTTTAATGTTGAGCTACGTACAATAAGCAACTTATGCCAGGAAAATTTTATGTTTCATAATATTGTATAGTCAGCAGAAAGACAATCTTACTTGAGTTATGATTTAAGATCTCAATTGAGGTTTCTGAAATGGAATTACTCCGGCAAATACCTTTCTCACTTTTTTTTTTTTTAACCTGTGTTAACTCATTCGTCAGTTACCGACGTTTTGTCATCTTTGCTCCAACGCAACGCAAAAACCAGAAAAGACCTTTTAAGAAAAAGTTAAAAATACAGAAGCATTTTCCAGCTAGTTCTCTTGCCATACGCGCGTTAAAAGCCGAACCCCCCACCCCCAAAAACCTTCGCGAACAATGCTGCAAATCCTCAGTCATGACTAACCCGAAAGAGCAGACCGCTGTAAAATGTTAAAGAACTATAAGTAGACGGAGAATTTATAGCTTCGTTATGTCACTGCTTACAGATGCACTCGTTATTTTTAAGAAACTTGAATGAAAGCCACTCAACGGAAACGGACACGAAAGAAAACGCCAGCGATGCCCCCAAAGCGGGACACGGAGCAAACGCCGGCGGAGCAGCTAACCCGCCGCCGGCCCCGACCTACCCCAGCAGCCGCGCTGGATGCCGACTGGATGGGCGGCAGTTTCTCTCTCTCCTTCTCCCCTTCTTCCTCCTCTTCTTCCTCACCCTCGTCTTCCTCCGCGGCCGACGGGGGAGCCGCGCTGCCCTGGCTCAGCTCCGCGCCCGGCGGGAGCCCCGCGCCGGGGCCGGGGGGGAGTTCGGCGGCAGCCGTGGCTGCCGGCGGGATCTGCAGCGACATGGCCCCGCTCCCGGCTCCCCGCCCCTCGCGGCAGCCCCTCCG
>VXAL01015747.1:128588-185004 GCA_013399475.1 Chauna torquata
GCGGCCCGGCGAGGAGGGGGAGTGCGGGACGGAGCGGCGCTGAGGCGGCCGGCGCCGCCGGACCCCGCTGCCCTTGCGCCCCGCTCAGCCGCCGCGCCACCTACAGACCGCGGGCAGGAAGAGGGGCCGCCGCCGCCGCCATGTTGTTTCGAGGCGCCTCATAGAAACGCGCTTGGCGACCGGGGGCGCCGCGCGGGGGCAGCGGAGGACACGGCTACGGAAACTCCGTAGCTCAGGAAAAGGCGCGGTGCCGGGCACGCGGCGCCGGCCGTACGGGAATCGGGGCTGTCCCCCGCGCTCTGCGCAGCCGCGCTGGTGAGCGGCGAGCGCTGCGCGGCGGCCGCGGCCCTGAGGGGGCTTCGCCCGCAGGGTGGGGGTGTGCTGCCTGGAGCAGGACGGCAAGTAAATATATGAGTAATAAATATAAAACTACGGATAAGGGACCGAGGGGTGGGTACCGGCATGGCACTCCCATTCCTGCTCAGCAGTGGTGGTGTGTGTTACACCCGCAGACAGGGTTTGTGGTTTCTCGCACCACCTTGTTACCCCACGGTAATGTCGTTACAGTTTCAAATCACTGTCTTTAATGAGGAAAATAAAGAAACTAAGTATAAAAGCATTCTCTCCGTGTTTCATTGGGATAGCCAGAGCAAAGCCAGGGGGAGCTCGGGAGCTCTGAGGCACGACCCGTTGTCAGCGCCTCCGTGCCGTAGCCTGGACTTGCTGAAGCTTTGCCCTACCAAAAAAAAAAAAAAAAAGGGAAAAGCAAACTTCAGAAGACATGCTGTATTGAACTGGCTGTAATACAACATCTAGACTACATGTAATGCAACGTTTGTCTGGGGGTACTGACCTACCACTTGGCTTGGTAGGCAAGTATGGGGAGCCCTTCTACGTGAGAGGGCTGTCGTGGTCATGTATACGGAGCAACAAAACGTTTAGGTCTTTCAGACCGCTAGCTGCCAGCTTAAGCTAGCTGCTTTCAGACCACTCTTAATTTTGCCTAGAGACTNTAGCAGTACCCCCCTCCCCCCCCCCCCCCCAAGCATCGGGATCAAAGGAGAGTGAATGGTTACTTACCACTTGAAACAAATCTTCAGGTTGGTATCTCACATGGAGGTAAACCACACGATAGTTTTCCTCAGCACTGGCATTACACAAGTAGCTCCTGCACGTAGGAGCTCTGGTAAAGATCTCTGTAAGCTGCATAAAAGCAATAATAGGTACTGCAGTGGTAATCTAACACATTCAAAAATGCTTTCTTTTTCTGAAGGAAATGGCAGACCTAAAGTTTATTAGGTTTCATTAAGAAATCCTTTTGTCTCCTTACCAAGTTAAATTTGAAAGCTGGTTTTCCAAGAAGTTCGCTTCTCACTGTGCTTGCTTCCCAGTTGCTCTCAGTGGTTGGCATGAGTAAGTGGCCCACTGCAGTTAAACAAAGCCCCCTTAAAACTCCCTCATCTTTTTCTTTTCCTTGCCAAGAAATAACATAATGATAGTAATTGCAGCAACTTCAGCACAAGCAGCTATACACCCAGTGGCAGTCCTCAACTGGAAGTAATTGGCACAGCTGTTCTGTGGAGCTATTCCAACTGGAAACATGGAAGGATCTGCTCCCTTGAGCCTGCAGAGAGAGAGAAGAAGCAGAGGGAAATAGAAATGTAGGAAGGCAAGTATACAAATTGTTTCGTAATGCCTTTTTTCATTTCCATTGGGCTATGAAGGTCTGATTTTCGATAGCTTCAAAAATACTGAAATAGCCTTTTCCCAGGATTATCTCACAAAAAGCTAATGCAACACCAGAGCAAGGCATCAGTTTTTGCTGTCCATTGAATACTGAACAACATCCTATGCTATTTTAAGCTGAAGTGTTCTGTTGAACTAAACTAATTCAAGGGAATATTTTGACCCATGACAACTAGGAAAATTGGCGTAAATCTGTTAAAAATTTTTGTTCCTATTTTTGTAAAAAGTAAAAAGGACCACATACTGAAGGAGAAACAAATACATTTTCCTACTTCTAATAAAGGTAGAACACATCTGTTGCCTAGGTTTTGTAACTAAAAAAGTATTTCAATATAATTCATACATCCACAATGCAGTCAAAGATGTAACCACAGCTGGGAAAGGTATGTCTAAACTGGCTTTAAATTTGCTAGCATGGATGGAAGCTAGCTGGCTGCAGCAGTGCTGCGTGTAATGAGGCAATGCATGTAACCATGCAATTGTTCATTGCCAAAGCGATAAACAAGACTAGTGGGCAACGGAGCAGTCAGAAAAGAGAATAAAGATGGTCTATCTTCTAACAGACAAGATTTGTGGGATATATAACCACCAAAACTTTGCAAAACTAAACGGAGATATGCAACCCCTGTTTAAAAATTTGTTGGGCAGGTGGCCTGAAAGCCTAAACAAAGAGCCATGCCCACTCAGTGTCTTGAATATGAAAGTGTTTGCAGGCTTTTTGTTTGCATCATCTTTCATATTTCCAGTCCTTTGAGGCTGATAATTCTTTTGCTTAGCTCAGTGATTGCTTTTCCATCCTCAACCATTACTACATTCTCTGCTTTATCCTTCCAAAGACCTATTCTTTGATTTTTTTTAATCCCTTCTGAGCCATGTAAAAATCTTAAATCACATGGTGCCAGCTACTTCACAGTGTTTTGGGGGAGTCAGGGAAAGGTAGGGTTCAATCACAAGCTGTTCCTCATGCCAAGTACATGCTGCCTGGGCCTACACATTCATCCTGGCGCCTGGATGAGTTTTGCAGCCTGCACTGGACCCCATGCTGGCATGCCCTGCTGCTGGCTCAGATAAGCGCACATAAAACACAGTAACCCCCTGAATGACTAAGGGGGGACACAGGCAGCACATGACCCTGAACATGCTCTCTTGCACTTACAGGAGAACAATCTTACCTTAGCAGGGTGTTGGTCCTTTCAAGCAGAAGAAGACATTCTTGACAATTTATTTTAGAATTATTCACAAACATATTCTTTCTATGCATAGAGTTTGAGTTGTCAGGAAGGGGAAAAAGTCAACTGCACATCTCTGTGCAATGACGTGGCCAGGCACAGACCGCCACAGGAATGACAGATGGAAACAAACCAACTGCTAACATTTGTTCAGAAATGATTAGTAAATGCTTACAAGTAATAGATACACTCGCAGAGACTGGCATTTGGGAATGATGCACACACACACACATACACACAAAAAGGGCTTAATTTCCTGGCCAGTATTTTCATGACAAATAATTGAGTGTACCTGGTCACATGTTCCTCTGCAGTCAGAAGTCAAAATGCAACCATAGCCAAATTCAGCCCTGGTTTAATACAGGAATGTTAGGGGTGATTTTGGCCCATTATGGTGTTTTTGTTTGTTTATTTGTTTGTTTTTGGTGTTTTGTTTTGTTTTGTTTTGTTTTGTTTTTGGCTGGCCTCAAATGCTTTACTAGTTTTGCAGGAATGTCAAAGATCCCTGATGCAAGCTGGCATTTCAGAAATGGAAGTCGCCCTTGTCCTTTAGAAAAGGTAGGCTGAATTTTTGTTTGGTTTGTGATATACTCTCGTCACATAGCTATACTGTGTCTCTCTTTCTTATGGAGCAGTACTTTTTCTTCCTCTTCATACTCCAAAGATCTTATACACTTCCTAGTACAAAAATATCTGGACCCCTTAACAGATGTGTGCTTTATGAGACGGACCCTGAGTGGGCACAAGCGGAAGCATAGGATGGCTGAAACATCGAAAGGGGAAGCAAAAGCTGGAGACAACCCGTTTCCTCTCTATGGGAGTAGCAGAGAGATAAATGGTTGGGAGTTTTCCAACACAACAGGTTTTCAGCAAAACATTTCGGTTTCAACAGAAAGACCTGATTCATTGAAATGGAAATGTTTTACAGAAAAGCATCTTTTTCAGTGACCTTTTAGCAGAACTCAGGCTGGATGCCACTGAAATCCACCTGTTACTCTGCCAACTCAGTTGGAGGGCTCACCACACTTACCATGTGAATCATATCAAAGTCAGAGACTGCACGACTTCTGAACTCCCAAGCTGCTCTACCCTCCCTGCCCACGTGCCCCGTTAGGGAAGATGGAATTTCATGTCTGCCCACAAGTCATACCTGTTCTGAGACTGCACTGTCTCAAGGCTCGTAAGGGATGACCCCAGTCTTGCCTGGCCTCCCCCGTTGGCAACCATCCTTTTCCCTTAAAGTTGGACTGAGGTGTAAGTTTTTGGAAGTTTGTCCTACAAAGTCAAAGTGATTTTAAATCTACCATTGTTGACAAGCTAGTCGAATTAAGGTTAGTATTCTTGATGGGAATAGGAATTTATGTCAAACTTGAGCTTATCTTAGTCTAGCTTTTCATTCCTGGATCATATGCCTTTATCTGCAAGGTAGAAAAGCTCCCTCTTTTCCAGGAGCAGGTGTGCAAGGTGCACTCATAGTCTCAGCAGCTAAGCCTGCATTATTTCCACTGTGACTAACATCAGATGTACTAATCTATAGGTCTCGCCTACCTTTTGGCTGTCCTCCACTGTCTGGAAATTTTTTAAAGAGTTTATAAATGTTTAGGAAAGTGGTGCAGAGACCTCCTCAGTTAATTCATCTGAGGCACTTACATGCAAGTTACCCAGCTGTTGTTTTGACTTGTTGGATACTCAGTTATATCTTTCTCTTTGGTAACTGGTAAACTTTTGATTGAATATACATCATCAGATGGTATACTTCCTGCTTGTGCATTCCTAGTACACAGAAGGAAAAGCTAATAAGCAGTTCTGTCTTTTCAGCATCATTACATTTGCATTTCAGGTTCCTTGTCATCACTGACTGGTGCAATACAGTGTTTGTACCAGCAAACTGTAAAAGGCTCATGGTCACTGGTGCCTAGGCAACAACTGATTTTTTAGGTCAGTGATCAACTCTTTTTTTGTCCACTGGAGTAAGCTGAATATTAAATTACCCCTTGTCAGGAAACAGGACCTTTAGGTTGAAAGAAAGCATTGGCCTCTATTTTTAGGAACACTGTGGATATTTTAGTGATGTTCAGAGTGAGGTTATCCGTGATAACACACTGGATGCAAACACTAGAAGAGACTTACGGCTAGAGAAAAATCCACCATGGGAAGAGAGCGAACTTAGAAACCACACAAATTTTACTAAGGTTTCCACTTTTTCTCTCCAGAAAATTGGTGTTGGTTCAGAATTGCTTTTTTCCTGAATATATTTTAACCACCATATTCAATCTTTAAACTTCAGTCTTCAGTTAACTTGACTTAAAATCTTATGAGATGTAGTAGTAGCATGATCTTCCCCCAGGTACAGCAAGGGACAAAAGCTGAGGCTAGGAGATACCCTCTGTCTTTGTCAAGTCTGATCTGGATATTATTTTTAAATGGGATAGAGGCAGATACTAGACACAGGATTTTAGTCAGTTTCTATTCAAATACGAAATAAAAAAGAAGTATGCTGTGCTAAAAAGGAGACAGTCTGAGGCAGTACTTAATTTTTAATTCAGAAAGTTGCTAGTTTACCTTTGTCATCATATGACCTATAAAATTAAAAAACTGATTAGAATTAAGATTTCTGTTTGGTATGGCTTTGCATATCTTTGCTTACTTACTGGGTTAGCTAACTAGCCAGATTTGCTTTAAGAAGAGAGCATTCCTGAAGTGACAGCGAGAGAGAAAATTTAAATCATTTTAATATGCTCATCCTCTTTCCTGCAGAGACTTAGCGGAAACAAGCAGAGCTGGGAGAACGCAAGCAAAGCTTCCCAGCACAGCCCGGCCAAGCAGAGCGGCGGTATCCGAGGCGGCAGCTCCCTCCAGCGCCTGCTCAGCGGCGCTTCCCACCTGGCAAAGAATAAGAAGTGTGGGATCAGATTATGTATGCAGTAATTCGCATGAGTATCTTGGAAACTGATAGGGCAAATGACATAGATACAGTTAATCTCGTATGTTAGTTCTAGCAGGATTAAGAGCTGGATGCTTGAAGGCTGTTGAGCATTTCATGCCTTTAATGCATTATCTGGTATTCCCTTTGTAATGTCTAAATGTGGCGGGTCTTGTGTTTCCTATTTCTTGAAAAGACAATGGCTAACTTTTATAAATAGAAGAGCAGTCGGAGCAACTTACAGAGGTCTTGAATCTTGCAGGGAGGAAAGACCTGGAATATATGTGACAGTAACTAAAACCAGAGGGGTGGGTCAGTTACTGCCCCCACCCACTGAAAGCTGCTGTTCTTGCTGGTGAATCTGCTCCTTTCCTGCCTTGCTTTTCGGGCTGGTCTGTAAGGTAAACCAGCCCTGCTTTTCATCTGCTGCTACAAGTCTACGGGAACCCAAAGTGGAGGGGGAGCCTCTCCTGCTGGATGCTGGTAGGGCTGTGGCTGCAGTGGAGCAAGCCCTGAGGGTGTTTCTCCCCAGATCCTGTTCCCCACATGCAGCTGCAGCCAGGCGCGGACCCACCTGCAGCTGTGCCTTACAGCAGCCTTCAGGACATGTCCTCGGGTGGTGCAGACTCTGGCACCAGAAGCTCTCTGCTCTCTGGCTAACTTCTTTCACAGAAATACTCATATTGAACCAAAACTTGTTCCTTCCTGAACAGTGTCTATTCTGATAAACCTCCTTTTCAAACTTAAAGCACAACAAATTCCCATTGGTCTCTGTGGAACAAAAGGAGTGATGCTAACACAACTAAATAAAATGGCAATTGAATTTACTTAATAAATGAACATATAATGCTGTTTTGCTTCTGTGGTTTTCAGTTGTCATGTTCAGAGGAAATGTTCACCCAGTGGTTAATAATCATGTTTTCTGCCCTTGCCCCATAAAGAATTCCTCTATAAAAGAAACAGTGTTCAACTCTAATGGTAGAAACATTATAAAAGCAAGGCATTGGTCTAGATAATAAGACTGATATATCCGACTTCTTCCTGAGTAGTTTTCTTTTAAGAAATGTTTCCGGTTTATACTTTTCCTGCACTTATTCTCCTTAAAAAATAAATCTTCCAATGATTTTCACAAAGATCTTCACCTCTACGTAATTTTGTAGACCCTATCTGGGTCTGTAGACCCACGCTCACTGGAGTCCCTGAGACACACAGTAAAGCAGTAGAGAATCCTGGCATTAAACACTTTTCATGTATAAATAAGAGATATTGAAACTGACAGCTATACCAGGTCCCTGCATAAATTATTACTAGTCTTGAAACTGAAAACTCTGTCTTCCAAAAACAAATCTAAAAGCTTTTTTTCTTGAGACTGGCTTCATCTCACAGTGTGGTTGGCCAGTGCTGGTGTATGAGCAGAACATCACTTTCTTTTTTAGTCTGGGTGATGGAATGGGCTCATCCCGCTCTTCCACCCCGCATCACTGCCCTGACCTCTCTGGAAAAAGAAATGAGCAGAGGAGAGGTCTTGCAGAGCTTTCTGTGGACCTCTGCCCAGCGGAAGAGGCAAATAACAAGATGGGTGCAGAGCTGCCCTGAGCCGCAAAGCATGGAGAGGGGTGAGGAAGTGGCTCCCAGGAGGAGCACGGTCCCCCATATTTTCAGCTGATATTGCAGGATTTACTGTTATTGAGTACAGAGGTATCTGATTTACTGGAGATCACAGCAGGAGTACAGACTCCTTCCCAAAACAGTGGTGCCAAGTTATAATGTCATTTGAATTCAGTAAGTCATTCTATTAATAATAACCTCTCAGGTAACCCGATCATATACTCGGTGCAGCACTTCTAAGGAAGGAGATTACTTTCTGCTTTCCAGTGTATGAAGTAGTGCACTATATAAATACTGCAGCTGAACTACTGTCTATTTAGAATGTCAGTTAGGATCAGGTAGTGTTTATAAACTCCTGATTTTTCACAGTTTTTATCCAGGACTTTTCAAATTTGCATCAGGATGAAACTTGGCATGTAAGCTGTCAGCACAGATGCTAGTTTTATTCCAAAAATAGAATATGTTGAAGCTTTTAAAGGTGTCAAATGGCTTATTTATGCAGCGGTTGCAGATGTCTTAGGTTTTTGGCTCTTTTAACTATAAAAAATCTTACTGTATCACCTCCCTCCCTCCTCCATTCTCCAACCTTACAGCCCTGATCAGTGAGGAATAAGAAGACAAGTGACAGCACTGTAGTAATAACCCAAGGGCAGTGTCCTCTGGCAACGTTTGTTAGCAATGCTCATTTTTGGTGAAATAGAACTATCCTTATAGATTCACCATAAGGAAAAAAAAGGGAGAAAAGAGGGGAGAAAAAGAAAACGCCTGAAGTGAACATAGCATTACCCCAAATGATGACATATTTCTGACAAAATACTCAGCACCATGGAGGGCCTGGAATGTTCTCGTGTAGGCAAGGAAGAGGCACCTCCCAGAGATTACTGCAGGGGACAGCCCTACATCCACCATCGTATTTACTGAGTATTAAAGTCTAAGGCATCACAGTCAAGAGAACTGATCTATACGAACAGAAGTTATGTTCAGTGATCTACAACACTCTTTGAAGGGCCACAAACTGCCCCTCACATAATAAACCAAACCAAATATACATCCACAGGTGAACCAAGTTGCTCCATTTCCCACAGGTAAAGAAATATCTTCTGCCATACCCTGAAGTTAACAAATACGAGTTCTGGTAGGCTAGCAAATAAAAGCAGCAAACTGTAAAAATACAGGACCTTTCATGCAGAATGTCCTGCCAGTAGTGGCAGAAGAGGGCAGGTCAGTGTAAACATGATGTACACACTGCTCGCTTTCTTTTGTAAGTACCCTGGAAGACAGGAGGGGAGAGAGAACATAGCTAGCGAGGTGCTGTCTGGTCAAGGACCTGCCTCAAGCACAAGTTTCCATTCATAATAAATGGAGGCAAAATACATATAATTATTTGCAAACATGTTTAAATGTAAATCAAAAGTGTCCCATATTATGGTGTGTAGGTTTTAATTAATTTTCTAGATTTTAAGAATACTTACAGGATGCAAAGATTGTGATGAGGCTTTCATTGAACTTAACTCACTTAATATGATCTTCAACTTCATAGCTATATTTTTTTCCAGTGAGCAATTTACTCTTGTTAGAAGCATTTGTGCCAATACAAGGTAATGCGTATGATTACTGCTTTATTCTACCCCTCCTGGGAAGGAATACTCCATTTGTAAAGCAAAGAGAATTTACCAAAATGGTTACAGACAAATATTTTGAAGTTTAGATCCTTTCATTCCACTGAATTCAACTAGCCCCAAATATGAATAAAGACTAGGCACAAGATTATACATTTGAAGCATTTGCTCATACATAATGCAATATACTAACTGCTCGATCATTCTTTTTTCTCTGAAAAATGACAGAATTTCAACTTTCTTTGGCTATTCCTCTTTGTAGAGGTATTCATCAGTACTTTTTCCTCTAAAAATTACTCTATATTATGTTCAGCTATGTCAGAATCATAGACAAAGATACCATATCAAGCTCTACTTAGCGGCCAAGATTTAACAACGCACACCTACAGTAATCATGACATGCAAATATTTCAGTCTTTCCGGTCAGAACAAAGCAGTGTGAAGAACCTGAGTTAATTTCTTCAGCTTTCAGACAGCTGTGGATGAGAAGTAATTTATGGTCAAGTTTTGAAATCATGCCAGCAGGAGCTTGCTTTTCAAACAAATACTCCAGTATACTGTTAAGAAGGTCACATATCTCATGTCATCATCTGATAGGAGTTTTGTCAGGACATCTCCTCCCCTCCTGCTACAGTTGTCCTTGCGAAATAACAAACATTTTCTGGTCATTATGTAGTCTGTGAATTATTTCTCTAAAAGCTTATTTACAGAAAACTCAGGGATGCACTTTCTTAACTGTACAGGCCTGGAGGTTGAGCCAAATCATGTCTGTTAAAAAAAAAACAAAAAACAAAAAACCTTAGTGTTGTACAAATCTGAATGGGTTTTAACAATTTCAAAATGTTAAACTCATTTTACAATTAAAAACCAACCAAACAAACAAACAAAAACAGAACAAAACAAGCTCACAAGGGATTTTTCTTTATAAATCCTTTGCTTTTGAAAAGATAAATGAAAAATTAAAGATTGTATTTTTTTCCTATCATTTTTCCTAACAAGAGTTTCTCCTGTACCCGTCTTCAAGTGAGACTAATATAAGTTGAGGTTTTTCTTTGTAAGTTATTCATGCTGATGATAGCCAGCAGAGGCTGTAGTGTCATGAATGCTTTCAGGTAGCATAAACCAGTTCTGGTGTTGAAAGAAACTGTCCACCCTTCCCCACCTTCCAGCTACTTTCTGTCATCCCACCACTCCCCTTTCCTTGTGTTTGCAGGGATGCCTTCTGTGGTCACCTGGAGAGCTGGTTGTGTTGTAACCAGGGGAAAACCAAATATGGTTGGTAGATCATTCATGAAAAGACATCCTGGTGCTGTGAGGGCCAGCAGCATGGCCTGGGCACAGCAGTTCTGCTGTGCCTGTAGGTCAGGTGCCAGCCCCAAGGCTGGCATTCACCCCCCGATGTAGGTGTTGTACAGGAAAGGGCAACAAAATTAACCCACGGGGGAGACTCAGACAGGGACCCCCTCAACCTGGGATTTGGACTCCAAATTCACTTCTGGTGCCCAGCTGCCTACAACACAGGAAGGGAATGCTCACATAGGTAGTATATTGTGAGAACTGCCCCAAAAAGGTACAGTGAATATTTTTTGCTTGTGGTGTGATTTGACACATGACATACCACAGCAAGCTTCCAGGGCAAAGAATGCGATCCTAGTATGTATCTGATATCATTAAGGATGTATGACTTAAGTACCAGCTCATGGCAGCAGTCTGAAGTGTTACCATTGGACTGAGATACAACATTGTGGTTTTGCTTCCCATGAAGGGAATTGCAATATGTGCTAAAAATACTGTTGAGCAAATGGAAATACAGTGTTATCGCATGTGGAGGGGGAGAAGGAATGTCGGTCCCAGTAGAAGCAACCATAGAAGAGGGACAACTTAGCACTGAACATTTTAAGGCAAGCCTTTATGTTGCCAGTAAGATAAGCTGGCACTTGATTGCCGTTCTTTATCCCTCCCTCTCCTTTGTCTCTTGCAGGATGAGAAATGATCTGTTTGGAAGTGAGTCATAAGTAAATAAAACACACATAGGTAAGCATGTGCACCATACTAAGTCTCAGTTTTCTGCTGCAAATTTTATCTCTGTAACTACTGAGGACATTGTTTTCCTCCCTGTGTTTTGTCATGGGAAGAGTCATTTATTATTTAGCTGTATTTAAAGTCACTCATCTCTGGAGAAACATGGAAGGGGATGCTTGATATGCAAGGACTGCGGTGACTCCTGCTGCCCTCCAGCTTGTGATGTGCCCTGGCTCTGCTATCCCAACTCTGGGTGGCACACAATGACTGTGATTTAAGAGAGCAGCCAGAAAAGAAGGATTGTTCTGACAGCCTTTTTAGAAAAAGTATCCATGACCCTTTTTGAAATTCTGATTACAGAGAGCAGCATCCACTGAATTATTTAAATTGGTACAGTCAGGTTCTGCAGTCATATAATCAGAAGAGAGGGAGCAGAGAAATTTATATTCAGAGTTACTTGTGAAGGACAATAAGGTAATAAACAAAATGTTCTGGATAAATGACAAATTAACCAATGTGATTAGATTTCAGCCTTAGCTATAGAGCCAATTCCTGCCCATTTTACTCATATGAATAGTTTCATTAAGAGCAATCTACTTCTTAGTAAATTGCCAGTTATAATAAAAACAATTAAACCTGGTGTTTTACTTCCTTATTGTTCCACATTTTAATAATTCTAGTCATAACCATTAAAACTTGTGCTTTTATACTCCTGTGTTGCAAAATACTCTTCACATTACTCTGCCAGACCACTCAGTATCCCCATTCTGTAGGACCATGAGTTTAACAAGCACAGAAGAGGTAGAGCACAACTAAATACATCCAGAACAGGTGCACGAGAGAGATGATGCAACTGTCTATTCACTCTGCCCACAGGCGTAACGTGGCACTGCAGAGCCATGAGGGTGGATCCAGAAAGTGGGACTCACGAATTCCATGCCAAAATGGTGACAGCATCTGATGCACGCAAGAGGTATGCTGAGCGCCCAGAACTGCCTGTCCTGCTGAACATAATACTGTGCAAACACCAGCAGGAGTAGATTTGCACACAGTAATTATTTATTTGGCATAAAAACAGATGTGCCTTATAAATGAATCTGAAAGGTGCACTCCCAAAATCAACAATCCAAACCCGCACAATGATAAACATTTTGTAACTTTAATAATTAATTTGGAAAAGTTAGTCTCCCTTTTCTTATCCCATAAGTAGCAATATTAGTGAAGTACTATGTGACTTCTACCTTTTTTTTCATATTACCTTACTTTTTATTTTGTCACATTTTTATGGTTATAATGGTTCTCTGTGCTACATAGAGAAAGGGGTAGCTGTGTGTGTATTGGCTTAGAGCAGTGTTTTCTTTAGAAGAGTCCTCTCCTCTCCTCCATGAAATACTTAAAGCTATTCAGGTGAATAGCTAGCTAAAAAATCATGATCTTTAATATGCATGTGTACAATATTTACAAAAACCTGAAAAAATGAATTGGCAGAATTTGGTATGATGTGGGTAACACATCACCCCTGAACATCAGTATATTTAGGAAGTGGCTGGAAGATTTTCACTCTGCCCATGCGAGGTGACACTCCACAAGCCTCCTTTGTGCCCGTTCTCAGCAGCACTGCTGAGAGGGTGACTGGCCCTGTCAGCAGGGCGACAGCTCTGGAGGGAAAGATTTCACTTTACTGCCCCTATGGATGAAAGGGGAAAAGCAAGGTAAAATGATATTGATTTGGATTTTTATCTATGCTTCCAAGTGTCACACTTGAGAAGCCAGCAGAGTTGTGTGCAGACAGTATTCATCCATGTTTGTAGAGTGCCTAGAAGCCTCAGTTACAAAGCTGTTGTGCTGAATGTTGTACAAAACTGGAATAAAAGGGCAGTCCCAAAGAAAGCTGGCAATCCGTGTGTGATACAAAAGACTATAAATGAATGTTAACAGATGGAAATAAGGAAATAATTTTGTTATAGGCCGCTCGGTGATCTGAAGAAATAGTTTGCAGGGAAGATAGAGAGAAAAACTTCCTGTTTTCTAGCAAATAGACTGTTTTCAAGATAGAAAGACTTTGCTCAATATCTTTTTACAATCTGGTTGGAAATTCCCCAGTAGACTTAAGGCTGTTTAGTGAGTTTGAAGTATTTCATCTTATACTTCTTGCATGCTTGATGAATTGTTGTGGAAACCACAACAGTGGATGGCCATAAAGCTGGGATTTCTGGATCAAGGAGGGACAGGTGGTCTGTCCTAAGGCTGAACGTGGTCCTGCCAGAGTCCCATGTTGTACACTGTAGCTATGCTCTGCAGCCAGAAACCCAGCACTTCTGACTCTGGTGTAGATTCTTCATGAGAATCAGCCAGAGGCCAGTCTGCTGCCGGAATCCACGGGTCATGGGAAATGCATCCCACACAGAAAAGGTCTCTTGGGTCTTTGTATTGCACCAAGGATAACACAGTCCCCATCCACGCTGGAGCTCCTAGATGTTACCGCAATACAAGTAAGAGTTATTGATGGTAACAGATTGCTGAACAACTGAAAACACAGGTCAAGGACACAAGACATCCTTGCCCCAGTAGTTTTCCTTTTGCCCTTGATGCAAGTGTCTCCAATGACTATCTGACTTTTCCTGCGGCTTGTTCCAGTCTTATGGGCAAAGCATTAACTGTGATGAACTGAGGGCTCAGGTGAGCCTGGCTCACATAGGCAGGCAGATTCCAGACTCCCAGTTCATGTGTGTAGCTCTGCTGATGGCACTTCCTTAAGTAGAGTTGTAGAACTGTGCCCTTTAGTCTCTGCTGTATAAACGTAGGCTCATTTAATCTAAGCAGTTCTGCTTAAAATTGGTTGGCATAGTGGAGTTTCTACTGAAAGATGCTTGAAGAGGGAGAGAAAAAGTTAGTGATATGAAGTGAAGCCAAACTATAAATGGTGGGAACCTTGTTTTCCTTTTCAAAGTAAAATTAAATGTATGCAATCATCTAATTTAAAATGACAAGATGCTTTTGAAATATATACAAAATGTTTCATTTTAGTAAGAAGACACTGAAAATCTTTTCTGCTACTAAACAGACATGTGGATGACATTGGCTGGCAGCCAGTTACAACACAGTACAAAGAGAATTTTTTCAAACATTGCCACAGTATGAGTTTTTTTTAATTGAGATCTTATTACTATAAAGTCAGTCAACAGAGAAGAATTTCTAATGTTTTGTGTGGTAATAAATCTTCTAGAACAGTGTTAACCAACACCTTGGGCAGTCTTTTGGTTCATATTACTTTATATCCCACAATACAGATTGCTGGAATGGGAGAAGGAACTTAGGTATAAATCTCATACATTTCCTTCCGAGTTTTGGTCAGCTTCTTATGACTACGTAAGAGAAATAGCAAGGAATTCATTGTTAATATAAACACGGTAAGCTCCATCTCAGCCTTTAAGTTAAAAAAGAAAACAAAACTGAAACAACTCATCCTTCTCTTCTCCCCTGCCTTATTCCCAACCAAGCGTTCAACTTACTTTGTGAGAAGTCTTGGAACAATTTCCCTTTTCGACACTTCTAATTTAAATGACTCACTAGAAATGAATATTTCATGACATATCAGGACTCTGCTCTTCAAAGCTTCGTCTCTTTACAGCGCTAATTATTTCAACAAGACCTATACTAAAGTCAACTCCTGTCACTTTTCTAGATCGTTTGCTTTTACACTGTAAAACTGGCTTCATACAACAGTTAAAGTTCTTGTTTCTGGTGTTTCCTCATTTTCAGTTTTTAGAATCTCTCACTTAAAGAAGTGACACAGTTTAAAATGACACAGGGTTTGGAAACCCTGCAGTTAACCAGCTATGGCCTCATTAGTTTATAAAAAAAAAAAAATCAAAAAAAAAAAAAAAGACTACTAAAATTTAATTCCTTCTTCCCTCCCTCTTCAAGCCAAAGCCACCTTCAATTTCTATACTAGACATTCCAAAGGCAGTACGCTTGAACAAAGTCGTGTTTAACCCTCCAGGTCAGTTTGAGCAAGGTCTGCTTAGACAACTGTGTGTGTGCAGCTAAGAAACTCAGAGTTTCTGCTAGACCTCACTTCTTCTGTCCTAGTAAAAAATAAAAAAACCTAAAACCCCAAAACAACAACAACAGCAGCAAAAACCCTCCACCTGTATTAATCCACAATCTGCTGAACCCAGAGGTAATAAAACAGTCTTCCAAACCCAACATTTATGCAGAGACTGTCATTTGATCAAATGGAAGGATGTGCACTACAAAGCTGGGAATCTTCTCTATGTGCCTTGATCAACATCAGGACAACCCTGTGTACAACCTGATCTTCATAGCCTGGGTCGTCGGTGTGTCAGACACACTTTTGGAGGCTCTTGCCACATTTCCTTCATGTGCTGTGCACTTTGAGGAAAATGTGTAAGGCAACGTCCAGGCTCTTCATCTCACCTTTTGAAGGTTCTTCTTCTTCCTCTACTCAGACTCAACCTTCAGCAGACCATTTCTCATTAGCGGCAACTAGGAAAGACTCTTCCTGTGTCCTGGTTTCTGCCTGACCCTCCCAGACTAGCTGAGCATCCAGGTGGACCCCTGCATTGAGAACCTGAATCACAAAAGCTGCTGGGAACTGCTTAAGAGAACGCAGCGTGGGGACTCACGGGGGCATTCTGCCTGTCCCTTGCTGGTATAATCCTCCAGGTGAGTGCATTAAGTGCTTAGAGCTGCTCTGTGTTGCCAGAGCAGCAAAAAGTAAGAGCAGCGCAGTCAAAGAGCAGCAAACAGTATGATTAACAGTGGTAATAACTTCTCCAGACTACTTGTGTCACTGAACAGCCTGAAGCTGGGGAAACACCTCAAAGGAGAAAAGAGCTGGAGTTTCAGATTTCCTCTGCTCGTCCTCCAACCTCTGGGCTGAATGCCCAAGATCAATTCTGACTTTTTAAAATTGCTATTCACAGGAACCGAACTTCACTGTTTCAGATAATCCAGACAGCTTTTCCCTCAATAGCTACATATGGCCTTTACTCTCCCACACTAGAACTGGACAGCTTTGCATGCCCTTACCAATTCCCACAGCCAGGCTCCCAGGTGCCTAGCATCTTTATTCATAGTAATCAGACACATGAAACAATTCAACTGAAGTTTTATGAAGCGCGACTTTCTGTAAGGATGGAGTTATCACCACAAAACAACCTGCTGATTATTATCAGACCCTACAGATTATGATAAGTTTATTACTTTTAGATGTGGAGCTTAACTAATTCCCATTCCTTGACTCTTACAACAGTGACTTTGGCCTCTTAAACACTTAATAAACATGATGAAATGACAAACTAGCTGAAGAGAAAGGAAATGTTGTGGGTGTAGCTCTGCATTTAAACTGAGCTCATATTGTATTATTTAGCAAAGACAAAGATAAATGCTTGTCAGGTGGTTCTTTTGAAAGAGCAGAACAAGTAGGACGATTTGGGAGGACATGGTATGACTAGGATTAAGTCTTTTAAAAGAAAATCCCTCATGACATTTTAGCTGAACAAACAAACAAACAAACAAAAAAAAAAACCCCAAGGCATAATATTTTCCATTTGTCCATAAAGGCTATTGCAACAATTTCTGCAATGACGCTGAGGTGGTATCTGTCGATAGTCATTTGGAGCTCCTTGGGGTGTGGCCTTAATGTTTGTATGTATGAAGCATCCTGGTGCACACAGGTGATCTTCAAATGCAAAAGATTGCTTTGCTATTTTGCATGATAAAGCATTTGCAGCAGTTTTACAGCATTTAACAGCACCGTTCATGAATGAGGGCCAGATTACAATATCTGTATTCACAGCTATTTAGCTTTTACCCTAGACCTTCTCAATTTTCCCTCTGTTTTATCCCACTTCTGTTGGGCTTGTGAACATATAAACTACATGAACAACTGTACTTCTGTCAGGCTGGTGACCCTGTTGGAACTGCCAGAATCTCACTGGGCTGGTAAATCTCGATTTGATAGCTGCTGCCAGACTTAACAAGGACATCCACTGATGTCAGTGAAGCTAATTGTGAAGCAAGGCACCACTCAAAGGGAGTAAGGATATCTGCGTGGTTACCTACTTGCTAGGAGTTTGGAAGTTAGGGGAGCAACAGCAGATAGAAATATTAAAAAGTGGGGTTTTTTTTTTGCGTGGTTACATACTTATTTGGGGATTGGAAAACACAGGAAACAGAGAACAAATATATTGATTAGGTAAAGACTAGATTAATGAAAATGATTCTTCACATGAAAGCTAAAGCACAACAATGAAAAAATTATATATTCCAGCAGAAAATCCATCACTATTTACCTCCTTCTGGTAATAGAATCGTAGTTCTGGCTAAGCCCATCATAAAACTTAAATGAACTGGAAAAGAGAACATTCTGTTTTGCAAGTGTTAAAAACAATTGAATATGATGTTAAGTTCTCCATTGGTTTTGGCAGCAAGCCCTTGCTCCTTTAAAATCCTATGTAAACACTTTCTACTCTTTTGTAATAGGGACTTTAAAAAGACATTAATTTGGCTTGGTTTGCATGGGAATGATGCAACCTGGACAATGTGGAGAGCAGTGTTTGAAAGACATTGTTTGCAAGGTTGTACTGGGTGACAGCAGCACTTAGATCTGTCAAAAGTCTGAAACATGCACTCGCCCTGGGAAAGGTTGGAACAAAGAAGGAAAATAAGGTGATGCCGGTCACTGGACTGCCGCTCCAGCTGCAGCTCCAGAGTCCCAGTGGCACACGGCCAAGTTTGTGGGGCAGACGCCGGGCACACCAGCTTTGTCCATCAGCAGAAAACCCAGAATAGATCTGATATGGAGCAACAATAATTCTCACTTCAGCTGCGCTGCTTAGCAAACAAACTTGCTTAACTAATTTTTGTTTAATCATGTTCTGAACTAAAATAATTCTTGCTTCAGTAAAATTGGAATAAGAGGAACATTCTAAAAGCATAAACGATTGATAAGACATGAATAAAATGACTTCCATGTATATGTGATTATTATAAATGTGACCTCTTTTAAATAGAGTACTGTAAACAAATACATAATTCAGTTTATTAACTGAAATTGGCTGAAATACAGTTTGAAAATAAGATACACATGTTGGCAATTACCATACTTCACTATAGTTAGGCCTTTAAAAAGCATAGTTCATATGTTTTTCCTGTAGAAATCATAGCCTTTTTAGCCTGCCTCACAAGAAGATTTTCTGAAGCATCTTTTCAAAAGATATATGCAGGCCTGACTACTGATCCATACCTCGTCCATACCACTTCTAAACATGGGAGGGCAGATCTAGGATCTGTCAGTTGCATGGGTTGGGGTAGCAGTTGGAAAGGTAGATTTATTTCTTCTTATTTTTTATTTTTTACAGGAGGTTGGAGACAAGGGCTTCTCCACGCAGCATTAAGAAGAGAGGAGCCTCGTGACCAGCAGCAGCTGGCATTCAGGGCACTCATGGGATGCCCGGGCCAAGTTCCTGCTGCCGTGCTTAGCCCGGGGACTGTTGCCTTGCTGGTGTGTAAGCCTTAAGCACAAGGCCACTGGCCATTTTAGAGCAAGCCTCTCTCTGAGTAAGAGCTTTCTCCCTCCAGCATACAATAAAAATGTGAATTCAGTGCTTCACATGGTTTGCGAGAGCTCTGTGCTGGGATGTGCGGGTTAGAGCAGAGGGGGTAAGTTAGATCCTATGGAAAGCAGCAGTGACACAGGCCTGAACCAGAGCACCATGTTCAGCCTAAATAAATGACTGCTGTTGCAGAGTTTGGACAGATGGCTGGCGAAAACAGCCAGAGGCAATTCAAAGATAATATTCATGTGATGTCCCACTTCCCCACGTTAAGGAAATGCATGTTAATCCACTACTGGCACTAATTCAGCACTGGGCTAGGACATTAAAGGGCACAGGCAGCAAGCAGGGACGTGTCTGCCTGGGGAAGATTATTCACTCTCACAATGCAAGGACTCTCTGTAGCAGATAGAGAAAAAAGAATTTTTTTTTTCCCTCTTGCAAAATTAAATTGTGGAACTCATTGCAGGGTGTTTTGTGGGTCATAAGTCTAAACAGACTAACCAGAGAAATTTAAAAAATGTAAGCCTGTCTGAGACTACTGAGCATGATAGCCTGAATGCAATCTTGGATCAGGAACTTCCCAAACGACCAAAGGATGTATCAGGAGAAGATCGTGTAAGGACTTTTGACCTTTGCCCATGTAAACTTACAGACTGCTTTCCCTTCCTGCATCACCTCAGTAAGAATGTGCACTGTAGGTATTTCAGCATGCCGAATCATGCTTCAGGTGTGAGATTCGGTAAGTAACCTTCAAGCCAATAACTGAAAGCGGGATAGTTATCCACCTCCCCTGCCACAGAATAAAACCTTTCTGTCCACGTGCAGTCCCACAAACAGTGCAGAGCATGCCGTCAGCACAAAAATCTTTCTTCTGATGAACAGGGGAACCTTTACAGGATCACCATGCTTCTGGAAAATGTTTGAGATCTCCTCTCCTTCGCTCACGGCAGGAGGTCAGGCAGCAGCTGGGCTGGGACTGAACTTTGGTTCTGCTTCCCAAGGCCCAGTGACAGCACGGGCTGCACAGAGGGAGCCTCCACATGCAACTGCTTTATGCTGAGCTACTCGTTTGCCATGGACGGAAATCCAGGTCTCAAATCTCTGCTCCAGGCCTGTGGTAATTTCCAACACATCCAAGCAATGATGACAAAGTGCTTTGCAGACATTATTGAAGCAATAAATCTTGGGTGTTATTAATCCTATCCTGGAATAACTAACATGCAAACAGGAGAAATAGACCTTACCTCTCCCTATCACGCAGCCTAGAAAAACAATGAAGTATGACAATAGATGTGAGCAACAGCACAAATAAACCTCCGTATCTGATTGACTCCAATACCAATGGCTCACAGTTAAACAAGTTAGAAAAATATAATGATAAAATGTCATGTTTAAAGCTAAAGGAACTAACTCTGGCCTCAGCTGAGATTCTCACATAGCAGCTCCACGACTAGAGAGCTTCATTTACTTCAACCAAAATTCACATTTACTGTGTGAAGGATCCCCCCCACGAAGGAGCAGTGTCAGCCCTGTCCCTCTTTCCAGCACAGCACAGACAAAGAAGACGGCCATGTGACGGGTTAGCTCAGCGTGCTGCACTTCAGGCTTCATTAGGGGATAGCAAGACATCACCTTCCAAGCAAAGCCTGGGATAAAATTACATCAGAGGCCATGCCAGTCTCCACCTGCCCTGAGCAGGTCAGTAACATAGGAAAGCTTTTTTTCCTCTCTTATGTTACAGTTTTCCCCCAGTTGCCAGAAGACTTCAGATTATTTTTGGGTTTGATGCTACTTCCAATGTTACTTTTCAATAAAGTGAAATAAATTGTCATTTGCAAAAGAAATGGAGTTAAAATTGAACCTGTCATAAATCCTACTAGAAAAATCTGTTCAAATGACATCAGATGGAAGGGTGTTCAGAAAACTCTCTAGAGGACCTTAGAATACAGTAGGGGGAGAGAGTTCACATCCAGTTATTCCTCTAGTCCTACCCACCACTCATGACTATGCTAAATGGCAAAATAATTAGACAAGGAGGGGTCAGAAAACATGGGGGAAAGAATAATGAGGGAAGGACCCAGAAAAGTGTGTTTTTCCACCTCTCTCTCTACTTCATTTCAATCTACAAATCCAAAGATTGCTTTCTTGTCTAGAAAATGAAAGATAACTCCACCATTTTGTATGAAAGTGTGATATTTTCATACCAGCTATCTGCTTAGACAAGCAGAAAATTTCGGACAAATCTTTGTGGTTTTTTTTTTTTTTTTCCCTGTAGGGCCAAATAAATGGTTGATACATATATTTCTTGGAAAGATAATAGCTGAGTTTCTGCTATGCCTCTGGGTTTGTGTCTGTTAATCGGTGACAGCAATTAAAAATTATTTCCTTGTAAATTGTTTCCATTACCAGCCTAGTTCATGTGTTGGAGGGAGGCAAAGGTGAGTAGGGCCATGGTGTTCAGTGGATTTCTCAGGCTGGCAGCCAACGCTAACGCTATTGCTGTTATTTCTGCTTGTGAAGGATGTGCGCTGGAACAGAGCTCCATCAGCCTTTGCAGCGAGTGGTAGCATGCATCTCATATCACGGCAGCTCCAAAGTGCTGGCATAGTGATTGTCTCTACTTTTATGTGTCCCCATCTTTGTTGCATGCTAGGCTAAGCCAGGAGCCAGCAAATGGCTTTATCAGCCTGCCGGAGTGGATTAGGAGGACATCATGACTAAGGTTTCACGGCAAGCCCCAACAGGCTCGTGGTGTCAGTGGCTCTGGCATGCAGGGAGCTGAACTGCGGGGTCCCATGGCCCCAGCAAAGGCCAGGCTGCGTTCATGCACCCAGCCTTTACAAACAGCCGTCAACCACTGTCCAGACACAGGGGACTTGGATGGGTTTGGGCAGCCGGCTCCCAGTAGGGAGCTGCTGTAGGGCCAGAGCCCTCCATCACAGCCAGCCCCGCTCCCAGGCCTGCAGTGACGCAGGGACAGAAACATTCACCTTGCTGCCTATGAGGTTTAGTTTCATGGTTTACACAACAAAGTATTACTTATAGTAAGTTTGGTTCTTGCTCTCAGACATATTTGCAAAGCTATGAAGCCACGTGTCTGTTACTATAGAAATCACACCAGAGATGAACACCACCAAAACTGACTGCTTTTAACTGGCCATGCTGGAGGGGTTTCCAAATTTGAAAACCTTTGTGTAGGGAAATCTGCTAGGTTTCTAGGTGACAATAAGGTTACCTCAAATAGAATTTAAAGAACCTGGATGCTTAGTACAAGAATGAATAAATAGGATCACAAACCTACCTTTTCCTAAATATCTAAAGTGTTTCTCTTTATTATTCAGGGACCCTTAGATTTTAGTTTTTATATTTGCAAATGCTCAAGTGCCATTATGATAGGAATTATACTACTGCCATTTGGTCAACTCTAGCAACAATTACTTTCACTAAAACTAGTGGAAACAACATTAGATGCAAACCTATTTACAGAAACAAACAAGCAAACTCCCAAGATTGTAATTTCTAAACCACTTTGATACAGCTCATGCACAGCTCCATGAAAGCCACGGGGAGATCTATTAAATCCTTTGCAAGACTGAAGAAGGCAAGTGGCAGAGGGAAGACACTTTATAGTGCATCTACTATGACAATTTCTACATCAGTCAAACTTCAGCAACTGTTTGAGATTGCTTCAGGATCTATAGCCGTCATCTGTTCTTTTCAGACCAAACATGGACTTTCTCAAACTGAAAGTTTTCCCACCAACACTGCAGGGGGATTAAAAAAGGAAAAAGTCATTTCGCCTTTACACGGTTGAGGCAAACCCACAACGAGAAAGTCCTAACAAATAGTTTGCTTTTATACAAAATTTCCAAGAAAAGAAGAGCGGGGGAACAAGTATAGCACGCAGACAAGGAACAGTCTTTAAGAAGGATGAAATGTTAGACAGCTTTCAAGGATACCTTAAGCAGATATGATTGTAAAGATGGCTATAAGAAGCTTGCGCAAGTGTTCCAAATTTAACTGGAAGCAGAGTTTTGTCACAGTGATGTAACTGTTGCTGTAAATATTTTACATTGGAGAAATAAGCTCTTAGCAGCCAATAAAAACATACATATTTAAAGTCAGTGCACTGCCCAGGTCAGCTTTACGTTTCACCTCTGATTTCCTTTTTCTCACACCTTCTGCACATTTCTTTCTTGCTGAAGGCTGTAATCTTTTAGAGACAAGGGAGTGAGGTTCTGCACAAGCGTAATAGTCTAAACCTGTCCTATTTTGCAGATCAAGACTTAAGAGTTTAATGATTTACAAGACAACACCTCTGCTTGAGGCCTTCTTTCAGCTTTTATTAATTAAAAGTACAGGTCTCTGAAAGAAAGGTCTACAGGATAGACCTCAATGAGGTGACAGGCATTCCATCCTCCAGTATATTTAACAGAGAGCAGCATAACAGATGCAATTTAGGGACCTTATATACTGCTCATCTCTTTGGTGACATAAATTTGGAAACTGTTAAAAGGTCTAATGCTTACAAAACTTCAGCATGTTACAGCAAGCCAAAAAAAGAGATTATGCATTCTCTCAGGAATCTGTCTAAGGAAGTTATGGGTGTAACTTCAGCTGTCTTTGGCGTTGGTGAAAGTCTGGAGCAGGAAGTATTGTGGAATGTCCCTGGGGAAATTTACAGGAACAAAAACCATATAAAGTAAGAGAAACTATAGATGAGAGAACTGATAAATCCTCAGGAGAAACGAATCTCCTATTGGACTGAGAGCCTAGAAGAGGACTGTTTTCCTTCTGGAATTGACAGTGTATTGCTGAACAAGGAATTGACAATTTATTGCAGAAAAAGAAATGAAATGCTATAGCAATGATGGGTTCCCCCAGAGTGGTTCCTGGGACTTCTCACTTGCAGAAGGCACAAGAGGAATTTTCTTTTGCTGTTCTGCTATTTTGTTAGTTATGGCTGCAATGGCAATTCAGGCAACATAAAGAATTTCTAAATCACCTGGGGAAGTAGTCAGGATTCTGCGACTGACCATTCGTTTGTGATTTATGTAAAATGAGTGGGACCCCAAAACTCGCCCTCCTCACCACTGATCGATCCCAGAGCTGCTCTCATGGCGGTGCTGTGACAGCCCATGCTTCCTGCTGGAAAGAGTCACTACCGGCAAATGTGGGTCAGAAAATGTTCAAAGGAGTCATGTGGCCCAGAGTCTAACTTCTTTTTCTAAAAGTGGAAGTTATGTGGCTAAGTCTATTGCGGAACAATATTTTCAGTTTTTCTCCGAGTATTCAGAAAGTCTGGCTTTGTTTGCAAATTTAGGCCAGGGAACAAGCAAAAGTACTTCAACAGCTTCAGCAAAACTGTGTATTTGGAGCTGGATGCAAATATCAGGGTAGTTACTTGCCTGAACATTATGGGCCAGACGACATCGAGTGTTGGAAATCAGAGTAAAGACCAACAGTGCTGTTTTGCCAATTCAGTGACTGGCCTTCTGATTCTCTGGGCTGCGCTGGCCCATGGTCAGGCTCAGGTGCCTACACCAGGGCAAGGTTTCTGCTCCACAGGCTTGCAGAAGGTGGTGAGTGACCAGCTGCCCTGCAGGCACGTGTTGCAAGCATAGCTTCAGAGTCTGCAAGTGGAGACCAACACCTTTGCTTCCATAAAGCACCGGGCTCTGCTCTGTTGTAAATACATCTATACTCCACTATGGCAGCAGTGGTGACAGGAGCCAAGATATTACACCATTATGAATGGAGGCTTTTGGCCCTCGGGGGTGGGGACACTTCATCTCTGAGTAGATCACAGCTCAGTTTTGCAAAGAATCATGTTAAGTTTCTTTATGGATCAGGGAGACTGGAATTAGAATGCCTGAAGCCCTTTCTGCTGCTGCCTTTTTTTTTNATTCATTGGAGTAAAGAAGCAGATATGGGCCTAATGCCAAAAATTTTAGTGTCCAATATTTTATATATGTATTTACTTTTGCATCATAATTCAAGCCCCAGGACTGACTGGTCCAGGCAGTCTGCACAATAATTGCTTAATGGTATTACAACAGCTCCTCAGGAAGTTCCCACATCAAAAATCCCCTGCTGACAGACTGAGGAGGGAAGTGGCTCAGGTAGAAATTCTCCCTCCTACATACAAGTCTTTAGGATTTTATGTGGACCTAAGCATGTGAAGAATACAGCTTTCACCCACAGATGGCGATGAACACAATCAATGCCTTCAGAAAGACAGAAAATTACATATTTAGACTCAAAGAAATGCCAACGTATACCCTAAGGAAAGGGGCTCTGTGGTATGTTGAGACAGCATAATCAATCTGGCATGAGAAAAGTGAGAGTCAGATTGGTATAACATCTGCCCATTCATCAGGCTCCTGTGCAACACAGAAAAGTGCAGACTCTGACAAGAACACTGCCTCATCCTAAAAAGGCAGAGCTGTCTGCTGGCGACATAGTCTGGATGCCTTCTATGTGAACTAATGCAAACCATCGGGAGAGCTGCTTCTGTGTGGCTGAGGAGCTGTATCATCTTTCCATCAATCAATAACAAAGTATGATCATCTTTGCAGGATTATCCGTGCCGAGTTGCACACAAATGCTTTGCTCTTACGCGCACTGTATGAAAATCTCATGTTACAAGAAAAGCCACTTACCGACGTCCTGGGTTACCCTCTGCATCTCCTTCGATATGAAAGCACAGTGAAAAAACACAGGCATCATGCCTGAATAGTAAGCATTATTTCTGCACAGGGAATACAAAGTTATTGCAAATATTTGATTTATTTTTGACTTGGTAGTAAAAATGATTATGCTTTTTAGTCTGACTTGTCAGGACCTTCCTTTGTTTAGATTTAACTTGATATGATGGAATCCTTTAGAAATAACTGATATGCTTTGGAACAGAAGCAAACAGCACAGAAGGGCACCTATCCGAACAGCCATACCTCTGCATATAGCTGAGTGGAGATGGCAGGGAATCTGCTGATGTAGGAGCTGCTGCTCTCTTATTTTGAAGAAATCTGTTTATTTCTTGATGTATTTATAACATTCATATGCACTACTTTAATGTGTTTCAGGGAGAGCCAGATCTCCCTACTGACGTCAAGAAAAGCAGCTGAAAACAGGCCAATAACAATTTTTAGGTTTTAAAGCAGGCTCTGTGGCTGTGCAGAAGGGAGGAGACTTCTTGTTACAAGCACAAATAAGAAGAAAGCCATTTACAAGAAAGCAAGTCAGTAAATCATGTCAAAATTATCCATGTTTTGCTGTAGCTCTTATGTTTTGTTGCCAAAAAATGATCCTTCCTGCAGCAAGATTTCCGTCTGAATTATTTGGAGATTTGCTTAAGGACTGCAAGATGTGGAGTTTACTCCAAAACTTCATTTTGGTCTGTTTGCATTGTGGGCTTTTCTCATTCAATCAGAAATACCCAACACCATAAAATGAAAATGAACACTCAGCTACATCTATCACATCTTACTGTTTTGTCTCAATAAATATAAACATCTATCCAAAACACGGTGACATTTAGGACTTTTGCTAGGAGTTCTGTTAAAGCAATGTGTGAGCTTTTTCTACTGCCTGCAATAATTAAATATGGCTCTACTGGCCTCCTAATCCCTCCCCATGCCCTCCTCCCAGGTTTCTTCCTGGAACAGGGTATTAGTGGCTTGAAAGAAAACAAATTGTGGCAAGAAAAGGAGAATGTGCTGTGGTGTTCTCGGGTGAATAAGCAGCACAACTGAAAAGATTCTGATTAAACAGTGATGTTTATCTCTGAGCAGAAGAAAGCCTGAGCTCATTCAACGCATTTTCTTTTTATGAGGCAATTTATTTTTGTTTATCATCACTGGGGTTCTCTACAGTTTGGTTACAACTAATTTTCAATTCAGAGGAGATGCTCTCCTTTGATCATCAATTATTCAGGACATGAAGATGGCCCAGACATTCCCACGCAGAAAGGAACCTCCACCACAAACCTGCCAATTCCTCTTAGCAGCTCATTCACTAGCAAGGTTTTATAAAAACACAAGATACAAAAGAGACGCATCCGACCATGCACAAATACACCTCTATAGCTAATAAAACAGAAAAGAAGTTGAAATTTTGAAAGGTACTTACAAAAATGCTTCTAACAAATGTGTATACAAACAGTCAAGGCAAATTATGGTGGCTGGGTTAGGATCTTCACTTAGACCTGCCATTTCCTACAGATGCGTCTTTCCTCTACTATCAAACCACACATACCAAACTCATTCACCTCTCTGTCCCACGCAGACAAGAACAAACACTGACACATCAGCATTTCTCAAGACAGAAATCGTCAGCTATGGCCACCTCTGCACTTCTCTCCTTCAGATAAAGGATTTCATTCCCCTGCACCAAAATCCGTCACCACGCACCAACAATCGTGATGTATCTAAGTGTCGATACTCAGCACTATGTATGCGAGAGCCTACAGCTGAGCAAGCGATTCATTTAGTAAGCCGAATTCAGAGCCTCATTCTGCTCGCCCTGAAGAAACACTCCACCATCATTCCACGGCTTGCGCTCTTGTTCTGCCATCCACAAAAAGCCCGATGGCTCAGAAGTGCCCGCTCTTGGGTGAAAGAAATTGGAAGACAGTAGAAAAGAGAAGTACAAGAAAGGAAGCCTTCTTAAAACCAGAACTGATCTTTTTTTTTTAAAAAAATATTTTGAAGTGGTCAGGCCATAGAGGAAAACTTATTTCCTCTTCCTCTGTGTTGCTTGAGTGCTCCAAGCATGCTCAGGGTCCAGACTGGGGTCTGGAAGGATCTCACTCAACTTTAACAACAGTTGTAACGCACGATTTACTGGGCTGAATGCCCTCATTCTGGTTGAGAAACGGTTCTCTCGTTTCACTGCTTTCTTTGCTCCCTGAAGTTTCTATCATCTGCTCTCTCCATGGCACCATGATGAGAGAATGCCGAGTCCAGTCCCAAGCAATCAGTCTGAGTATGTATTTCAACATTGTTGTGGTTAATTAACTTGTCAGATAGCAATCCAGGAGCAGTTGGATATATAGGTCCCTCAGGCACGCTGCGTATTTTATCTTTGCCATATCTCTAACTGTAGCCATAGCTGTGATTAGAACGCCAAGATTCACGTTTTTACACCTCGCTCTCCCCTTGCCAATCCTAACTTCCATTTCAGCTTTCTCTCTCTGGCTCCAGCAGCAAAGAAAATAGGCATCAGTGACAGGGAATGCCTGCCAATGCAGCAGGACTGAGCCAACGCTGATCCCTCTTCCAGTAACACGTCCTGGCTGAGCATGTCCAGACTAAAAAGTCATTACAGCCAAACTTACACATCCTCAAAAGCAGCCAGTATCAGTAAGTACTAAAATGAACAGCACTGTTGTCAGAAGTTTCTTGAACAGACAACTTTTAGATTAATGGAGAAACTGGAAGCAGGTTTAAGACTAGCTTTTCCTTATACTGGAGGGCATTTCTCATGCTCAGTGGCAGTAATAACATGCATCGCCTTGAAACACTCATCCTTTCAGAGACCTGTTAGGGTCCATGCAATGAGGGGACTCAGACTAATTGAGCTGAAAGAGACAAAAAACGACACAAGGCAACATCAAAAAGGACTCAGCCAGGACTCAAGTACCTGATCCCAGACTCTCCTTGCTAGGTTGCCTCCTAGCACTGGAGAAAACTCCATTTGGCAGATACCTACTTTCTCCACTCCAGCATGCCCAGGTGCCCTCAACTGCACTACTTTATGTGTCTAGAAGCATCTCAGCTCAGATGGGGCAGAGGAGCTCAGCACCCAGCTCTGCTTCAGCCTGGTCTGCACCCAGGGGCAGGGCTTCAGCTCAGCCAGGCAGCAGGAGTCACTTGGTCACCGTGCACTTGGCTTCCAGGTTTCAGGGGTGCAGACAAATACCATGGTGGCTGTGCACTGAGGGCTCACTGAAAGCACTCACCATGCTCAGGGCCCTCCAGTGCAAGCGGGGAGCACTGGTTATACTCTCTGCTGCCAGAAATGCTCGCATATATTATTGGTCAAGTGCCACAACTCATCTTGGGGACAGGAAGCACAGCTCCCCTCTTCTTCATGAGTGCCCTAAGCATTAGCCCACAGTCCTGCAGCTTTTTTGTTTCTTTGTATTCACACTTTCTCTCCTTTTAATTAATTTTGATTTGGTGGCACACATTCAAAAGGAGAGGGAATGGTGTTCTTCCAGGATAAGCTGTTGCCTTGAAAACAGGACATGTGGATTTGAATTATCTCAGGCTGAGCAGTGAGCTGAATGCAAATCCGCTGCTTTCTCTGCCAGTGCTGTAACCACCTCTCGTTGTGGGAAAGGTGCACATGAAACGCTCCCAGCAAGGCATGCATCGCTCCTTGACGGAACAGACGCCGGAACCGTCCTCAGGGCAGAGCCCAGAGCCGGACTCCTGCAGGAAGGCTTCTCCCTGGTGCTTGAAGCCCATAGCAGGACATTTTACTCAGGTAATTATCCAGGCAGCTTCTGGCTGAGCATATGGACTTTGCATGACCCTTTACTCAGGCTTTCTGACTGCTAATCTGAAGTGTTAGAAAATAAAAATCAGTGATTTTGTCTAAAAATTAGTGTGGTAACAACAATGCTTTCAGGATGGAGCCAATACTTACAAGCGCTATACTGACCTTAGGGTTTGGGCGAAAGGGTCTTATAGCTGATATTTTCTTAGGAGGCTGAAAAGTGCTTTTCCCTCATAACATCTTTTCAAGTAGTGTTAGTAGTAGATCTGGGTTACTCAGAGCTAGCCAAATTACAAACTTCACAGGATGTCTCTGGGCATGATCTTTGTGAAAAAATGCAAACAGATATTTGCAAGCTGGGCTTCCATCACCTGCTGAGCTTTGTAGGCTGCTCTGAGGGCGTTAAATGATGACAGCTCCAGGAGCTTCTACTGACCCAGGCACCCACAGCAGATGCCTGGAGGCTGTAGCTCTCCCAGTTCTTTAAGCCCTACTATCCTGCGTGCAAAAGATCATCAAAAGCAACTGAAAAAAACAGTTACTGTGTTACGTTGCATTGGTTCAACACACAAATTCTCATGTTAGCTTTCCCTACGCTTTGAGAAAAAGTTTAATTTACCAAAAAAGCCAAAAACTATGAAATTAAACTTATGTCCAAAGACCAAGCCTCTTATGTTTTGCTACATTTCAGTTAATTTACACTAAAAGGATTTTTTGAAGTTCAATATAACACCACTGTCCTGTAATAATACTTCACAGTATGGTACGATTCATTACCTTATTTTTCTTCTTGGTCCACAGTAAATAATTCAGCACTGCATGTTTCATAGTCTGAGTCATATAAATGTTGAAATTGATTACACAGAGGCACTGGAATAGTCTTATTTTGCTTGTTTCAAGATCCACTGAAATTCTTTGAGGCATTTACAATTCCCAAGAAATTCAGACTTCCAACTTGAAGCTTTTTATTTTTCCCACCCACTGTCAGAACAGAGACTCCATGAATGTAATGCATGTTCAGAAATGGCAAGAACACTGAAAACCCCAGATACCATCCAAGAAGCGAATGTGATGAGATTGCTTAAGCTGGCTTTCATTCTAGCAGTAAGCAGGTACTACAAGTACACATGCATATTGCTAACTCTCAACTCACTGCAACCTCTGTGGTGGTCCCTATGCCTCTGCTTTCAAAGACTTTTGGTATTTAACAAAGTTTCTGTTTACTGAAATTACCTCTTTTAACCCTCTAACACCCCTTTAGGTGGCAGAAGAATGCAACTGGATCCTCCCAGTACTTTCTGCTCCAGGATAAACAAACCCATCCCCTTAGCTCTATTCTCCTCTGTCATATGCTCAGCCTCCTCCTAAGCAACTCCATTTTGGTGGCTTACCACTGAATTAGTCTGTTATTGGTCTACTTGTCAGTAACTGTGCTTGTTAACAAAACAGCAAAACAACCAAAAAAAAAAAAAATTTGTTGGTCTTCCTACTGGAATTAAATCCAAATACACCAGAATGCAGGAGGAAAGACAAAAAAAAAAATTTAAACTTGGAATTTGCTTTCAAGATTGGTCAGCTCCCAGGAGCCAGTGGTGCCCTTGTTGGAACCCATATGAAGCTGGAGCTAACCTACTACAGGAAACGGTGCGAGTGCAGGGTTGTTTGTCGTTGTTCTTCGCACTGGTGTAACCAAATAGATCCTCTATGCAAAATATAGTGCCAGAGTAGCTTAGTGCTTGCCTTTTTGGGACAGATCAGAAGTGATACTTGTCTGACTTCCCTAAGACGCCCACGGGGCCGGTTTCAGATAAATCTAGCTTGTGTCTAACAGAAAGGGTGCAGCTCAAGGTTAGAATAAATGTGGTCAGAATAAAAATGGCAATGGCAAAACCAACTTCAAAGTCTGAATGTGCTGCCTGTGGAAAAATGTTAGGGGAAGACTGAAGGAATTTCTAAGCATGCTGGCTATTTAAATAATTGTGTTACATAAAATAGTGCAGATCTTCATCCCTCTCTAAGCACTGTGCAAACCTTTTATGCAACACTTAATTGTCTTCTCTCCTTCTGCAGGCCTCTGGATGCTTATATGGGGGCTCTGGGGCAGCTCAATGGAGATGACGGAGCAACCGCTCCAGCCCTCTCTTTGGTCCTCAGGACTGGGCAGGATTTTCTGCACAGAGTGTTCTTCTTCCCTGATCTCACAAGGCGAATTTGAGTATATCCAATTAAGACATAGAGGAAGCTTTAGCTAGAAGGAAATAACCTAATTTGTATTTCACTGGAACTTGAGGGTGATACATGCATCCTTATTAAAGCAAGCAGAAGAAGGATAACAATGCTCTGCAGTCCAGGAGGAGACCACAACCCTCACTGTAAATCAAGGGTTTAAATATTATTTTCACAAGAATCATCTTTTAAAGAGTGCCACAACCCTCACTGGCCAGAGATAACGCCCTCTGACACGCAGGGAGTTGTATTTTTTGAAATGTTTTGCTGATGTGACAACTCTATCCCATCATGAAGGACCATCCTGCACGTCCCATTACGCTTTGCTGTGTTACAGCTTACTTTGTGTGTGTTCCGCACCTTAGAATCCTCCATTTGTTGGTATTACTTGCAACATAATATTTCAATACCACTGTGATCAACTGGTTTCCTGTAATAACCTTTGAAGTTACGTCTTTGAAAAATTATAGCAAAACCACTTCAGAGAGTTTTCAGGTGGATTGGGAAACACTCCTTTTCACAGAAGAGACTTGGGAGTTTCCCCACTTGCTTTAATGCAGTGCCTGTTCCTTATGGCATCAGTGGGGAAAGAAAATGATGTTGGTATCAGATGACGATAAATCAGCCTTAAAATGCTTTTTGAAAGACTATTTCACTGTCCCCCAGTGGCACGACAGTTTTGTGGAGCAGAGCACAGACCTGAGGCAGGCTAGTACCGATCCAGAGAGAAAGAGAGGGCAGGTGCTGACACCTGCCACAGCCAGGCCACCGGCTCGGTCCCAGTGCTGCTGGCTGCTCCTTGCAGCCCCAGGCGCGCAGAGGGCTTGCTTTGCTGCATTATTATTCCACGGGAGAATATCACTGCTGTTAGGGATGCCTACACCACACAGCAAGGTGGGGAGGGATTCGCAGTGAACACGAGTAATCCCCTTGTAACCTTTTTGCACCTTCCAGCCCAAGCCCCCGGAGCGCTTCGCGCAGCCGGACGGGCTGCCCCCAGCGCTGCGCTCCCACCGGGGCTGCTCCACCCCAGGGCATCGCGGCCGTGCAGACTCCAAGCCCCGCTCTGGCCTGAGCTGTGCCGGGTTCAGCTCTGGCAGGGGACATTTCTCTTGCATCAGTGCAGAGCTATTCTGTGCCACAGGCAGTGTCCCCATCCAGTGCGTGGGCGTTAAATCTTACTTAGCAAATACCAGATTTCATATTGTTTCACCTACCGCTTCCCACCCCAGTCCCAAGGCCAAGAACAAAAGCCCTGATGTAACTTTGCATTTCTGATCCCACTGCTGCCAGTCTCCTCTCCCGTCCCTCAGGGTTTCCAAATAGCAAGCGTTGCAGCTTCCCCAGCAGTCACTCCAAACCCACATCGACACCGAGCCAAACGAGGCCGTGGCATCTCCTCAGGAACAGGAGAAATGCAAGAGAAAACAAGAACCCAAAACACTTGCAGACTGGTAGAAGGTAGAAACCGTCTCAGTCGGATCAGAGGTTTACAGAGCCAGTGACCAGAACAAGAGACTATGGAAAATGTCATCTACAATGGCTCACAGTAAATGCAAAAGGTCAGTGCTGAAAAGGCTGCTAAAGAGATGGCAGCTTTAGCTGATCAGACGGGCTGCTGCCTAGCTGTCTAAGACCAAAGGGTTTGTCTGGGAGATACTTTATTTTGATTTTTGGGGCCTGGACAGCCTTGTGGATTATGCTGGTGTAGTTATACAATGCAAACAATGCAAAGGAGTTTCTTTTCTTTTGTTATTAGTACCCTAAATTGTGTTCTCCTATATGCCTTTTTTTTTCCTAGAAAAAGTAGGTGAAGGTAGGTAAGGGATAGAGCTGCAAAACTTTACATATCCAGCATAAATGGCACTTGAGATCCTAGAAATATTTTGCAGATAGACAATTATTTCAGTGCAATCTTTTTCATTAGGAAAGAGTTTAAAAATTTGCAATGGGCAATGCCAGCATTTTTTAAATATATTTTTTTTCCCATTCAAAAAGATCAAACTAAATTCCTGCTTGGGTCATTTTGGTTTGGCACCCCAAGGCCAGCATCTCTCCCCCTTTCTTAGCATGATTCTGTTCTTTCCCTGCTGGAGATAAGCTGGGGGATTTGCATGCTATTTTCTCACTGACTCATTATCCAAATATGGCCATTTAACAAATATTATTTCTGCAGGCAGCCATCCCCTTCAGATCCTTCATAAAGGAAATTACTCAATCAATAAAGTTAATTTTCACTCCCCCCTGAACAAGCCACCCACCCCAGCAGATGTTCAGAAACAGACTAAAACAAAGCCAGAAACCCACTCAGATCCAAACATCTCTTGCCAACGTCCTCCTACAGTTAACATTGAAATGAATACTTTATCTACAGTAGGAAACAACGGAGAGAGCAAGGCCATGTTCTGCTTCTCTAATTAGCTAACAGAAAGATTAATAGATAGCACTGATGAGCCCTGGTCCACTCTCACTATGTTTACAGTCAACCCACTTCTACCATAAATATTGTGGGGCAGAGGAACACTATCATGTTTCTTCCCGCAAGGAAGTCCACACCAAAAAGGGAGCAAAGACTCACGTGGGGGTCCTGAGGAGACCCTGCAGCTGTGTTACTTCGGCTGATGCATGGATGCCACTGAGGAGAATCTCAAAACTTCTGGAGTAAGGTTGGTTTTTGTGAGCCTGGGGCAGTTAATGCGCAACAGCATTTATCAGATGAGGAAAATATACAACACCACTCCTTTTACAACTGCTTTGCTTGTAATAATAATAATAAGATTCAATAATGAAAAAAAAAATCTTGGGCCCTAATCTAGTCTGCTTCACAAGAACATGGTGTTAGTGGAGAGACTCCAGATTTAAACTGAGAAAGGTCAGAATTAGGTTCCCCTCCAGAAGGGTCTTACCTTGTCTAAAACTTTGCCACATACAATCTCCCTGATCCTAGTATGTTTGCAAAGGCAGCACAGAAGTTGGCCCCAGTTTGAACTTCCCTGGGAGTCGCGCTTTGGTAGAAGGGGCACCGGCACCCTTAAGCAGGCCTTAGGGAACACGCTAGCTGGCCTTAGGTAAAGTTTGAAACAGCAGAAAAAAACCTGATGTTTAAGAATAAAAGAAAAATCCCAGTTGTTCTCAAGCAATACGTCAAGAAAAGTTACTAACATCTGAAGCAGGCCTTCTCAGAGGCTGGAGGCACTGGGGGAGGGAAAAAAAAAAAAAAAAGAAAAAGAAAGAACCCCCCCCTCAGTTATACAGTAGGGGATTTCATGGGCAAAACAAACTGTGAAATTAACAAAATGCAATACCAATGTAGAGCATCCCTGCTTACAGGATGTAGCTATGGAGGAACGGGGACTATAGATGGTAAGCCTATGCTGTCCTGTGGGTTCATTCCCCATCCTATGGGCAGGACAGGAATTTCCCAGACAGCATGAGCTACCTGGGGAGGATGCCCCTAGGTTTGGTGTTGTGCTCCAGGGAAGGAGTAGTTGAGGACTAAGATAACTTTGCATTCAGACCTTAGCAACTGCACATACCTGTGACTGTTGGTTTAGCAGCAATTTCCATCCTTGTGGACATGCCTAGCACCAGGAGAGCCTGTTTCAAAGAAATTAACTGCTGTAATTTCACGCAGAGCTGTTGCTGTTAAAAGGACGAAGCCATTTTAATAGCAAACAGAAGAAAATCTTCTGGAAGAAGAGCTGAGAAGTCAGCACCTGATTTGCTAGGAGATCCAGCCTGAGAGGAGAAAACTGGTAACACAACGCAGCTGGCTTCTCAGATGGGACTTCTGGCATGGAGAGCAAACAGAATAGCCACTGTTGCTGGTAAAATTAACTGCAAAAGCTCATGCCTTCACAAGCCCATTGCTTTTTGCTGCTCAAACAGAATTGATAACAAAAGTCGGTAAGCAAAGCCCTTCTGCAATTTGAAGATGTATCTGTCACATATCACATCTAATGAGCTTAAAACATGGAGGTCCAGCACATTCCTGTCAACAGCTCCTGAATATAACTCCCTCTTTTTGTTCTGCTTATTGCAGGCTGGCAGAGTGTCAGAGCAATTTAACTAAGATCTTCTATATAAGTGCCTAGCATAAATGCTGTCAGAAAAACCCAGACCTAGCTGCATCATCTGTTGAAAATAACAGATCCTGAAGATTAGGGATGTTTCTAGAAATCTTTACCACAAAAGAGAGCTAGAGGTGCTGAGTGTTGTTTGGTGCGCCATTCTGCCTGGCTATGGAGCTACGCTATTTAACTAACACCAAGCTCCTAAAGGTCGGGACTGATGACAGACTGCTCACAGATGGGGTTTCCAACCTCAGGATAACTCTGAGCAGCTGTGTCCTGCATGTAAGGTTAGTTTTTGCCTTACCACGGTAAAGGCATTATTTACAGTTCAAAATCCTCACTTTGTCACATCTGAACCCAAAGAACAGCTGCCCTGTACTGATCATTAACAGCAATAAATTCTGTTCTAACAGTTTAGGGCTCAAGAGTTGCCTTTGCACAGTAAAAAGGTAAAAAAGTAAAATAAAAATATTAATGAACATGGAGAACATCTACAAAACCATTAATAAAATGTTTAAAAAACAACAACAACAACAACAAAACCTTCTTTCCTTGGCTCCTACTTGGATGTCCAATTCAGTGAGTTATATTTTTAAACCTTCTGTGGTTCTTTCTATTTAATAAGGCATTTTCTAGTCACAGAACCCTCTTCCTTTGCTGCTGTTGCGTTTGTAGCCTCCCCACGCTGCTGAAGATCTCTCACTGTTGAGGGAGGATCTTTGCTTTCTCACCTTCCAGTATTGGTTTTCCTTGCCACTGACTTCAGAAAAAAAAATGCCTAGGGTTTTTGGAAAATTGTCAAAAAGTAATTTTTCTTTCAAAGCACAGGCTCTCTATATGCATGGAGATCCATATTTGTCCCTTGACAAAAGCACTGGATGTGGGTGATGGCCAAAGAAGACTTCATCTGTGTGATTCTGGAGATCCGTGGAGAAACTTCTCCTCCCATTCCTTGGGACAGAATCCTGTTTTCTCTGTCCTGCTCTGGAGCTCGGGCCTTGCCTACATCCACACTGCTCTGCTGATAGCAATCAGCTGTGAGCTGCTCCCCATTTTTACTCGGAATCACTTCAGCATCTGGGCATTGCTGGCTTGCTCACATATCCATAGAAGTCAGGGAAAATCTTCCTGCCTTCTCTCTTTGTGACTTTTGTAGAAGCACAGGTGGAGCATCTGAAGGGCTGCTTGGAACAGATCTATGATGCTTTGAACATTCTTAATGCAACCTTCATGGGTCATCACTCAACCAAAGCTGATTTCTCCTCCTTTTCTAAATATTGATGCATGAATAGATACAGATTCGCTTAAGCTTCAGCTCCTCAAATTAGAAATGTATATGTGCCTTGTAGTCTGCTGCATTAGAGGTGCTTGTACGTGTGGGCTTTCAGAGAGATGTATAATTGATCCTGCACTGAAGTGGAAAAAACCACATTTGACTGACAGAGTAAATGGAAACAATTGTCATCCTCTGTGGGGACTACATTTAGATAAGTTTTCTTAGTAGCAGGCTACAACCCAGTATGCTTTTGCTCCTGGGACATGGTATCGTAGAAGCTATTAATAGTATGAAGCACTATTTGTGCTTACTTTCTCACAGAAATGTTTTATTTATATTCACAACTGTGCACTCCTTACAGCATTATTTTCCACTGCCACCACCCCAAATAAAGATTCTTATTCCAGTGATCACTTGTGGGCAAATAAAAGCAGATCAGACAACATAGCTGCCTCACAACAGGTGGCTTTCCTTTCCCATGACCTACGCTCCCGAAGTATTTATCAACAAGCAACCTGTAAATCTATAGACTGCCTTGCACTGGGGTTCACAGCCTCAGTCTCAGGCCCATGGCCACACCAAGAAGCCTTTTATCTTCTGCCATAGCCAGGACACCTCACCTTTTTTTGCTTTTCTGTCTGTAATTCTCTGGTCAGGTTTTAAGATGCCCTTCTACTGTTTTCCAAGGTTGTGTTCTTCAGTAATTCTCTATGTTGGACTGCAAAAATAGCTGAAACTAAGCTTCCTAGTAGTAAAAAGGGAGGATTTCTAAGAAACAGTCATATCTTCTGGTCACCTATTTTAACCCGAGACATGGCTTGGCAGTAGTTAAGATTGATAATATAAAAATGTACTTGTTGGTGAAATGCAATATACTTTGAAACAGTTTTTTCTATTTACCTCAAGCGCAAACACATTGTGCACAATGAAGCACAGTGCCACGGCAGCTTGGCTAGCAATGACCTGAGCTTGTACCTCAGCTGAAAGCAAACAGGCACAGCAACACAGTACTGCCTGTCCAACGCCAGTTCCCCCACGCATTGCACAGAAGTGCTGATGGCTCAGCCAGCGCTGTTCCAGGGCAGCTACAGTACTGTACTCAACTGGTTGCCTCTTTGCTGCTTGGGGGGGTGTCCGCTCGGCGCTCCCTTGTGTTAGCATGGTTTCTGACCTAGAGCAATCTCCTGAAAATAGAGGCTTCTACATGGTGCTGCCTGTGATGCTACAGCTTTGGAAGTTCTTGGTCCCACCTGCAGTTGTGAGAGCTGAGGAGAACTATGAGACCCATGGGAACTATGAGAACTGAAGACTGAATTTCTTACAGCATATTCAGCTCTGGTTTAAGCCTGTCTTCTGGGGCTAGCGGGACATGACATCAGACTAAAGAGAATTAATGCACAGCCCTCTCCCTTGGAAAGACAAGTAGTCTCTCCTACCACATCCATGTCCCTCTCGAAATCTAGCAGATACTATAAAGGACATAAAAGAATTGAGCTTCTCTTCAGCTGCTTTAAGCTGTGATTATTGTTGTTTCCTCATGTTGGGAAATGATCCTGTATTAAAGCTCTCGTCGATAAAGCATTTTACTCCATGTTTCCTAATGAAAGCTTTTTTTGTTTGTTTGTGGGTTTGGTTTTTTTTTTTTTTTTTGCCATGAAATAAGTCTTGGCTAAGAGCTGCAGGCAGAAATAAGGGTGTTTTGAGGATGAATGCAGATGGTAAGCAGTTCACCATGTGCTGTCACTGAAAGGGTTTTTTTTCTGGGCACTTTTCACCAAAGTCAGGGGACAGACCTGAACAAATTTCAATGTAAATTGTGATTTCAACTTACTGCTACCTTGAAAACTTATCTTGAAGTTGCAGCTGAAGGTAGTATCATTTCTTGTGCTAGGTTGCTCAATTCTGCTTTCACCTATGGCCTTGTAGCCATAGCAAAGTCACTCCTGCATGTGTATGTTTTAAATACATAATTTACAAAGCACTTCAGGTTCCTTTGACATGCTAGGCATGTTTTCCCTGGTGATTTTCTTGTCTTAGATATAATCTGTAAAACAAATGGAGAACATGCCACTAGTAAGCCAATTCATATTTCCACAACAGCATCACTAAAATCCTATGCACACATGTTGCAGGTTACACATGTGAGTAGTCTTAAGCACATGCCTGGTTACAGGATCCAGCATCTACATAACACTTCTTTAGCTTCATGCTGTGATCATGCTGCAATATAATTCCTTGTGCTTTTCATAGCAAATAAGGAAATCAAATTATAGCAGCTGTGGCTGAAAACAAGAACACTGCAGATTCTATCCTTCATAGTATAACTTCTCTAAATAAGCTCTAGCATTATTTATTTATTTTTATATTAACACAAATTTCCACTAGCCTGTCACCTTGACCAAACTTTTTTATCACTCTATGAATAAATAAATTGTCAAATTAGATGGGTAATGCTCTGAACAAGCACATTCATCCTCTCAAAGTATTAGCCAGAGAGCTCTTCAAAATAGCAGTTATTCAAAAACTGAAAAACAAGTAACATATCGCTTACCTCAAGCAGATCAGCAATGTTCTTCCATTTATTCATAAGGTACTCTCAAAGCACCTTTTCACTCTGAGAAGACGGGTTCTGGCAATCAGCAGAACATGACAAGAAGGGGTAGGTTGACTGCTGCAAGTTATAGAACTCTATTTACCAGTACAGATCCATGCCTTTTTTCTTTTTTCCTCTTGTTCCAGGAATTTCCATTACTAGACAACAAAAATATGAGGTGAGCAATTACAGAAAGAAAAAGGGTCTAGATGAAATCCCTGAAATTGCTGTTTAGCAATAGAATGCAATCAACACTGGAGATTAGGAAAGAACACGTATCACAGTACAGGTGCTATTCCAGATGCTGGTTGTTTGCTTCCAAGGGGTACCCACTGGAAGTACACCTCTTTGTTGCTGTTGTTGTTGTTGTTGTTTTAAATGGATTCAAACACATTCCAGAACTTAGAGGAAATGAATGCTGTCCAGATAGCCAATTCTGGATGCTGTAGCATATATAACCTGTGGAACTATTTAATATATGCAGTATGAAACCTAAGACATAATCTATATACAGTGCTATATAGTAGGGCTTACAGTAAATAGTAGGAAATCCGTTATTTTCAGCTACGCTAGCACTGAACAACACAACAAGTTATATTTCGTAACAACAAAATTCTTTTACATCAAGGCTGATGACAGTTAAATGAACAGATTTTCAAGATACTGTGTTGAATTTTGTGACTCCTGTGGAACTAGGTAAGTAGCCCCTTGTATCACAAGTAAATCATTTATTTCTTAAAATGGTTCATGCATTATCTGTCTCAGAACAGACCATTAGATCAGCTGTTCAAAGCCATTTTCCTGCTGGGAGTTCTTCATAAGTAATAAGGTGGTTTAAAAATTCAACATCATAAACCAGCAAAGCACAGGAGCAATGGTGAACTTCCTGAGACCACTTTCCAAGATCTTCAGGAATCTTGATGTTGGTTGGGTGCAGCATAAGGACATGAAGATGAGTGCACGGAGTACTCTATTTATGTCTGCATCACTTTTAGTATTTTAGAGGGAGAAGCATGAGAATAAAACATTTTAGAAAGTAGTCAAGACGAAAATCATACTATTTTGAGAAAAACATGAACAGTAAATGTAAAGGAAGAATACTGGCTAGTAACAAGCTCTGCCAGTTCTACAGATGTACTAGAATATTAAAATCTGTAGAGGCTACTGACAGGAGGACTGGAAGGCTGCAGAGGCGCTGGCACACGTTATGCATCTTCAGTCACTAGAGGATGAAATTAAATCCAAGGAATTTAAAACTTCTCCATAACTGGTATTAAGCACAGCTTTTTTATCAATAGGTTTATTATTGTAATTATTTTCTGTATCTATAAATGCACTTACTGTATTTTTTGTGTGTGTACTGCAGAAAAGGACAGAACTTCACCTATAAGTAGTTTAGAAAAGATGGACAGTGTTTTTGAGTATAAGAATGTTTTCTCTTCCTGTGTTAGTTTAATGGGATAGATGCCAATGCTTTTATGAATTATGAATGCAGCAGTCTTCCTTCCAAATGAAGATGTTGGAAGTCTGCCACTGGAACGAGGTGCTCGTATTACATTTTGCCAGCAAATTTCTGTTTCTTTAATGAAAACTAGATTACTAAATCACTTTTCTCTTGAAAAACTCGCCTATAGTGATGTTGCACAGCACATTCTCCTCTAGAATAAAAGAAAAAAATCAGGATATAAAACAATTTGAATCACAGTTCTATTAACAGGGAAATTCATATGCTACTCCCCTGATGTAAATAGCTGTTTGTATACCACCTACCTGCAGCTCTGGCTTCAGGAAGGACTCCTTCAATAAATCATAATCAGGACCGATGACTGATCATGCAACTACTCCTTCACATGTTTTTCCCATAATGATTCTCTTTCTAGCTGCCTGAAACAAAGTAAATCTTTAAAATAATTTAATCACCAATGTTTTTTTTTTTTTTAATGGAAATTTTGTTTGAGGAAACAGTGCTCCCTACTTACGAGCAGAATTTTGCAGTTAAATACTATTCAACAAATACTAGTTAACTACTATTCAAGAAATTTAACTACTATTCAACAACCATGCTTTGCTGGGTTAAAAACTGGCTGGGTGGCCGGGCCCAAAGAGTTGTGGTGAATGGAGTTAAATCCAGTTGGGGCCGGTCACTAGTGGTGTCCCCCAGGGCAGAGTTGGGGCCAGTTCTCTTCAGTGTCTTTATCAATGATCTGGATGAGGGGATCGAGTGCACCCTCAGCAAGTTTGCAGACGACACCAAGTTGGGTTTGAGTGTTGATCTGCTCGAGGGTAGGAAGGCTCTACAGAGGGATCTGGATAGGCTGGACCGATGGGCTGAGGCCAACAATATGAAGTTCAACAAGGCCGAGTGCTGGGTCCTGCACTTGGGGCACAACCGCCCCATGCAACGCTACAGGCTGGGGGAAGAGTGGCTGGAAAGCTGCCGGGCAGAAAGGGACCCAGGGGTACCGGTGGATAGCCGGCTGAATATGAGCCAGCAGTGTGCTCAGGTGGCCAAGAAGGCCAACAGCATCCTGGCGTGGATCAGCAATAGTGTGGCCAGCAGGACTAGGGAAGTGATCGTCCCCCTGTGTTTGGCTCTGGTGAGGCCCCATCTCAAATACTGTGTTCAGTTTTGGGCCCCTCACTACAAGAAGGACATGGAAGTGCCAGAACGTATCCAAAGAAGGGCAACGAAGTTGGTGAAGGGTCTGGAGAGCAAGTCTTATGAGGAGCGGCTGAGGGAGCTGGGGGTGTTTAGCCTGGAGAAAAGGAGGCTCAGGGGAGACCTTATCACTGTATACAACCACCTTAAAGGAGGCTGTAGCGAGATGGGGGTCGGTCTCTTCTCCCAAGCAACAAGCGATAAGACAAGAGGAAATGGCCTCAAGTTGCACCAGGGGAGGTCTAGGTTGGATATTAGGAAAAATTTCTTAACTGAAAGGGTTGTGAAGCATTGGAACAGGCTGCACAGAGAAGTTGACTCACCGTCCTTGGAGGTATTTAAAAGACATATAGATGCAGTGCTTGGGGACATGGTTTGGTGGTAGACTTGGCAGTGCTAGGTTAATGGTTGGACTTGGTGATCTTAAGAAGTCTTTTCCAACCTAAATGATTCTATGAAATTTCTATTTCATAAAGACTGCAGAAGCATTAAGCAAAGCTTTTTTTCCTGAGTGACCAAAGTCGCAAGACTTTTAAAAGAAGAAAAATTATTATTTCTAAGGTCATTATCTATGACCTTTGACAAAACTTATATAACATATTCCAAATACTTAGAGGTCAAATATTCAACATGAAAAATGTTCAAAAGAAAGCCAGAGAAGCTGCACTCCTTCTGTTGCACAGGTTATCATAGCAGCAAATATCATCACATGGCTGCTCTTTGCCTGTGTGTCAGCAAACTGCAGCATTGCTAACAAATCCAAACCAGCCATGGAAAACGTGTTTCATTTAATCACATGTACATATTGCAAAATACCATATACGCCTTCAACTGCTTGTGAACTCAAAATGTATCTTCTTTCTGCTAGCATCTAGAAGAATTTTACAGGAGGATGCAAAATGCCCATTGTCTCAGGTCATTTTAGTCAGCAATCCTTTTTATCATTTCCTATCTGAAACATCTCAGATCTCATGTAGTGGTATTACAGGTTTCACAGCAGCATCTCAGATTAAAAAAAAAAGAGTTTTCTTGAATAACACCTCTCCTTCCATTGTTTTTCTTCTCAATAACTCAGTGTGTGTGTATATTTTACAGATGGGGTGCCAAATCCAGTCAACTTTAGTGTTTGGCAGTCTTTGTACCCATGAAAATTAATGGTAACACTCCCTATGACATTAATGAGAACAAAATTAGGCCATGTAAGTACATTCTGATTTTTCTATCAGGCGAAACATTTCTGCATTCCATTTTCTACTTTGCATTTCTGAGTTGATAGTACACTTCCATGACTAAGATATAAAGCTAGTAAAGGTTTTAATTGAAGTATTATTACAAATTAGAGAAAAGTCAGATAAAACCAGAGATTTTTTATTGCACAAAATAAATTATATAGAAACAATGCAACAAAACAACTCGTATTGTAGGCTGCACAACAGATGTTACAACATGAATATATTTATTGCTTTGAGAAAGGAGCAATTCAGTGCTAGTAAGCAGATTAGTTATACTTCTTGCTCATCTAGATTTTTCATAAAATTAATCCAACTGGGCTAGAGGCATCTTGCAGCACATGGGTCATACCAAATTGTAATTTGTTATCAGTGGTTATAAAGGTGCTGTGAACATTCCTGACATTAGCATGAAGCACTCAGTTTAACATCACTGGTACTGAACCTTACAGATAGCTACATAATTAGAAATATTACATATCAGATATATTTAATACACAAGATTCTAAAAGGTCCATTTACTGGGTTTGCATGAGCTACTGCTCTAAAATAAACTTTGTTTACAAACATAAATGCATCTTCAAACAGATACACTTCACTCTGCACCAAAAGGCAGTACCACGGCGTTCTGCCAAAATAGAAATTAGTGCCAGCGCTTCATTTACCTAATTGTTAAATTGCTCACTAGTGCTGACTCAGTTATAGGCTTCTCATTTTTTCCAGGGCCACAACTCAGTTTCTAATGATTTTAGCACAGATGAAAAAAATATTCCTTTGGTAGAACTGGGTGAAATTTACAGTGTTTTTCAACACTTTGAAACACAGCATATTTGGTTCTTTAGGAGATACAAGACTGCAATACTGGTATTGCATTTGTAGCTCAAACGAATTTAAGTTTTTAAAATGCTACTTTGTGGACCCTGAGATGCTAACCCCCAATGAATTAATATATAAATTAGCTCTTAATGAAAATTATAAATATGTGCAATATTCAAATAATAAAACACATTAGAAAATGATCACTTGCAGATCTGTGTGAAGCACGCGTATTAATGAGATACTGGCACGACAAATACTTGTAGTCCAAGAGAAATTGTCTCCTTATTTCAAAATTCTGCAAGTATTTACTCAGCTGAGTTTATAACACTGAATTTACTGCTAGTGTATACACTGAATGTTGCAAAATTTATTTACTTACTGGAAGATTAAATTTAAACAATATCAGACATTGAACAAGACACCCATGAAAGGAAACTCAGTGAGGAAGTGGGACCTCTGGGCCATTTCAAGTCTTAGCTACGATGATAACTAAACAAAGTAACTCCGCTGAAGACTTTAACCACTGAGAAGATCCAGCAGAATCCCACAGAAACAAGTGCACAGAATTTGGACTGCACATGAATAACTACAAACAAATGTGGTCACCAGTCTCCACTAGTACTTCAATAAGATTCTTTTATACAGTTACAGTTAAGGTGAGGTTTTGAATAGCTTCAAAATGTTACAAGAAATGAATTAGTACATTTTAAAAATTCAGAATATTTGTACAAATGCTCAGAAACTTTAGTGATGCAATGGTATTCCATGCACATACCTGGCAGTAGTTTCCTTTGGAGGAAAGTTGTTAAACTTGACTAATCTGGTACATTTTTTCATCTGGGGGAACTGTATTTTAAATACTGTATGTAAAATTTTGTCACTATCCTATATAAACGTTTATAGGTATAATAAGATATTAACTGAATAACCAAATATACCCTAAAACATCCATTAAAACACAAACACCACAAAAAAAATTGTTAGCATTTTAATAATTATTATGAAGTAGAAATGGTATAAGGCAGGATGAAGCTAATATCAAAGATGAAAAACAGCACCACCATCTACGTTTTGCAATCAGGTTTCTGATAGGACAGAATATGTAACAGCATACTCACATACTTCATTAAGTTAAGAAATGCATTTAGCCCAGCTGTACTAACTATACAGCTTCACACAGAATAAACATTCCATAAATCAACAGAAAATGCATCTGAGCACAAAAAAGAAAAATATGTGATTCTCTAAGCAGCATTTTTTTTTCCCTCAAAACATTAATATAGATAGATATTGGACTGATTAAATATCTACAAGTGCTTTTCCTTTACAAAAATACATATATTCTTAATAGTAGGATAGACTGTCATTAACAATGACCTGTGTTTTTTCACTTCAATTTGAATGATTTATAAGCTAAATTTTACAACCACAAAAAGGTTTATTTGTAATATGATGTTATCACTTTTGACAAAAAGCTTAAAACATTTTATATTTTAAAACAAATTAGCAACATAACATCACAATATGTTCTATGAGCTCCTAAGTACTGTGAGGGCTGTTATATTAAAAACTGATAGCTACTGATCAAATGCAAGGAAGCATTAGAACATTATTACTGCTCACCATAGGCTCCTTTCTTATCATAACTTGGATCACAGCTTATATAAGGACACTTAGGCCCCCATCCCAAAAAAATTCCATTGAGACTAACTCTATAGCATCTATTCAGTAGCCTGGAACATCCAACAATTCAGGCTCTGCATTAATTAATTAAAAAAAAAAAAGCAAAATAATTTTCCTTTCAACAGTTAAGTCTGCAATAGGGAAAAAATTATGCATTGCTTGATGCTTATTCTAAGAAGCTTGTATTTGAAAAAAACAAAAATCACTGCCAGTAAGTTTTTAGAATGAAATATTTCAGAGTCAGCTAAACATTTAAATTGCCCTATTACTTTCCTGTTTAGTTAATCACTATCCTGGAAAAGGAAGTTAAGGTATTTAGATTTCTTTATTCTATTTTATACTGCACAAGTAAAATAATCAACTTCTTGCTAATCAATGGTCTCATGTTGAGGACAGCAATACCGTTTGCTAAAAAAATATCTATAAAATCTGTAAAACATAATATTTTCTTGTTATCCTCCAAGTCTGTCCTTTCCACCCTCCAAAATATCACTGAACTACAACTAGAAAACCCAAAAGTAGCTTGGTGAATATTTTGTGCTTCGGAAGGTTTACAGGATTGACAGCACACTGAAGTATTTTATTAGTTCACAGGCCAGGTATAGCAGACACATCAGTAATGCAAGCCTTTGTGCTCTTTTTGAATGTTCGCAATACTCATAGAGCTACTTAGGTCTGTTAACTCAACCTTTACACCAGTCCTGTTTTTGTTTTTGTTTTCTATCTTGTTTTGGAAACTGCTAGGTGTGCCTAACGCCTTAGTTTGGTGACATACAGCCACCAGCAGGAAGTTCTGCTAGACCAATTCCAGATGTAACTCTTGACCACTGCACTCCAGGAGAGTGTCAGTGTCTTATTCCAAGCCAGTTTCTGGGTGGCTTACCTTTGGTATTAAATAAGTCCCTTAAAACTATTAGGCAATCAGATTATCCATAAAAATAGTGTTTTTTTTTTTAAAGAAATTTTTTTTTTTAGGAACTAAGTATCTGACAACAAAGAATAATTTTAAATCAACCAGTATGTTATATTTTTCAGTAAAAAGGGAGCACGTTTCATTTTACCACTTCAAAATTCATGAGACAACAGCAAGAATGTCTATTTACTCAATATGCTATAATACAAAACACAATTTTAGGAGTAGAATACCATCATAAACTATGTGCCTTGCACTTAGATAATAAACATCTTTATTACAACTTCATTTGTAACACAAACCTCAGTATGTTAACTAGCAGCACAAATGTTTTACTGTTGCAGCAATTTTGTATATCATATAGCAACTGACTCTTAACTCTTACTTTGCCTTCCACTCACTATCATGAAAAAGGAAAATGCACAGTAACTACTTCTGTTCATCTCATCCTGTTAACTGTCACATTATTAAACCTGGTTAGAAGTATTTGCTAAAAATACACACAAGAGTTACTTCAAAGAAAAGTACACCTAATGGTTTAGATAAACATGCAAATTCCAACTAATGCCTCTCTTTGGTTAAAATTAATGTAATTACAAAAAAATTCCACTTGCAGACATCTTTCATTCCAGAATGTCTCCTCCATCCTGAGCCTACCAAACCAGGTCTCTGGTTCTGTACAAGTACAAGCCTGGACCTTCCCACCAGTCTACAGAGCTCTTCCATTTAACTGCCACACTCCAGCACTGCATGGATCTAAACTGCTTACTAGAGAATGAAACAACATCCTTATTCATCAGTATTAGCAAGCTACCTGAATTCAGAAGATTCATGGCACATATCTTAGGTGGAAGAATCTCTCAGTTAGAAATCCCTTAATAGATTTACTATTCTGTAGATCAGGTAAAAAAGTCAGATTTCAGACAGTATAGCAGTGGAAAAAAAACACAGATCTGCTTATGAAGAAAACATATTAATTACCATTACAAGATAATCTTTTTTCCTACAAAAGGACATTTCAACTGAGGCCTGAAGGCCAGACTTCCCATATGTTGTCAGACTAGTGGTAAATGAACAGTTGGAAGCATTTCACATTTTCTTTAGTGTGAATCAAACCCTTTGTGCCTTGGAATCCATCCTGGAACATGCTTCCTCGAACAAGTGTCTCTAGCTGAACACCTCATGGAAGCATTATCTTCTTCAAATTGGCTATAAAGGATTCAAAATGCAGAGCTGTGAAAACTTTGTGGAAACTCAGGAGAGACTAACTTAATCCCAAAAGAAAACATGAATTTCTTTGGCATTAAGCATTAGCTTTCTAACGTCATCCGATTCTAACTTGTTCTGAGAAGTGCAGTGGAGGATCCAGAGTGTCACCTACTGGTTCTCAGAGCTAGGAAACTGATGCTGTGGAGCTTTTCTGGACTTGATTCAAGCATGCTCCCTGCCCAAAAAGGTCGCAACAATCAGCATTTTGGTATCTGTACTGCAAAAGGAGGTCTGTCACATAGTCTAGGTTTGTTTTGTTTTGCTTTCTTCTGCAAATTCTTTTAATAGTCCCCAGCTCTTAAGAGAATCTCCATCCTGTTCAGTCTTACCTGTGAAACTATTCTTATATTACAAGACCAGAAGACTTGCAGGTTGTAACTGTAAAGGGACATTCCACACATTCTTCCTTGTTAGTAGAGACTGTACCTATGTGAATATCCCTCTGTGAGGGCAGATGAATTACCACATTAATCTTTTCTAACTGTTCACCTTCTTCAACATATTTAATTCTGATCTCCTTAAAAAAGCAAATATAAAGATAGACTTTAATACTATCACTACGGGAGACAAGTTCAGTTGTACCTTTCTCTGGGTTGCCTGACCAACCTATGAACTGATTCCTCATGAACACCTTCTCTTTTATAACTCCCCAGTGTTTCTATTTGTTGAGCATCAAATGGCAGTAGTGCAGGACAATAGGCAAAGGATGTGTAAAAACCTAGACTGACAGGACAAACAGGGAGCCCAAATAAACCTTTTAACTGAAATAATAATAAAACAACATAGACTGAAGTAAAATGAGAGGGGAATATCCTGCATGATAAATGCATTTTTGATGGAATCAAACAGACGCTTTCAACCTGTCTAGGCTAAGTGAAGAAATTGGACCGAGCTTTTGATTTAGGCATCTCTGTAATGTTTATATACTTGTGGATAGGAATACATCTTAACTGCTTTTGGTCTTTTCCAGGATAAAAATGAGTTTGATTATTCTATGCATTTGACCAGTATTTTATGTAGCCCCTCTATAAACAGGGTTCAGACTGTTTATTTTGCAGCTTAAGACTGGTTTTGAATAATTATCTGTTCTCCAGAATTTCTACCAGACACAGTACCTGGCAGAGCTGGAGGCTATTCCTTCTATTGCAAACAAAAGGAACAATACAATTCAGTGATTAGTTCAATTAAAAGACTAAACACTGGCTCATTTTGTTATTTTAGAAAGCAGCAGAAAAAGCAAAATTCTTTACTTCTCTTACAAAGTCATGCTTAAAAATTACACATAGAAGGGATGAGATGGGAACTCTGGACCATCACTCTGTCTGCAGTGGAAAAGAGTCTAGCTTATGCCTAAAAGGAATGTGATCAATCTCTTTCCTCCTACAGATATATTGGAACCGTTTTTGATAACTGCAAAAGAGAGAAGTAGAGTCAAATCTTTGGAGCCTAGGAGGAAAAAAATAAAAAAAAAAATCAAGATTCAGAATTCAAGGTCACCTCACATAGAAAATGAAACCATCTTAATACAAAAGTATTCTTTTCATATAGTTTCTACAGAGACAGATAATTGGAAATGGAAAAAAACTAACAGAACATTTATTTTTCTGCTTGTTTCACATGAAAGAAGGTTTCTCAATACAGCGCAATTACGAAATATTCTTGCTGAAAATATTAAGACCATTGACAAAATGCAGAAGGAAATATTACCCTGCCAAATGCAAATAATGGATTTAAAAGGTATTCTGTATTAATAATCAGGCACTTTATATAACATTTTCAGTAAAGTCAAAATAATAATTTTTAGAAATTTTTTTGCATAATAGCTGCAAGGTAGCTGAGTATGCACAATATACTTACAGTGTTGCATACTGCTAGGACCCAAAACCAGAAGCACTCATATAAGCAGCAACTACTGTAGTGACGAGTCACTTAAGATTACTGTAGCAATCTTATTTGGTATTTCATCCAAATAAAACTGTGTTTTATAGGACTAGGCCCTTAGCTAGGAGCAGTGTAGTAATGCATGACGGAAGATACACTTCTTGATTATCGAATTCCATACTGTTTGAGATTTTATACAATCTCACTTGTAAATTCTAGCTTATGTTTCATTACTAGACAAATGAAGCATAGCTATGCCCAATGAAAAGTTGCTCAAAACTTTCGTTAATGAGTTACTCAAGTCAAAAGCAGATAAAATTTTTCACTTTCAGGAAAAAAAGCACCAAACGTGCTAAATAAGAGACAGCAAGGTTGGGTAGTAGTGTGGAATTTTTTAGGTCTTATTCCTTTGCAGCTAGGTACTGCTAATATGGGAAAGCCACAGAAAAACAGTTGCAGCAACACTTCCTTTATATTCCTATTCTTCACAAACATGCAGTGGTGACACTTTGTCATGGAAATATTCAGAAAGTGTGACTGTATACAGTAATGTGCTCTGTGACGGAATATGGTGCAGTTTTAATGGAATGCTTAGTACTCATTCCACTTACCCCATCTTTGGCACACAGGAATCTGTCCATGCATTCTCATATTCCTATGCTGTTCAGATATTTTTAATTGGCACAAATGAATCAAATATGCCTATCTGTAGACACATGGCACATACATACTTTACAGAAGAGAAATTTCCTGTAAAAAAGGCAATGCCTGTATTATACAAGCTGCCCAGTTAAAGATATGCATTTCACCGGCACTTTGCTGCTACAAAAACTATTAAACTAGAACAGCAATCAGGCGCTGTGCCATCAAATCAGAAATGCATAAATTGTAGGTAGTTGCCTAGATCATATGTATTTAAAAGCATTTAAGGCCATAATTCTCAGCTGGGAACATTAAATCATATCTGTCCGTATTTTCCATACTTAAAATGAAGATTTGCTTTCTGTAATCTAGCTTTAAGTTGCATCAAGAAAATACCATGAACTAACAGTATCCAATTCTGATCAACACAAATTCATGGTTTTCTGAATTGTGAATAGAAAGTCATTAGACAGTCAAATCTTCTGTTGGGATGTCATTCAGAAGCCATTACAAAGTAGTCACACTTCAAGAGTCCTGTTAGCTAGATGCAGACTTCTGTGTAAGATAACTGAAAATGGATTAAAAATAATGCATTGCTCTTTTTTTTTTTCTTTCCCAACAAATCTGTTCAAATTTGTCAAAACAGCAAGAGCAATTGTTGAGAAAAAAATTGTCCCCTGAACCAAGCAGAAATTATGCTTAAGAGTACTACTGTTAGTTTTGTGATAAACTGAAACAGACATCTTATGTTAAGTGAATCTACAGTGAAAATTCTGGTATAAAAACAAGTGAAATATATAAAAAGTGTAAGGTGTCATTTGCATGTGCATGTAAATATTTACAAACAATATCCTATTTCTACCGTATAAAACAATTGTATATAATAAAGATAACAATGACTTGCAATTAGAATGCATGCTCTGATCTGACGAGCTGCTCCACGAGGAGGACCTCCAAGTACACAAAAGCTATTTTTCTCTGCAAAGGAGCAGAGCCCTCCCTATATGGAGTATCTTGTTGTTTCTGTCAAGTAGAACATCACAGACCGGCTGGGCAAAAAGACGACCACTTCCTGCAGCCAGTATGTGCACCTGTTCCCATCTACAGTGTGGGCAAACCAGTGCCTGTACCACTCAGCACATTACGCCTGCAGAAAGGAGCGGCAGCTTCCTAAACATTTTGCTTCCCCAGGTTCACTGGCATCTGCACAATATGTGCAACCTTGACCTGCAATGGCAGGTTTCCTAAACAGACTGCTACTGACAGCATCTTTATTTCTGCATGTCATTTGGGCTTTGGAGTGCAATGGCAGGACTTAACCCAGCTATATATGGATTCCTCAAGTCATCAACGTTAGAACTTCTGCAAACATTAAAGGGGCCAGATTTAATCTACAACATGCATACTTCTCCTACAGAAACATACTATTGTACGTGAATATACATTTACAAAGGAGTTACAGCCTTGCATCTATCTTTTATACTTGATCCCAAGGTTTTCAAGATAGAATTTTCACTTTGTCCTAAGCATGATTAGAGTAGCTTCTGAAAGGTTGATCTGGTTCCTTTCTGTTGTATGCAAAAGGCGTAAGAAAGTAAACAGCTATCTACAATACTAGCAGGTGTGTATTAAGTAGAAATTATACAAGGGTACTGAACCATGGTTATCTCCACAGATTTTGAAGTAAAAAAAAACTCACTTGACTTTTAAGCAGAGCAAAGAGAATGGAAGACTACAGAAAACATACGCATTACTATGCTCCCTGCAACATTACCAGAAATCTCAATAAACACTCTATACTTGAATCATCATGCTTGCAATACCTAAGGCAACAATCACTCTTCTATCCAGCACTACCAGGTCTTAGGAAAAAACAATGACCTGAACAATTAGTTTGGTCAGACTGCTTATCTTCAGTATTGCATTGCCTCTAATTTTATGGAAATAGTTTTATGATGTGACTTCAACTAGTGAGAAATTTCTACAATGAATTCTAAACTTCAGATAGTCACAAGAGATCTATACTGTAATTAAAGCTATATGTTATTTTTTCTTAGTATATTATAAACCTTCACCCAATCATAAAATGAAGTGCTTACCATGAAATGCAGTAACTACATGTAAATTTTGCCTTGGCTGTAACCTTACAGTGAAATCTATTTCATAGATAAATTATTTTAACTTCATTTTTGTGAAGGCTTTATTAGAGGAAATGTAACCTGACCAATAGCCATTTTCCAAAAATAGCTGCATCCTAAATTCCAACCTTCAGGGTAGCCATAAAAAAGTGCAATCACAAAGGCTGCTATGCTTTTAAGCAACATTGGCAGAATCTACTTAGACAATTTAAAATTACTTTTTTGAACTATCATGTTCAACATCTCTTGTTAAGGGTAATTAATCTTCATTCACTGCTAAAGAACTGTTGCACACTCATGAGTGAGCTATACCTGGACCCATGAGAAGCTTATCAACAAAAAGGTAGTGGCCCACTCACCACTTTTCTAAATATACTTTCTATACAAAATATTTTCAAGGTATAATCCTTAGCTATTTGTACAGTACTCTATGATTTAAACAACAATATTCAGTAAAATAGTAAGTGTGTGAAACTGCAACACCACATGGAATGAGCACTCTGCCATTTTGCTAGTGTAATCAGTATTAGGACCAGAAAAATTTTCTAACACGCAAGCAAAAATATTCCATAGTTTTTGAATCTTGACTGTACACTTCATGATTTTGGCTATGACTTGCAGCACACTTGTAAAATTCACAAATATCTTATGCACATTTCAGTAGCAGAATGGCACTTGGCTTGCTCTAATAGAAACAACAAAGATGCAACTGACGATTTTAAGAAAGACAATGTCCTTATTTGCATGCTGAAAATCTGGTTGTGTCCCCCTAATCCAGGCACATCCATTCATTGTGCAATCTGTCGATGGGTAAACAAATAGTGCAGGATTCATCTCAGTGGGATCTGGCCCTTTGGTCTAACCGAAGTCAATTCTAGGTCGATACTGAAGTACCATAGGATAAGACTAAAAACAAAAGCAAGAGAAAAACAACAACAAAAACAGACAAGAATAACATGAAGATATAATTCACAAAAAATACAGAGGAAATGCAATTAAAGTTTGCCTTAAGAATAGCCAGAGCTTATCCTTAAGACACATGTATATTGCAGTCAGTTTTATTTATATATGAAATAATTCTATACATTTCAACAATTAATTCCATAGCTGTACTTCAAAATCTTATCTCTAAGCCAGTTGTAATTATTTGTCATGAATATAAAATTCCTATATCTGCCTCTTACGTATTTCATGGTTTTTATGCTTTGTGACACACACATTGGAGTGTTCAAACAACTCCTCTCATTTTTGTGCTGCTGTGATTGAGAAAAAGCGATCTTGACATTTTATGCTTTGTAAAACAAGGTCCATCTATAGATGACTTACATAGTTTTATTTTTAAATATACAGAGGTTCCATAGGTATAGCAGTAGTCAGCACTACTTAAATGGGAGCTAGGCTCCTCTGGTATTAAGGGGAGAGGAGGAGGGAAAAAAAAAAAAAACAGGTCAAATTGCTGTCAGCTGATTTTCTGAAAAATGAGGGCTAACTTTTCCCCCTCCCTGAAATCCAAACTCCTCAAATTCATATCTAGTGATATATTCTTAGCAGTTCTTATTGGGAGGAAAAAAAAAAAAAAGGCAAATAAACGGCTTGGATTCCTGAACTGGACAAAACTGTTATGGTATGAAAGGTAAGAGTGGGCTTCCAGAAAGCATCACGGAATATCTGAGCACTTGCTGCCGAAAGTTCTGTTAACATCTCATTTTTTTCAGTCTGTCAGCATCTTATTTAAGTCTGACGTTTTCCACTTAACTTACTGATTATTTTCTATGGCATAAAACACAGGAAAATCTTATTGTCTCAGCAAGTATATGGGCTTAAGTAGCCTCTGCCACAGGGCATAGCTAATTTAAGTCTTTTCCACTGCAAATTTGGAAAAAAAAATAAAGAATTATTACAGAAGCTATCATTAAAACCAGAAATATTTCACTGCCTCCTTCAAATGCAAGACAGATTAAAATCAGCGACCAAAAAAAGAAAAGTGTCACTGCAGAGACCTACATATCTTAATAAACTTTTCATGCTATGGTAGTGAAATGATCAGCAGAACTAAACGTGATCACACTTGCTGGGGATTTACAAACTGGAGTGCAGAGAAATCAAGACATAAAAACTGAGATATTAACAGTAGCAAGAGCATTTAGTAGAGAAGACAGCGAGCACCGTGTAGTCGGCATGTGCAATTAACAAATATATTTGTAGTATAATAAATTACTTGGTCTCTGATTTTCTTGCATAGACTATGACTACCATATTATTTAAATGCTATTTCACTTGTTCTTCATGCTTCAAAAAAAAAAAACTTTGATTATATAAATTGCATATGAAAGTACTCAACTCTAATTGGAAGTGCACACAGGCAGAGACAGTCACCTCACTGAAAAATTTACCGCTTAAACCAGTGTGGCTCAGTGTTTTTGCAAGCAAAGTCTGAATGATACTCCAAAAAACTACAAACCAACTGTACAAATAAAATGCAATATGCTGGAGTGATATAACTATTGAAGTAAGCATGACTGTAAAGCAGATCACTCCCATCCATACTGGGAGCGACTCTCTATTATTAATTTTTTGCTCAAGCAAAAACATTACTTCAGACGTTCAAAGTTACTTTTAGAAGAAATTAGTTCAATTCAAATTTCTCAATAAGCACGGTTTCATATATATTGAAAAACATTAAGCTGATTAATGAAATTTAGGAATCAACTTCAGTTTGCAGGCTCTGGAGGTTTTGGTTTGTTATATTCTACAGGTAGGTCATTATTCTATTTCTAATTTTAAAAGAAGTGCAGGGAATATAGTAGTAGAAAAATCCAACACTTCTTTACTCCATTAAAAAGAACACATGAATTGCCATAAAGATATAAAACCAGTGTAGTCTCTCTTGATTCACACTCTTCAGTTTTGATTATTTGTCAGTGACTGTCCAATGCTACTTGTTAGAAGGATGGGATCGAAGTTAGATAACCCTTTCACACTGATGTGGGTATCAAACTATAGAATGAAACAAGATAGTTGGCCTAATGGAAATAAAAGATATAAATCGTATCCTTTAAACCCATAAAACCTGATAATTTGAATGGATTCTATTTGTTCATTCAATAAAGCTATCTCTGAATGAGTGAAAATGCTCAGGCCTTGCTCGTGGTGTTTCTGCACTTTGTAGTGAGGTATTATAAAAACTCCACAACTTGGGTTACAACTGTAGTGTTGACAGGACCTTACTGACTGTAATATGTACAGTCGTGAGTGCCTCTTACCTGATAAAAAGTGCCATCCTGTGAGCAGACTTGCGAAGATGAGCAGTTCTGACACCGAAACTGCGAAGGAGATGATTTTCTGATCAGATAAGAGGCATCCACAGCTGGACATTNAACTATAGAATGAAACAAGATAGTTGGCCTAATGGAAATAAAAGATATAAATCGTATCCTTTAAACCCATAAAACCTGATAATTTGAATGGATTCTATTTGTTCATTCAATAAAGCTATCTCTGAATGAGTGAAAATGCTCAGGCCTTGCTCGTGGTGTTTCTGCACTTTGTAGTGAGGTATTATAAAAACTCCACAACTTGGGTTACAACTGTAGTGTTGACAGGACCTTACTGACTGTAATATGTACAGTCGTGAGTGCCTCTTACCTGATAAAAAGTGCCATCCTGTGAGCAGACTTGCGAAGATGAGCAGTTCTGACACCGAAACTGCGAAGGAGATGATTTTCTGATCAGATAAGAGGCATCCACAGCTGGACATTTACATTTATCTTTTTTTTTTT
>VXAL01015748.1:25613-103357 GCA_013399475.1 Chauna torquata
CACCACACTATCAAAACTAGATACTTTGAGAGGTGTTACAGTTCACAATAGTTGCATAATTGAAACAAATGAAAGGGTTATTGTACACTTAAGTATTTTAGTAAATTCATTAAATTTGCTTATTTACCTTTAAGAGATACTGCACTGTTTGTTGCCTGTCTCAATAGGTACATATGCATATATCTAAAGTGTACAAAAGTAGGATAAATGTTAATTATAAGTAGTATTTTTATTCATATACTAAAACTAACTATAAAAATTGATAAAATACTTGCAAATTGATATGCAGTCTGTATTATGTCCCCTAGGAAAATAGGCATACTCTATTAATCACTATTAATATTTTATGGTATGCTGAAAACCAGCGACAGCTAGCATAATATAAATTAACAGTAGCACAGACATCTATGGCTGTTTTGTTCTTCATAAAGATACAGGGCACAAAAGACAAGCTTTGAGAGTTCCTTGGAAAAGTAGATCTGAGCTCAATGAGTTTTGGTTTTATTCCAACATAAACGAAACAGTCAAATAGGGAATTTAGAAGAATTTCAGCTAGGTTGAAAGTATTCTTACTTTCTGACCACAACTGATATGAAGTAGGGAGAAAGTATGCTCTTTCATACTGGTGGGACATTCCAGCACATAGCAGTTTGTGGTAAGCAAATTTATCCTGGACAGAGCAAGTCTCTTGGTGACAACTTCTACAAAATGTGGTTGTTGTGCTGCCAGATACCACAGTGTCAGTTCCATAAAAATGCACATCTACTCCTGTTTTTGTATAAAAACAGGATATTTATCGGTATGGAATTTCATAGGATTGTTTTATGTTGGTAGGAATCTTAAAAAGGAAACAGAAAAAAAAAAAAAAAAAAAAAAACAAAAACCTTTATACAGCCTTAGTAGAAACGGCTTACTAGAAAAGTCCAGAAAACTTTCTCCCACTCATGCAGCTTTTTACCATGGGCTGGTAACTTTAAACAGATAGTCATCTTTAAATGAAAGAAATCTAAGCAAATGTGTTTCTGTATGTATGTATGTATGTAAGCTACAACTTAACTCCAGCAAATCTCCAAACTGGGAGACCAAGACCAAAGAAGCCGAGGGCACCACTGTACGTTGGCAGTTGTGCAGGGCAGCTATCCAATAATGCTCCACAGCAACCCTTTTAGATGTATTTCCTTTACTTCCTGTATGCTCTAACAGTTAATGATTCTGATGGAATAGAACTTAGCTGTCAATTTTCACATTTGGCTGACAAGGTCAGCGTACTTGCATGGTTTTTGGTCAGTTCTGTGTTCCTAACAACGGTGTATTTGTTGCACCTCTCCATGCGGCGATCTCCTCGGCACAGTTAGCACAGAGGGCAGCCTCAGAAGTGTGAGTTTCACATTCAGTACAGTGTGCGATGCTGTGGATGTTGCGTTTGATAGCAGACTTCCCTAGATTTACTCGCACAGCCAATTGGCACTGGCTGATAATGAACTGGGTGATTTATGAATGCTAAGGGCATGGTTAGAATGGACCTGCTGACATCTAAAAGCAGAAAAGTGCACGCTGATCCTCTGGAAACCATAAAACCTTTTTCTTCGAGTGAATGCTTACTGTGCATTAGGGAGCTGACCTTAATGCCCCACAACATTTAATTTTTTTTTCTTTTAAATTCCCTGAAGTACTCTTTTTCTTTTTCTTTTTTTTTAACTTCTCCATGTTAAAACTAGTACAACCTACAGCTTTCTCTCATAAAGCTTATATTTCACTAATTTCTCTGAAAGTTAGATACATTACTATATTAACACAAGGGATTGGAAACCGACTATCACAACACGCTCTAGCAAATACAGGACAACATCTCTATCATTTACTATTACTACCTTATGATTTCTTCCATAAAATAATAATTATAAAAATAATTTTTCTTATTGCTGAAACTTCATTTACCACACTGTGTAACTTACTGGAGAGATCATTGAACATGCCTCATAGGAAAAGTTCACTTAGATTTTAAAATGGTTTATGAAATTCAAAAGGTCCTCATTTCTCCCTGCTGTCTTTTGTCCTGTATGATAAGTCACAGTTTTCTAACCATGCTTCTGTACTGAGAACTTGTGTTTTTCTAGCAAATTAATACTAATGTTTTAATACTGCTTAAAACATTTACCTTCTAGGTAAATTACTGGGTGTCCTTTATCATTAAAGATACAACGTTCCTTTGAACTCCCAAATACAGTTAATTGAATTAAGCTTTCAGGAATGTTCCAGGTTATGAATTTAGCCAGTATGCGTTATTATATCTTTAACAGCAAAATAAAATATTTTGCATGTTTTACAGACCATTACACAGGAACTGTGAATGTGATAACAAAACTTGTTCTGTTGATAAGTTTAGATGCTGCTGACGCATTCTGCTTGAAAGTGTCTGGTTTCAAAGACTCTGTTCTAAGACGAATATTATGTGTTCATATCGCTTACTTTCTTAACCGTCTTATTCCCAGGTAATAGTGTGCTATGGTGTAAAATGATCTGCTAAAATTGGTTAATATAATCATAAAGTAGAAGACTTGCTGGTTCTGTGGTCACAAAATCTATAGTGATTTGGAGGTGGGTTGTGATGAGAACCATGAAATGCCCTGTCTACACTGGGAAAGTTATGCCATCAGAGCTCCGACTTCCAGGAACCAAAGTTAAGTCACCAGAGCACACACATAGTGACATCTTGGCATAGATGGCTTGTCAGCAAGAGCTGGTGTTGTTCAGGGGCTTGTTTCACTCTGTAGACAAGCTATGGTTTGCCAGCTTGTGTCAAATGTGTGTGGACAAATGCAAATCTGCAGAAACAAGAAACATTGTGTTGCTAAAGCTGTAACGTACACCAGAACTAACACAGGCAAATGTGAGTTGCTCATGAAAAATGTGTTAGAAGTGCCGTAGGGTGGAATTATCACTTAGAAAGATCTCACTCCCATAACTTTGAAAGGCATAAAGGTGCTGGAAAATGAGGTTCTGCACTTCTCTCTGGAGATTGTCTGCTTTGTCTTCATTATTATAGCTCTGAATATTGTTACTCTTTAAAGCCATGTTATCAAATCTATGGCCTTACTGGTGATGTGCTCAGCACTCTAACAATACATTAAACAAGGTATCTTTTTTATTCCCTTCAGTACCAATATATTAATTTGCCCCCCCCCCAACTTCTTGAACTACGATTTTGCGAGCGGTCACCGTATAGTTTACTTGATCTGCAAATATACCTGCGTGTATCAGTACGTATATCCTCTTATACCATGCTTTTCATTTTTTTGACTTGGAAGATGAACAATGCCATTCATTTGAATATTTTTGTAGGAGTGGTTTGTTTACCTTATTTGTATCCATTTTCTTCATTCTTCACTGAACTATCTAATAATGTATTGTTCTTTCCAAGATACAAAAATGTCTCATGTGAAGTAGATTTATTGATTTGCTCCAGGATGTCTGAAAATTAAAAGTAGTGAAAGAAGTATTGCCAAACTGTAAGCTGGAAAGGCATATCCTAAGAGAAGTTTTAACTTGTGCATGTTTGTGTGTGTGAAAGGGTGGACAAGCCTTACTGGTTTAAGCAACATTTTTGGTCACAGCATCATATTCACAGTGCTTCTGCCATCTTCCAGCTCAGATGGACTATGAGACTGGGAGCACCGACTGGTCCATTGGCTCTCTCTAAACCCAAGCGTGATGGCAAATACTTAATATACAATTAATCTTTCTCCACTGCCACAGAAATACAAAAAAGGGGAAGTATGATTGCAATTTTCCTCTTGCAGTCAAGTGGTAAGAAAAGGTGGAGGAGTCAAAGGATTGATTTGTTGTGAAGGATAGTTAGAGGAGACGGCAAATCAATTTACTGAAGCGAGAAGTTTGTGGGATGGTCTGCCAGGACTTGCAGCTGGGGAGGACTAAGTTAAATGATGCCCCAAAGAAAAATGATGTAGATTAAGGTGGACATTTCTGAAGTGAAAGGAAGGAGTGTAGAACTAAATGCAGATCTCAAAGCATCAAAGAGCGTACTATTGTGCTTGGGAGTTTAAGATAGAGGTAAATTAAAGAGGCCAATTGTTGGCAGAAAATTGCTTGAAGAAATTTTATGAACTAGAGATACTTTCATAAGGTTTCTTAAGGACTGAGAAGGAAAGAGAAAGAAGAAAATCAAACCCTAATATGTTTCTGGGAGAGAAATTTTACAATTTTTTAAAGTAAATCTGATTTCTGGTTGTGATGTTTTATTAAATTTTGTAAGGAAATGAGTATTTAACACTTTACCTGAGCTGTGAAATTTCCTTCATAGTCATTTTAGCTTTTTATGGTAAGATTCTTCCACACTAAATTTTGCTGAAACAAACTGGTTTTCCTACAATGAATCACTGGTGTTTTATGCTACAGTAAAATATTTCTCTGAAGTCAGAGATAAATGTAGGAAAGACTTCTAAATAGGGAAGTGGAAAAATGATTTCCACAGTGGATTTTTTTTATGTAAATCTTACGATTTTGTAGTAGTTCATGCATTTATAGGTATATTCTGACAAAGTTTCAATATTAGTTCTATATTATTGGTATTTCATCTAGTGTCTTTTTAAGGATTGATTCTAGATACTCTGTGATGAGTTGGGTAATAGGGGCAGGACATGTAATTTAATTTTCTATCATGATTCATTGATGTGTTAAGAATAAAATTATAATATTGCCATCTTATATCTATTGCTATTGATCTGTCTAAGATTGTTTAAAAAGCATTTAAAAATTCACTGATGTAACATAGTTCTTTAAAAATAACAAAAATAAGTAACAAAATTCTGAAGCAAAATTGTGAAATCCCAAATTCATTTCTATTTTCTATAATTTGTTGTATTTGTTTCTAATGTGTTTCAAATTTGTTTCTATTTGTTTCTAAGTGCCCAATTCTTCTGATATTTGTGAGGATGCACTTGTTTGTTGCCTTACAGGTGTTCTCTTTGGAAGGCATGCAACAAACCCATGTGTGACAAGTTAAAAACAGCTAGAGTATAAAAGAAGGTGAATAAATTGTAATAGGAAGCATATGACAAACTTCAAAATAAGTTATAGATATACCTACTGTGTGCTGTGGCTGCCCAAGGCTATCTTCTGTCCTCTCCATGGAGGAGAGCTTTGTGGATATTTTTATAATTTTATTAGAGTTTAACTAGTAATAATTAACTAATTATATAGCGTTACCATCTAGTATTTGGCTGAGATTGCTCCCTTACTTTATACCTGTGTGTGTTCTCTTTAGAGTTTTTTCCTACTCTCCTGGGAGACACTGTTACTAACTTAAGTTTTTCAACTGCACGAATGGGACTGGCACTTCAGCTGGAAGTAAACAGATATCTTACTGCGATTTAATGTGACTTTCTTCCATCTTTTTGAGTAGATTAGAAATATGAAGCTTTTTTTTCAGTTTTTTAAATGGACTGTTTTGGAACACTGAACAACACTGACACAAGCTATAGTCCTTTTGCTGGTAATAATGCAAAAATGGGTCGGCTGAGGATTTAATATATCTTCTGTTGATCTGTCAGCACATAGCGTTCTGTTACTTACACAAACTGAGAAATCACTGTCCATGTGGCATGAACCCTTTGGCACTTTTATAGCACTGTAGGAAGTACATGAAGTGCCAGTTACTGGTGATAAAAAAGGTATATGCTGAACAGTCATTCATAAGATCACTGTATTTGATTATAAAGTACTAAAAATAATCTGATAGGTGAAAGGAACTTTTTTTTTTTTTTACACAAATATCCAAGCTTGAATCCAATAACTTCTCTAAAACTTAATCTGCTGAGGAATGTATTAATTTTAGTACAGTATTCTCATTTTGGTTCATTTTGGTTTGTTTCCACCTCCTGTTATTTTTACATAACTTTCAATCAGTTGGAAACCATGCCCGTATCTGACTGCAGGATTGTGCACTTAACATGTATATATCATTGCAATAAAACACAAAATCCAATATTGCTGTTTTATAAAGCTAAAGATAAAATATTGTGCATTTTTTGTACTCATTCACAAGGAAGTGAGGTTATATAAAATTCCCCACTCAGAGGATTCAGGACAATGAAGGATTAGGTCTGTTGTCTTAAGGTTTATATTTATAATACATATTTAACATAGAAAACATTTTTGCTTTTTTTTATTTGATCTTCAGCAGTCCAGAAGTCTTCTTCCATTCCTGTTGATATGTATTCTGTCTAATATCAGTTGTGTGACATACGCTTATTTTGCTATGTATCAAAAGCATCTGTGTTTAAGGGAACTCTTTTATGTCGTTTTCATTGTATATCATTTTCCATTTTTATTAATTGTTTTCTCTGTGATTTATAAATTTGCAGTGGATAAATTTTCATAGTATAATCAGTGTATGTATCTAAAGGAGAAGAAATGTCTTTTCATTTCCTGTTTCAAAAGATTTATCTCTTTTGGCTTTTCAGTTCTTTAGTATCTTAATCTGCAGCATCTCTTAGCATCCAGTGACTGAGCAGCAGTGACATTTTTGTTCTTCTCATTTTCATTTTTATTCAAACCTATTGTTTGCTAAAGGAACAGAACTGGGTGATTGTTTCAGGATGTTGTCAGAATAGATTCCTTGGGCTGGCCAATGTCTTGCTGAGTGTGCTTGCACCAGGCAGCTGGCTGCACCAGAAATGAACACAGACATTTCAAAGGACATAAAAAGTTTATGATGTTTGCTTTCTGACTTCCACTTTACTAGTATTGAAATGCAGTGCTTGTGCTCAACTATTTAGAGAAGGAAAGGGAAGAGAAGTTGGTGTGTTTGTATAGTTAGCCTATCTGTACTGGATGTTCTTGCCTGGAAAATTCCATTTGGTTCAGTCAACAAGTTTTACATGGCCTCTTCTTTCTTTCCTGCTGCTCCCTTTGAGATAAGTCTGGAAGAGTAAAGAAAGGAAAAATACTGTTTTTACCTTGGACTGCTGAGGCTGCATATCTCTGTATATGTAGATCATAACAGCTGTACATTCTTGTAATAATGGTGTTTTATCTTTATGTTACAGTGGGACTGACAAGAATATTTAAAGGATTGTAGGAGAACGTGATTTCCACTTCCCTACTTCAGAAAGAGAGCATTAAAATAACTTTTATTTGATCTTTCTTGTTGATAATGTTTCAGTTTACACATAATATTAAGCTATACTTGCATTTACAAAATCGAATAATCTGTAAAAATGAAGAATAGTGACCCAGGATCTTTTTTTGTTAGTTGATGTTTTCTTTGTTTTGTTTTGGTTTTGTAGTAAGCCTTGGCCTAGTATTGCTCCTATAAAAGTCATCTGTAGTGAGTTCAGATCTTTCATTTCAATAAGACTACAATAAGGTGTAGGAATCTGAATAACAGAGAACATAATCTGAAAAGGTCTAAGGGCTGCTGTCATGTAAGTAGTGAGAGTGTTTCCTATTACTTAGGATTTTGAACTTACACCAGCAAGTTTAGTGCAATAATCCTGAGATAACTGAATGTTTTCTGTAATACGTAAATCATGTGTATTACAGAAGATCATAGAAGACTTGCATAACCTTTTAGAAAATTATCTCAATCTTTATAAGTGAAATTATTCCCAGTCTGCTGCATATGGACAGAAAAATGCACTTTATAATAAATTAATGGAAGTGGCCACTGTGTATGATTTCATTGCCATATATTATTTCACTGAAAGTGTGCTTAGTGTAAGACAAATAGCAATTCAGTGTAAATAGTTTAGAAATCCAGCGATGGCAATTTTCTAGGTTTTCGCCTTTGCTTTTCACTTTCCAAATGCTTATTTGCAAAACCTCTTCTATTAAGTGACATATGCAAACCCCTCAACTTCCATCAGAATGATGCTCCAATGATGTTTATCTCAATAACTATTTCTAAAAGCTCAAATTATACCTGGAATACATCATATGGAAGAGTTAAAGCGATATCCCTTAATGAGCAATCTGCCACTTACTTGTGCAGTCTGACACTTACTAGCATGTATAAGAGCTCTGTGTACAAAATAGTAGCTCCTTTGATAGTGTTTTCCTTAATCCACAGTGATGTACTTTTTTCTACAAAATAAACAAAAGAGGACAGTTTTAACTGATCTTTGTTTCTATATGAGTTTATCTACCTGAAAATAGATATCCCAGTTTTTGCACTTTCTTCTAACAGTATGTGGAGTTTTGGGGGAAAAATGGAGTTCTGAATCTTGCAAACCTTGCTGTATTTCTTTGTAAGCTGTCTCAAACTGAAGTCTCTGCTATCATGTCTTCACTATTTTTGGTGTTCAGATTAACCAGAATTAAACTAGACCTGGTATGCATATACATTATCGTGTTTTGGATTAAGCATTAAAAATACCTTTGCTAACATTTCAGCAAAAATGCTGAAATTCCAAGAGTTTTGTGTTCATTTGCTTAGGGCTAGAGCTTCTAACTGAGGTATCAGATCACCTCACTCTCCTGAGATTTCATGTGCCACATGTATGGAACATACTATTGGGAAATCAGATGCAGAAAAAGAACTATTTGCTGTAATTTAGAAAATAGCTTGACTTATGCAGTACATTACTTAATAAGAGTATCCTCTACAGTGTGGCAGACTTTTTTATAAAAATGCATCACAAAAATCAATTACATTTTCATGTAGCGCATCCAAAATATTTGAATTTTGGAGTGGCTCTGGAAATCTGAGTTTGTGTGAGAGAGGAAAAGACAGAAAGCATGTGTGAATATGCATTGGTTTTGAAAGGTGTCTTCCAAATTCCAGTCTTCTATATTATGAAATCTGCTTCCAGTATTCTAATATATTATTTTATGACAGTAGTTTTCTTCCCAGTCTTGTCAAAGAGAGCACATTTTGTCTCTCATTTCGGCATTAGGAAAAATTTGGGATAGATAGGTAGATAGGTTGTCTGCTGTTTTAAAAATGACTTTTTGTCTGACCGCACTTTGGTTTGTCACCTTTAAAATGAAGATTATGATGCTTCCAGAGGAATGATACTAATATCAGTTCATGATTTACTAATACAGATGATCTGTGTTTAAAAAGTTTTCCACTGCAGGCATTATTAACAGAAAGGGACTTGCATAAACTAATTTAACTCCATATTTATGGAAGATTTGATTTCGCAGGGTGTGTTCTGGGTTTTCTTTTGCTCTTCTCTTTCACTCTGTCCTGCCTAAAGGGGAAAAAGCCACTTTTCATTTGACAAATCAAAAATAACAGAAAGTAAAATATGAAACATGGAAAGTGTCAGGAAAAATATTTGAGAATCAGTGTGTATCAAGATTAAAATAAACGTTAAAATAGAAGGCGAGAATGTACACAGGTACAACACAGTAGGAGACATTCAGAAACTGATTTATCTTAAGTGAAAACACCTCACAGGATTAAGTTTAGATAGCCTTAAAACCACTGTAACACCCATTTGTCAACGTTCTTCAGTGTTTCTGAAATACTGTTCCTGTCTTGTCCATTATTTAAAAGGCTCAGATCTAACCTGATCCTTCTGCATTCTTAATTCTCACCTCGTTTACAAAACCTGTGGAGAGCATGGGCTTTATTTCTTGTTGTGTTCATTATATTACCTTCTAAGGTTTATCTAACTTCAATTAAAATAGCAATCAAATTTTGCAGTAGCATGGGCTTCAGCCCAGGCTGTGTAACCCACCTGGCCCACTAACCTGTGCTGAGCAGCTGCAGCAGCTTCCTTGGTGCTGTGCTTGGTGCTGGATGCAGCACGAGTAGCTGGGCTCTGCCTCTGCTGTCTGCCTGTACTCAAAGCATATTTCTCATCTGAGTATGGACATAAAATAATGGATGCACCAGAGGTAACACTTATATTCAGTTAACCTTTAAAGCCATTGCAATGCCTGGGACAAGGAATCTTGTACTGATGTCTAGAAAATAATGAGAGCACATCTATGTTATGATAACTTCCCTGCATCAGCTGTGTGGGCCCATTACTTATACCATGTATGTTTAAAAAACAAAACAAAACAAAAAAACAGAGAGTGCTTTCTGAGCCTGCCTGGTTTGCACTCTAGCCACCATGTCCCAAACATACAAATCTCCCATAGGTATGGAGGCGGTTAAATACCAGTTAAGTTCTGGCAGCATCATACCATGGCCTCAATGGCTGGTTTCCTGACAGTCCTTCAGGACTTCTGAAATCTCTTGCTTCAGTGCAGCCTCCGTGGGTGACATCCACAACCAGCCAAGGCTTCTGATAAATTGTAGGTTTCCTCCTCACAGAAAGGCAGCATAGCAGACAGATTTATGTAGGTCAGCAAGAGAAGTTATTAATGTTATTATTTATTATGTTTGGCTGAAAAAAAGCTTACAATTTTAGAATTCTTCCTGAAGTAGAATTATTATTCCCTTGACAACAAACTTTATTAGCACAGCTAAATGAATAATATAAAAGTAGGATTTTTCTTGTAACTTTAGAAGGGATTTCTGACACAGGGTAAAGATAGGGTTCATGTCTGTGGATAGTAGTCTTGCCATTGGAACAAGTAAATATGTATTTTCACGTTGCTTATGTTGATGGAAAGCCAATGTGCATAGTCGTCCAAGGAAAGGGAAGGAGATGAAGAGGCAGACAGGCACCAGTTTCTTTTGATTAACAAAAATGTAATACAAACTTAAATAGATTTTACTATGTTTATGCTTATAAAAAGGCTGGTATGTATTTTTTACAAGTTCTGCTGGTGTAGCCCGCAGACATTCTTGATTTAAGGGCAATGGATCTACCTTGCATCTATCTACCATAGAGTAGATGGATGTACATTTACCTGTAATTATCTTTGTTGACTCCTACATGTGTTTCCCTGTTCCTCCCTATTTTAAAAGTTACAATGCATATATTCAATCTGAATTCTGTGCCACAGGTTGGATACATGCTGAATAATTTATTGAGAGACTTGATAAGAGAGAAAATTATTTTCAAACTTTATTTTTTTACCTCTTGAGGGATTATTTATTGTACAAGTACCTGTTCTGGACATACTTTTGCCACCTGAAGAACAATCTGACTTTTTATTTTAATTCATATATTAAGAACTATAATATGCGCTAGAAAAATCAAATGCACTTTATAAGACAAATAGTCTCAGCTGGGGATAAGGAATATAAATAGGATGACATCAAATGAAAAAAGCTGATGATCCAACAAGGCTTCTATAGATCATGTCTTTAATGTCAGGAGAATTGCAGATTAGTCTTGCTGTTCTTTATGAGTAAGCCTATTTATCAACTTTCTGGAAAAATCTAATTTAAGGTGGCACATTTTCCTTAGTTCTGCCTCAGTTCAAAGCTTAAAGTACAGAAGTTGGTCAGCCATTCTCTCCTGGCTGTAATCAGCATGTGAGATTCCCATTCGGGCCTTTCTCCACCAGCCAGGTCCTGGCTAGTCCTGGCTGCCTCTGATAATGTAATTTTAGTTTGCTTGATTAGTAAAGTAGAAAAAACTAGGATGTCTTAGCATTTAACACCTTTATCCAATTCAGACTTTATGTTGAGAGAGAAAGAGGAATTTAAATTGCAAATGTTTGCTGTAAGAAGCTGGATTTCTATCAAGTATAACTTAGTCACATCATAGAGAAAGAAGATGACAAGGCCTAGGAAAAAAAAATTTGGACAAGGTGGATACTGACAGAGGTTATGCTGTATTTCCTGGATAACCTACAGAAAGAGACTATTTTTTCTGAAGGGATATAGCAAGAAATTTGAATTTTAACTATTCTGGAGAAATTATGCAGGAATACAAAAATTCATAGTTTTGCTACCATGTATTACATTTTTAACATAATGCTTTATAATCGAGTCACAAAACGGATTTGTGTACATTTATATTCGTTCTTTAAAAGCTGAGTAGAGCTCAGGCAACTAAAACAAGCTGTTTGATATTATGCTCTTTCTTTTTTCCATTTCACTTGGTGTAAGAATACCTTAGCATATAATGTCACGTTAGTTTTATATAAGTAAATACTTTCAAGTCAAAACATGTAGCGTGAGCATATTTTACCAGCTATTACTACCAAGATTTTTACATATACAATCTAAAAAAAAGTTCCATGTTGATAAAATTTAAAGTAATTTTGTTCCTTTAGGATTATCTGAATTTATGGGAGTATGTTCATTCTTACAGTCAGAAGGAATTTACCTATGTGTTAAGAAATTTTTATCATTTTCTGAAACTGGGGAAACTTGTTTAAGTACGTTAGCAATGATGTGCAAGATAAAACAGATGTGAAACATTATCTGATTGTTACTTAAATGTAATAAAATCAGTTGAACAACAAAGTCTTGAATAGCGTATTATCATAGATAAGGAATTTTCTTAGGCATTCCAGAATGCTGATGTTCTTACAGAGAGCTTTAGGATAAATCCATATAATTCCCATGCATGACATTTTGAAAAGCTGTGAGTATCACACCTGATTGCTTTTAAGTCAAAAGCTTTCATGTGCAGGAAATAATGTTTCAATTAAAAAGAGAGAGAAAGGGGAAGCCATTTGACATTACTATATTGAATTCAAAATCATGTACAGAAAATGAAAATGAGAGCAAATTCAATAGGCTGCTGACTCAAAGCTGAACAGACTTAAATATTTGTATCAGCTGTTCAAAAGACTGTTAGGTCATGAGTGTAATGACATTATTGTATCAAGACTCTAAACCTGATGGTTTCAGTCTCTTGATTATTGAAATTTTGCTATCACTAGTTACCAAATGCTTGTTTTTTTCTTCTCCATTTTTCACACTTCAACTTTATAGACTTTAGGCACTAAATGGTGACAAATTCCGACCATAATTTGTAACAGTGCAGTTGTGGAGATACTCTGCAAGATTACAAATACTGACAGCAGGTAGAAAGAATTTCTACCCATTACTATACTGATGTTGCTTTGTGCTTTTTCATGTGAAGTGTATTTGATTTACAATTAAAAGTATATATGCGCACTTGTAAGACTAGTGAGAATTTTAATTTTTAATACCACATGCAGTATGTGACATTTCACTGGGGATTCAGAGGGAATCCTTCCTCCTTGCATAAAACCAATAAGATGCATTTACCCTAAAATTGCCCTTGAAGTGGATACTTTTTCTAGTAATGTTTGGAATAATTTCTCCCAAATGATACCTCCTTTCCTATAAGATGTTTGATCATTAAATCTTGAAATATAGATTTGGCTTTTGCTTATGGTTGGTTTTCTTTACAGAACCACTAAGAAAATGAATTTGCCATGTGAAGATTCCCCATGTAAGAATTTGCTAACTGTATAAAAAGCATTGTTCTTGTATGGATGACCTCCTTGTGCAGAATGATAGTTTTATCCTTTTCTACATCATTATGTTTGCTGTACAAAAATCCTGCTGTGCTACATCATAATAACATGTAATCTTCTTGCTCAGTTTAGCTGAGATTTAAGGAGCCGCTGTTCATGGAAGCAGTTTTCTAAAGTCTGATCTATAATTTACCAGAATCAACCAGGCAAAAGAGCAAGAGGCTTTATAAGAGGGATACAGCCCTTAAAACTCTTAAATGAAGATTAGTTTAAAGTTTTACAATCCAGTACAGAACCATCTGGCAAATCTCATGTCAGGCTTTGTTAAACCTCTGAGCTTTCCTAGTATGCTGTAGTCACTCATCCCCACCCCACAGCTGGCCTTTATCTTCCATTCCCCTATCTCCTACCAGGCAACTGCTTTACTCAAAGATACGTTGCAACAAAAGAAGGTAATAGGTAAGCGAAGGGCAGCTTTTTCTAAAGTAATAGTATAACAGCTCTGAATGAGGGAGGCTGTGGGTGTGCAGCACCTCTGGAAATCATGCCCTTATAATTGCTGTCTGGCTGTATATGCACTAGGTGATTTATTGCATCTTTGAAGAGGTAATTGCAAGATAAAAGCTGCCTGTTGGCAGAACCATTAAAGACTTGCTGGGTTAAATTGTGGCATTTGAGGCCAAGGAATCACTGAGAGGACATACAGCAACATCACAAGGCGTTTCCATATTTTCAGAAAGGGAGTTGCAGTTGTTACAGCCAAAGCAATGGAGGAGTTGCTTAAATGATTCCAGGTGGCTGTTTGGCGTGGAAAGCTGACTGTTCTCATCATTCCTAAATCATATTTCAGGGATCTGGAGTGTGGGTTCCCCACTGATACCACCACAAAGAGTTTAATCTGTGAGTTCTAAATTGTCTTTCTGTTCTTTGGCGAAAGGCAGGCCTAATGGGTTTCTCAAACAGAAAGCAAAAACATTCCCATATGAATCACTACTAGCATCTTGATTTCAGCCATCGTATGGCTTTCCCACATACTTCTGTGTCATACAGATTTATTCATATTTATCTAAAGCTTGGAAATATGAAACAAAATAATTTTTTCTAGCAGTATGTTACATAAAATTATTTTTTTTCACTCAAACTAATCCTTCTGATCACCTTTCACATGAAGGATTGCAGGAGGCTGAAGGAGCAGACTACAGGAATCCAATTACCTGAAATCAACTCACAGGCAGGAACAAAGCATTGTTAATGGAGATTATCTCCTTCTTAGGCTTGTAGCATTTCTCTGTCTCAATGTGACTATAAAGATGTTCTCTCTGGACAATGAAATCAGTATATATGATTTCTTGATTATAACGTGGGACAGAAAAACAGTAAATTCTGTGGTTCCTCTCTAAAAACTGTAGCTTTTGGCTGTTTACTTTAACCGTAACTGCAGAGGACAAAAGCAGCCCCAAGCAAACATATGCAATCCTGACCAGACTTTGATAATGTAACAGTGCTAATACGTACACTACTTACAAAATGTCTTTTACTGTTTGTTTCCTAAATCTCACTTTAAGCAATAGAGTATTTCAGCTTGAAAGACAATTTCATAAAGCCCCCTTTTTTTTTTTTCTTTCTTGTAAAGTACCAGAGTGGAACACTTAGAGTCAGACAATCTTAATACTGCCATAGCAATTTTGTAAGGCACCAGAGAAAAATACATCATATTATCTTTGAATTTCAGTCTGCCTTTGCTTCTCACAGCAATCAATAACCAGTAGTATTATTGGTGGTAGTATCTGTCTAAATAATTTTAGGGCTTTTCCAGAAATCAAAATACATAAAACAAAATTGTCATGTCATAACTTTTTTTTTTTTTCTTTTTAACTCTAATAAATCCAGATTTCCCTTGAAGAAAAGCAAAAACCTGTCAATAGGGAAGTTAGATGAAAAGGAGATGACTTCTAGCTCAACACATCCCGTATCTAGTACTGGAATAAAAAGTTTGAGGGCCAGAACAAATTCCCTTTCGGGACTGGAAAAAGTGATAGTCATTGAAAAATTGGTCATATCCATGGGTCAAGTTACTATATGTTTTTATGGTTATTTTAAAAGCCCAGCTCATGAAGCTGAGGCCAACCAACTGAACATAGTTTAACTTCTTCCCAGCCAAAAGGGAAGAACTTTCCCACGGTTTCAGGGTATGTATTTTGCAGTAGAGGCAGCTGCTTGGCAGCTGGGGAATCCCGGCTGGAGGAAGCTGAGGGATGCGGCAGGCCCTGCTGCCAGCACTGCGGCTCAAGCTGCTTTCAGCAGAGGCAGAGCACAGGCAGCTGCTGGCCTCCAGCAGTCCCATGTGCAGCTGGAAGTGGCAGCTTGCTCTGTTTGCTGCTTCTGCTGTGATGCCCTGTGGAGAGGGCAAGGGACTTGGGAAGACAAACGGCATCACTCTGAACGTACCCCCCTTCCTCTTTCTTTACCCCAGCTTTTATTGCTGAGCGTGATGCCCTATGGTATGGAATCTCTTTCCAGGATTGCCTGGCCTTGGGAAATAGTAGATAAGGATGGTGCGTTTCCCACTGGGCAAAAGGGATCCTTAGATAAAGGAAACTTTTAAAGACAGTAAGACCCTCGGTGTTTTTTTTTTTTTTGCTTCCACCAGTGCCTATTCCAGGGCAGCTATACAAGATGTCAAGTAATGACGTAGAGCAAAATGAGTACCCATCAACTCTTGAGGAGGGGGAGATCTGAGAAGGTGTTGAATGAATGGTGGGAACTGAATCAGTTGTCCGGATATGCCCTGTGCTTGTGGAATGGTAGTTGGCTGTAACAGAAATGACAGGTGTTTCATCAAAAATGGAAAGAACCTAATTTATTCTAGAAATCATGCCTGCTTGCTAGAAAAAGTCTAATCTGTGCGTGTACAAGAGCTAAGGGAGCTTTAATGGCACTGCTGAAACCATAATGTAATATCCAGGTTGAAATCATTCCATCTTTATCTCATTATGAGTACAATTTTCTTCTATGTGTGAAACTTAAATGTCAAATTGAGGAAGTGGAGGGAACATAAACAAAAGACTGTAGGCATATTTCTATTGTTTCTTTAGAGAAATTTTAGAAACTGCAGAAGGTTGTAGGAAGATGCTCCAAGCAAAATGGGGGGATAAAGGCTTCCAAAAGCTTCCTGCATTTAGTAAGAGCTTTTTTTACAGTACTGGAAGAAAGATGCTCATGGGAGGATCATCTGTCATTACTACATTCTTTCTCTCTTAAAAAACGGAAAAGAGAACCTGTGGATAAGCACTACTTTGTATGATCCATGAAGAATGTGTGTATATCTCAGCAAACTGTAAGTAGGTAGCATGTAGGCTAGAAGCACAGTTGCTAGAGTAGCGTGTCGTTCAGAACAGGTATTTGCACAATTTGAGTTTTGCAACATGCTGAGTTTGAAGCTGCAGCAGATGTGCTGTTTGTTAGCAATCCAAGTGCTGGTTGGTAATTGTAAGCTATCTAGCCAGTAGTCACAGCTCACATAGATATTTTGTGTCATTTTTTTGTCTACAGTGAAAAGTGGTAGTGCAAATAGACTTCCAGGTTCTTTGTGGAAACCACGTCAGCATCGTGTGTTAGGGCCTTTAATTTCTTGAGCTTTAGTTCCTTTAGTTCCTTTAGTTCTGAAACAGCATTGTAAAAATGGAAAGAGAGCTAGAAGGAAGATGTTTTACTGAATCCCCTGTTGTGATTCAGTATCCTGTGTGGAAAGCCTCTATGGGCTGAAAGCGGTTACTGCTTTCTTTTGTTTGTTTGTTTGTTTACTCCCATGTGCTACAGGCTGCAGGCTGCAGACTAGTAGTTGCCCCACAATCTGCTCTATCTGTCACTCTTGCTATGTTGTGTCAATACTTTCTGATGCTTGTGTTTGGAGGCATGAAAGGGTCTGCTTGGGTGCTGGGTAGTGGGAACAGTAGGAAGCAAATGAAGAACACAAAGTGCTAGTCTATAAGAAGCTCAGCATTAAGAAGTGATCGAGCCTTCATTAAGTTGTATCTAAAATGTAGAGCATTGTTTTAAAGTGTCACTCAAAAGTTTTGAGTATTGTCTCACCTAAATGTACTTTTGCATCCTTTATGATCTCATACACTTGCTTTTTGCTTTTTCTCTCTGCTCTAAAATAGAACTGGACAAATGTTCTATAAAAAACTGATGTGCAATTCCAAGGAAAACTATTTGTAAAGAAATAGGCAGATTTTTAATGTCAGGTCCTGGCAGGTTATCCCATATGAAATTATTATGGTATCTTGGCACTACAATTGATGTGTTTAATAATTTTCAGTATGCGTTTGGGTCCCTTTGATGTTTGATTATTATATTTAAAGAAAGATTATAAGGTAGAATACATTTGCTTTTGAACATATGAAAAACACAACCTTCCCTTTCCAGATGCATTCATTTTAACTCTGTTTAGCATTCACTAAATCTGTGGTTATTTCTTTTTTCTTTTGAAATGCATTTACTGTTCTATTTCAAGAATGAATCATGTTCGGTTGCTACCCCAAAATATAACACAACAAAAATGGTAAAAATGATTGTCTGTAATCTATTATTACAGGCAGTCCAACCTGCCAAAACAAAATTGCCATTTCATAAGGTGGTTTTTTGAAATGAGTCCTGTGAACGTTCCATGCTAACTGAAGTTGCCCACAAGTTCTGTATTTTAAAAAAATGTTTCCTTTTAAGTGACCATATTTTACTGTATATGACAGAAAATCCAGCGGCATATCACTCCATCTCTTTGTCAATCCTTGCAGTCTCCATGGGCATGTAGATCACTCTGATGTGAGACCTGGATAAGATGCTATTTATATTGCATATTGTCAAAGGCCTTATCCAAAGGGTAGGGTGTTAGAGATGTGGTATTTCAGGAGGAGGAAGATCCAGGCACTTAAATAGTACATTTCAGCAGAAAACCTGTTTTGTGAATTTCATTGTTTCCATTTTATGACTGAAAGAAATTAGGCAGAAAGAAAATATGGGAGACTAGTTTGTATTTATGCAGCAATGTGCAAAGTTCCTTACGTGGGAAATTAATATGGAGACGATTAAAAGGCTCAGACATCCCATTCAGTGCTTAGTCCAAGTGCTTACAAATCTCATGTATTTATTACTGAAGCAGAACAATTACAGATATTAACAAGTATTTGCAAAATGTTTTGGTAATATTAAAAAAATGGAAGTGTGAAGGGTCAGCAAATCTAATTCTTTGAAGACCACTTTAATCTATTTGATTATACAGACTTTTGCTTTGTGGCGGTCAATCCTGAAAAATTCCAAGGTAGTGGAAAGCTGGAGAAAACAAGCTCGGTCTTCTGGGCTCCAGCTACGAAGAGCATTAAGGAGAGGCAAGGGCTGTCATTTGAAAACGTGGCTTGCCTGCCTAAATAATGCAGAGTTTAAATTATCCTTCCACGGTACTTCTTCTAATTCACCTACTTAAGTTTAATTTCACTCATTTAAGTGGATTTTTTTTTTTTTTTAATTTCAGTGGAAATATTTAAATTCACCTATTTTGGTTAAGTCTCTGTCCTTCTTTCAGGGTGTGCATTCAACACAGCACAGCCTAGAGAGGAAACAGCAGGGAAACCAGAGCTGAGTTCTCTCTGAAATTCTGCTGCTGAACCTTACTATGTTGGCAGATATTTCAGGCTTTTGTTTGAGGTTTTCCATCTGTGCTCACAGATGGAGGCGTGTACCCTCACACCTGGAAAGTTAATGCTGCTCTATGAAAATTAGGTTATTTAGCTACAAAAATATCAGACCTGTAGTCTACTCAGAATGTATACAGTCGTCATATATTATGATTATTCTGTATGAATTTTGTGCACAAGTGTTGTTTTATTCCCTCAAGGGAAATTAATACTGAATAGTGATAGAGTGGTTGGACGTATAACCTGATGCGTATTTTTCTGTCTTAAAAGCACACAAAAGAAATGGGAAGGCCACAAACTCCTTTAAAAGAAACAACATTGGAGCCTTGGACTCAGCCACAGGTAGGCTGGAACAACTTTTCTCATAATGTTTTTTTCTGTAACGGTGGTTTCTATAAGTTTTAATAGAATCAGTCTGGGGCTCTAAAGAAACATTGCAACATGTAGCTCTGTGGTTCTTACCATCATATGTCAAAATGATTTGCTTTGTTGTTTGGCTATCTGGACTATTATTAGTGTCCTTTTAGTTAAACCCTCAGGATCCGATTCAGCTTTTTTCTGGGCTAGAAATGCCACAATTATCTTTCCTTCAGTTTGTGTTCCTTATGTGCTTAAAAGATTGCAAAACTTAACAAAACCAAACCACTTTCAGATTGGTGTGTCAAGAAAACTGTGAGCATCTTCGGGTATAGAAATGAAGTTTGTGGAGTGATGTTTTGCAAGGAAGGTTTGAAAAATCAACGGATTACATCATAATGATTTATCCAAACAGAGAGCAGTACTTGATCATGCAAAAAAGATAAAGAAATGAGGAGATTAATATGCAACATTTACGTTCCTTGACACAAAGAGTTTTGGATTCTCTGGCTTTGCGTATTTGTGTATTTACTTGAGCAAATCAGTTGTGAACTCCTGACATGCAGAAGTTCAGATCCATTTTTGCTATTTATTCCCTGTGTATCAGGGTACTGTACTGCACATTGAAATATGTGGCTTCTGGGTGGCTGGAGGGAAGGAAAGAACCACTTCATAGTGTAGGTGAAACTGGGTGTCGCTGTTCCAAGGATAAGGATTGGGACCGTGCAAGAAAAAGAGTTGGAACAGGGTAGAAGTGAAGCAGGGAGCTGGGAGGACCAACCTGGAGAGTCAGTCATCTTTTGCAAATTCCCAGGGGAAGATAACTGCTGCTTTTTATGGATGTTTCCTTCAGCACCAAGTTTGTAATTCATTTGGCACAGTGCCTCTTCCTGACACAAGAACCTACCTCTGCTTTTCAAGGTTCACTTGTTGCTAAAGGCGGCAGTGAATCTATATCTGTAATGCCAAAGTTGAGAGTTTGCTGGCAAAGATGGAGAGAACCAGGCAGAGGTAGCAACCCCCAATCTGTAATTATAGTGTTACTGTAGCCTGGAGTAGGCTCTTCCTTGTGTTTTCAGGCTGTAAGCAATCTGTCCAAACAAAAATTTTCCTGTTTAGTCTCTAGGTTTAAAAGCTAAATATATGTGATTCTAGAGTTTAGGCTTGTTTTAGAGGCATGTTTACTCCAAAAGCATGTGGCAAACACAGCATAGAGATTTTGAAATAGAAATGAAAAAACATGCATCTCTATTATTGCTAACTTTGTTCACATTTTAGTACTTCTTTTTTAAATTAGTTGTGATGCCAACTGCGCAGGCTTTTGTGGTACAATCTATAGAGCTGATTACAATGTTATAACATTGCTGGTAGTTCTTAAAAGGTAAGTTCTTCACTGTAGTCACACGTATGTGGTATTTATATTTCTGTGCCTCTGTACACAGAAAGAAGGCTGCTATCTGCAAACATACAAGCCTTGTACTGTAGTGAAATCCCTCGAGTGTTGCTATCCAATACGTTGACTCTTACCTCCTTATTATGGAAAAAATCCCCAGAAGCAGCGTGTGCCCGGCCTGTTTCCAGGTACTGCATGGCCAAAACTCCAAACTCCTCTATCCAGACAGTTGCTAATCACAATCATTAGGCGTGCATTGATCTGTGTCTGCGATCAATAATGTTTATGTACAGGACCACAGGAGCTTGCTAAGGTCCATAGTTACTAATAGACAGTAACTCCTTATATGCAGGCACAAAACTATTGAGGAAAGTGTTTTGTTAACGCAGTTACTGCTGAACAGCTAATGAATCATTAAGGGAGGGACAGCAGGCTCCTCCTGTTTCCATGCTTACAGCAAGTGTTGCAGGGAGGCAGAGAACTTGGGGTTAGGGCTGGATTTCAGCTTGCTGGGACACAAGAGAGAAGTTTGGCCTCTGAGTTGTGAGAGGAGGAGACAAAGCAGCTTGATCCGGTGATCATAGTGTAGTGGGGCTCTGCTGCATGAATGTGGGTGACAGAGGTGATCTTTTGCAGCCAGTTTTCTTTGGTGGTTTGTGTGACTGCTGCCAGTTGTGTTGCTGAAGAACTATTCTGTTGGACTGTCCCAGTGCTGAAAAGAATCCTTGTTTTTCCATGTTCTTTCACCACGTTACCTGATCACTTCTGAAAGCCGACTTTGCCACTGCTATATTTAATAGCTACACAAATTAAAACATTTAAAAGGCTTTTGTCATTCCTATTTATTTAAAAAAAAAAAAAAACACCTTTTTTTTTTTTTAAAAAAATATGCACAAAGAAGCTAACACGCATATGCCTTGTTGTTTTGTGGAGAGAAGAAATGTAATCAACAAAATCAAAAACTGCTGGAGCCATTATTGTTGCACAAAATTAAATTAGTTGTTAATTCTTTCACGGATGTAATTCTGGCCCTGCAAATCCCTCCTTAGATATTTTGTATAAAGTGAGTAAAAATTCATGGCATGGATAAAAGCTTTGTCTATTTTATGAGCAACAGGCAAATGATCCAAATGGTGCTCATAAAGCAAATCGTTCCCAGCTCTAAAAGGAGGAGGAATATATTTAAAAGTCACTAGAATGAACCATGAGTAAAACCAACTCCTATTTACAAGACGGTGTTATTTACATGAAAGTTTTTTTGATTTTTATTTTTCCCCATAAGGGAAAGACTATCTACTTTTGTCTACTTAATAATAACAATAAAAAATCATTACATTTTCTTGGGCTATTTACTGCATTTTCAATGTTCAGAGTTGCTGTGGGATATGTTTTATCAACACAGTGAGTGAAAGAAATAGCTGAGAGCACAGCTTCAGTGTTCAGGGCCAAACAGTCAGTGAAGCAGAAAGCACCACATCTGTCCCCTAATACCAGGAGGTGAGAAGCTGATACATATTAGGAGCTGGACCATTTCACACAGTCTGATGGAAACAAAAAGCAGTGCTTTCTGTGTGGAACGAGGGAAGGCTATATGTTTCATCCTCTGTCATGGTTCTGATTTTCCTGATTTGCTCAAGGTTTCATCTCAGAAGTAGCCAGTTAGCTGATAATTTTGAAACTGAACTGTTCAATTATACAAAATATAAAGAACTATAGTGCTTTGTCAGGCTACTTTTTTTACTTCAAGGTGTTGTTTGTTTGTTTGGTTGGCTGTGATTTAAGAAATTCCTAAAGCAATATGACATTGCTAAAGTGGGAATTCTTTTTAACTTGCGATTTTCTGTATCTTTTTCTGTGAACTCAGTGAATGGAAACTGATGTTCCTGCCTGGAAAATAAAATATGAGAGACTCATTCTGATAAATCTGGGACAAGACTCTGCAGATAAAGAATGTGTGCTAGTAGTTGCCCAAACAGACTTGTCATTGGTTTGCAAGCTTTATTTAAATGCTAAGTACCATGTATTCCTGTAGTTATATTTTTGCTGCTTTACCTGATTAAACATTTATCTGATAAACCCTGTCAAGGCTGTTCAAAGCTACTGCAGTTAAGAATACCTATTTATAGCCTCTGTGTTTATGGTCAGTTAGACATAGGACGACTTAAAATCAAACTAATCTGCGATTGTTTAAATTTTTGAAGTTTGCTGATATTATTTTAAAATCTGAATTTTGTATGGTAGTGCCATAGAATATATTTGTCAGGATTATTTGGATTCAGAATCAGATAGCTTTATTCTTACAAATTACTAGTTAGATGAATCCAGAAAGAGAGAATAAAGATTTACCAAAATAAGGAAAAAGAACAATGAGTAAGGTTACATTGCTTAAAACTGCAATAGTGGCAAACAGTGAGTTTTACCAGCATGGCAGATACAACAAAACTTCTGCTGTTCAGTTGAAGAGTATTTTGATTTAAACCTTTTTTTTTTCTTTATTTGAGACTCTTACATGACTATCTATTCTACATCTATCTAAAGTACTGTCTATTAGTGATTCCTGGAGGTGTTTCACAGACTAGAATGTGAGAAGGCAGTGTTATTAGTGCTGGAGCATTGTGTTTGTTTATTAATTGTAACAGCTCCAGGTGCTCTTACTCACTTAAGATAATGGCTAAAAAGCCAGGGTACAGTTGCATTAATTTTCCTGACCTAAATGTAGGATAATTACTGTAATGAACACATTAATTTATCCTCTTCCCTTATGCTCTTCCTCCTTCACAGTGCTGCTAGTCCCCATTGTCATGGGGAACCCTGACCATGAAGGTTTATAGTTCACCCCAGAGTTCTCAGTGAGGGCTGAATATCCAGGGAATAGGATTTGTCAGTCTCAGGTACTGCACATCCATGTGCGTTTTATAAATAAGCAAAGTCCAGCACCAACATGGCTTTATTACCACCTGGTGTTTTACTGCAGCAGTGAGTATGACAAGCAGGAGCAAAAAGATACAGGGTGAGTGAAACCATTCGTCTCTCAAGGCAAAAGAAAAAAAGGAAAATTATTTGTTTCATCTTTTGCATCTCTAGTTTTGCTTTCTCTTTCTTTGTGTGCAGTGCATGGTCTTTTTTTTTTTTTTTTTGGAAACAATTACTGTTTGTGGAAAGGCAAGAACACTCAGACTGAAATCTAATTACAAATGATAGAGTGCAGTATTTTTCTGCTCAATTTTAAAGAATCACTTTATAATCTTGGAACAGTGGATAACAACATCACTAATCCAATATTTTAACAGTAAATACGTTTGATGATGGGAATTGCTACACTAATCTTATATCCCTCCACAGTATAGTTAAGAAATCCACAGGGGGTTTTACTAATCAGTTTTTGTAAAGTAAATCAAGTCATGTAATTCTCGCTCACTCTAAATGCCCTGCAACTGCAGGCAGAACTATGTGCATTATTTTTTGTTCTTCTCATCAGTTTCATACCCTCATTTACAGCCAAGCTTTCCCCTTCAATATGCAGGAAAGAGACTTTTGGAGGGGGAAGTCTCCAAGCACCCTCTGTAAGACAGATTTTGTCTTACTGAGAGCTGGCAATCCACCTTGTCACCCCACCTGCTGGGGTGGAAGGGTGTCCTGCAACTGTAGTCGGTCTACCTCCCTCACACAGGCAAAGAGCATCCGATAACGTCTACTACACTTCTCATACATATGGTTTCAGCTATTAGACCCCAATTTTACTGACAAGAGAGTTTTTTGCAGTTTGAGGTGTTGTGCTGTTGTTCTAAGAAACTGTCAAAAGTAAATCAAAAGATTTTTCTCCTTTGTTTTTTTTTTAAATTATAAACAATAGAGCGTTTTACATTAGGAAGAGNCTCATTTACAGCCAAGCTTTCCCCTTCAATATGCAGGAAAGAGACTTTTGGAGGGGGAAGTCTCCAAGCACCCTCTGTAAGACAGATTTTGTCTTACTGAGAGCTGGCAATCCACCTTGTCACCCCACCTGCTGGGGTGGAAGGGTGTCCTGCAACTGTAGTCGGTCTACCTCCCTCACACAGGCAAAGAGCATCCGATAACGTCTACTACACTTCTCATACATATGGTTTCAGCTATTAGACCCCAATTTTACTGACAAGAGAGTTTTTTGCAGTTTGAGGTGTTGTGCTGTTGTTCTAAGAAACTGTCAAAAGTAAATCAAAAGATTTTTCTCCTTTGTTTTTTTTTTTAAATTATAAACAATAGAGCGTTTTACATTAGGAAGAGATATTAACAATCATGGTTCACTATTTGAAAAGAAGCAACTAATGAGAATTCTGTGCATATTTTGTTCCCACAGTTCATGGGAACTGAATTATTCTCCATCAAGTCCCGGCGTGCGCTGTTTGCCTGGCTCGCAGCTTCAGCTTTTAGGATTTGAAATCAGTGAAAGTCAGAATGAAAGTAAAGCTTATTTCTGACTCAGTGCCGTCAGCTTAGATACAAATCAGTCACCTAAATATATCTGTACAATCTAGACATACCTTGGTTATATATAGTGTTTAGAATCTATGTGCTTAAAATAATCCCATTTTATTTGGTGCTGTTATAAATTTATGTATGCTTCACGTATATTTTTTATTTGAATGGAACTTCAATTATAATCCTGAGTTCTGACACAAAAGACTTGGTAATTAAAAAAGAGAGAGAAAGAGAGAGATCAGTACAGAAAGTGTTAGGCTTCTAAATGCAATTAGAATTGCCCACAGAAATATCCAAACTGTTTGTGAACACTCCAATCTTAAACCTGATTTTTTGTCTCTTAAAATGGAGGCCTCGCAAACTAGAAGCTAACTGGAAGCACTCAGTTGTTTTGGTCTGATCTGAGTACCAGCAGGACTGAAATAGTATTTTATTCCGAAGCTTGAGAGAAAAACACACCAATTTTTGCACTTTGAAAATAATTATAATGGATACACTAATAAACATTTAATCTTTCTGGCATGAGCTGGTGCAGTACCTGGCTGCCAAAAGGTACGAACCTGACATCTCACAGATAACAAAACTATTTTGTTTTAGCTGTGTTTCGAGGTTATGATGTGTACAGTACTCCTGACATTCTATAGAAATAATGCATTCAGAAATCAGGCTATGGTTCTGAAAGGCAGTTTACTAATTGGAAATAGACATTAACCATTCCCTGTCTAATCATTTTCCCTGATTGTTGCATTTAATATGGAATAGAAGAATGCCAATATGCCATATATAAAACATTATATCAATATATATTGTTGTTGAATTAGTCCACTGGGACTATTTATCTGCAAATTTGAAAAAGGTTCATTGTGGGTGAACTTATGAATAAATATAAGTTGATTTATCTTAAGGTATTTATCAGAAGTTAAAAATGCAGTTATTTTTAGGATTATAAATGATCAGAATACTTCCTTAGAGCTTCTGATTTGTATATTGTTTCTTTGCAAGAGATTCAGGAGATTGTTGATTACATTGGTTACCCTTTAGCTGAAGTGCTATGAGAGATGTTTGTTGGGGAAAACTGTTTCAGATTTTTGTTTATGTATTTCTGAGAGCTAGTGAGAGTAGTGTATCTTGGAAAAGAGTTAGGCTCAGTTAGCTTTGAGTTTTCTTTGACTTCTGGAAGGTGGAAAACATTTTTTGTGATAATAAATAAAAAATAATACGGTTCCTTAAAGTGGTGCCTCAAAGCACAATAGGTGATGTAAATATTGTGGAGCTTTCTATTTTATATATGTTATTATAAATCAAAACTAAGAAAATGGGAAAATTGCAATTGTATTTTGTTTTTCTCTGTATGGTTTAATTTAGAGATGTATGCAAATAAAATCTTAACTATTCATAATCTAAATAACACTTCTGCCATAGAGCAGAGTTGCTTAGATAACCTGGCCAACAATAATAATTGTTTTTAATTAATCTAGTAAGGTTTTGGTCATTTGACAGGCTTTGTATGTATATATATATATGCGTATTTATAGACAAATATTTATAAATACGTATTTTTTCAGGATCTAGTTTTGCCATAGCATATGATCATTGGAAATTAGTAGCTGATGTAGCTGGAAAATCACTCAGAGAAAGTAAGAAAAAAACCTCATGATATCAGAGTCTTGTGAGTACTGAATTTGCTATTGATTTCAGCAGGGGACACCATCACAAAGGCAGACAGAATTCCCATTTCATTTATCTGTCTGTTTTTCAGAACAGCATATGATTCTGTGATTAAAAACTCTTGGTTTGAACTAAGCTACTGTTCTCTTATGAGTTAATTAAAATAAATGAGAACTTGATAGACAGTTTCCATACAGTTTGCCTTGGTATATTTTCAGACTTTTGGCTCTATAGAAGCAGAAAGCCTGTCACTTTGTGGTTTGTGTCTCTGAGGACAGACGCTTGTATGTTTGTCTGTGTCAGGTTGTTCCATATATTTTCAGATCCCAGGTGTCAAAGCTGCTGAGTGGGGAACTGAGGGATAGTGAAGGTTTCAGGTCCTTACTGACTTTAAATATTTAAATCTTTTTTAACTTATTCACTCAGACTTTGAAGAACATCTTTTTCCTTTTTCGCCCACCACAACAGCGATGTTCTCTGGCTAATTTCTTTGGCTCATGCTGTTAAATCTTTCTCTTCCTCTTGCTTCTGACATGTCAGAGTTTTTGTTACAGATTTGAACAGTGGTGTAAATGGGGAAAGAATTGTTAACAGAACGGAGCTCAGCTGCAGAGCATTAACTACAAATGCAGTCCAGTGTGCATGAAAACAGGTAACCCTGGAAAGCATGCTGCCAATGTGCAGCTTACTGGAGCTATAGGAGGGGAGAGGACCACTTTTAACAGGCAGTTGATTCATTCCCCACTGCTGTATGCTGTGGTGGATGAGATGGGGTACTCAGTAGTAAAATGTCCAGTGACATTGTTTAAAAAGGACAGGTAGACAGCTACTCCTTCATCTTGCAAGGTACTGGAAAGCCCTGTCAATGTTTATGTAAGTCACCATGGACCAGCTTTCAGAAAATGTAGATGAGATCTTCAAGGTGCTTAGTTTTCTATTGTGATTGTCAGAACGGCTTTCCTCCCCACAGTATTTCTTCTGAAATCTCCGCAAGAAAGCAGAGATGTCCCCATTATTTAGGAGAAAGCACTGAGTAACAGAATCATTGGTTGCATCAGACTGTAACCTACTTGCTCAGAGCTGTGCTCAACATGCATAAATCTTAAAAGAGAAAACATAAACATGGCGTGATTCATGGAGGTGTCAATTTTTCCGGTGTCCAGTTCGATGTCCCTCACAGAGCAGTTAACAGTACTGTAAGGCTGAAGTTGTACTCAGGAACAAAAACATCCTCCTAACTGCTGCGGCTGATGGGTGTATTGATGCATCTCAGAATATAAGTAGTCTATAAAGCTTTAGGAAAGCATGAACATAATAAAAGCTTTCTGGTGTTGTTTAAAACCTTAAAAATGGTATAAGCTTCAGAGAGGACCTTTGCATGAAGAGTGGGTGTGTGAGGGAGTGATTTTGGAAGTGTTGGGCTTTTAACTGTCTGTTAATTTCCTGAGGTTTTTCTCTCCCTCTCTATGCTTTTAGGAAACTTTTAACCACTTTTACTTGATGGTGGTGGCATTTTATTATTATTATTATTACTATTATTATTATCATCATCATCATCATTATCATTATTATCATTATCATTATTATTCTTTGCTTTGTTTGTTTCTATAAACTTACACAAGGTTTCATAAGAACGTTATGCCTTCCCTCCTGATGAATTAGCTATGCAAATTTAATTTTCCTAGATAGCAAACACAGGCTGCCATAAAATCTTGTCAGAGGAAATAATAGAAGTAGGCACTAGATGCATCATGTGAGATGTTCACATGCAGATTGTCCACATTGGTCCTTATCCTGTAACACTGAACATTTTACTATTGATCATAATGGAAGAAGAACAAAACCCAATATTAGTTTCAGGTAAGAGGGGCAAATGGTAGCATTTATTCACAATCTTAGTGAGGGCTCTCACTGTACACTGATCAAACTGTAGTTTGTGTATATTTGGTGTTGGAAATAGTTTTTTGACTGAATTTTGTTAACTGAAATAAGGTATTTCATCAGTCCTTTAAGTTATATTATTACTGTTGTGCATCCATAGTGTGGTCTGTGCCTTTTCTGTCTGCTGTTGCCAGGTCACTTACCCTCTCAGTCAGTTTCTCAGCTACAAAGTCAGGTTTTTTTTTTTGAAGGAAGTTTTGTGGGCTGATTAATTTTTTGGCTGAAAATTATTGCATATAAAGCAGATACACTTCAACTTGGTGCCCCAGTGGCTATCCAGTAATGGATATTACATATCCATTCAAAGCCCAAATGAGATTAACACCACTGTTCTCTCCATCTGCCTTTGAGAAAGAATCCAATAAATAACGAGGCATGTAAGGGAAGATTATCACATTATATTCAGCATTTACAGTAGCTTAATTGTAAGTTGTATAAATTGGTGTAGTTTATGTATTAATTATTGCAAGGAGACCCACTCAGAGTGGGTAGGCACCGTGACTGTGCTGAGCTCTTAGCCCAGCACAGTGGCAGCCTTGCGGGCGGTTGTTTTTCACTCCCCATGTTGGCTTCTCAGGCTGTGCCTCGTGGGCTCACAGAAAGCAAAGCTGCAGGTGAATTTTGCCTGCTTCTTCAGAACATCCTGTATTGCAGAGCCTGGCCAGCCTCTTGAAAGCTTCTTGTTAAGATTTTATTGGTTGTCTTGATCTGCAAGGGACTGCAAAATAGGGAGGGGATAAAAAAGCGTTGTGGAGATTTGCCTATTCTGATTGTTTTTAACTGCAGATTCCAATGCTGTGCTGGGAGTGTTGAGTCCAGCGTGACCACATGGCTCCCTTGCAGGTGCCCCCCGATCTACAGCCACGTGTCTGTGCAAGGGAAGGAAGCATGTCTTGTCATAGTTCAACAAATAAGACCTTGCATATCTCTTCCTTCTGTGTCACACATTCTCCCGTTGCATAATCCTGCACAGCAGCAGCTACTGATTTTCAAGCAGGTCATGAAAATGAGTAGCAGTAATACATACCCAGAAGGACTTTCATCAGAAAAGGAGATTGTTCTGGCAGCAGCTGGAAGATGATTCCAAGCCATTTCTGTCCATCTGTCTGACCCTGCCTCTGTCATCTTCCAGCAGCACAAGTTTCTGTAACAGTATTTGTCTTCTCTTGGAAACTAATATATTTTTATTTAGGAGCTATCCAGGAGATGCTGTGGTTTATATGTGCATGCAAAAAATTAATCCCAATATCTACCAATGCAGTCATTTTTTTCCTAAAGAATTGAGTGGGTCTCATTGTAATAGAATTTATAGCTTTTCATGAGATTATGTTTAAGTAGAATCTTCAAATTTTTCTTACCAATGCAAAATCTGTACTCATTTATAAGATACAAAATTAGCATAATGAATGAAAGCTTTATAAAGAAGACAGCAAGAAGAAAATGAATGTTGAGGGGGGAAATACTTTTGGGTGTATATGGATAACTTTGATAATAGAAATGCAAATTTTACTTTGAGTATACTAATAAAAGTAGCTTTGGGAAGAGATATTTCTCATTAAATGTAACTTGCATCTGTTCAACATGTTTTTCACATTGAAATAAGGTAACTAAATTCTCCAGACCATCTGTCATGTTCCATGTAGGAGCCATGAACTTTGCTTTGATAATGGAAGATAGTTTTTCCATATATGTCATTCTTCCCATGCATGAACTCTGTCATTTGCGATCATACAACCTTCCATACTATTATGAATAAGAATTTTACAAGCTAATTCTAATTGATTTGTTTATTTATGAAGCTAGATTAGGGAAAATACCATTAGAAAAGAATGCCAGGTTCCAGATAGTAGATTTTTGTGCTGCAGACCAAGACTGTAGTTTGGAAAATGATGACCAAAACACTACTTTATGTTTTGAATTTGTTTTGACATGCCTCTGTGTTTTCCCAAATACCACATAAGGATAGTAAATAGATTTGTAGTGCATTGTGCTGTTTTTCTAATTCTAGCAGATAATAGAGGTAGCTCAGACACAGAAAGGAGTTAATGTTGCAAACACTATGACAGTCGTCAGTGTTTGTAGTAGAATTCATCATCCCTGAAAAGATTCATATTCTACTGCTTTGTTTTTTTTTAATCCATAAATTTTCACCAGTAGTGGAACACTTTGTAATGTGATAAATTTCACTATATGACTGCAGTATGCATGGTGTAAACTACGAAACAAGGGAGAAATTGTGCCTTGTGTTTAATTTGTCATACCCTCTCTAGGTGTTGCTGTTCTCCCTCAGGATTTTAGTCTAAACTCCTCTTCACTCTTGGGCAAAGCTTCATATTACATAGTGAAGTCACCACAAGTGTTTACTCCTGTTGCCACGACTTGTGGAAACTTCCTCTCCCAAGGTGCCCACAATTAGGTACTACGTTGGCCAAGATTAGTTCTAGGTGCTCATTTTACAGTTTGAGCTTTTCAGGGCAGTACCTTCTTAATCCTGAAGTACTAACAATTCCCTAAATGTTTGCAATATGGGGACATTTTTAGTACAGGGTTGTTTATCTGGTAATATTCTGTACTTAAATTTATTAAAGAGTTCATTTTTTCTTAGAATTTACCCTCTAGATCATTGTAGTTCTTGTGTCTGTGATTCAGACAACATGATAAAATATTGCCTTCTTTATTCTGTATGTTTGATACAGAACGTGTTTGCTAGAGGATCTTGGACGGCTTTCCAGGTATTTATCTGCAACCTGACTATGGACATCCAGTCCCTGGTTTTAATCGGAAAGAAATGCAGTTTGCACCTGTAGAGGCACTGACCAGGAACAGAGTGTAAGGTGCACTGTATCTGCCCTACAGCTGAGATGTGTATCTTATGCTTACATTGTTCTAGGCTGGTTTTTAATCAGGATAACAGCCAGTGCTGATGGATCCACAGAATAGTTTTAATATGGATTCAGCATATATATGTGTGTGTGTGTGTATATGTAAACCACTATTTTGCTGTATCTTACTTCACAAGTAATTGACTGCCTAACCATGCATTCTACAGACAAAAGGGTCATTCTAGCAGATGTGTCAGTGGAAGACCAGGCTTGTAACTGGTGTAGGTGTGGTGATAAAATTTCAGAGTAAACCTGGTTGTTCTTCTGTTTGCTAACTTTATACACGTGAGTGAAAGTATGGAAGTATTACTTATGATTTTTATGTCTCATTGTTTTGTGGAAGAAAAGGAAGAAACTGTACTCTAAAACTGGTGATATTTTTGTTTTGCTTTGAGAATGCTTTTACTGTAGACTTTTAGAAAATTTCTGGTTATTTTCTTTTCTGAAAATTATTGTAGTCTCTGTAATCAAAAGTGAATGATAAAGTTGCTTCCTTGTCTATTCACATGTATTCCACTGCAGTTTCCTTGCTCATTTCTGCCACTTTTCCCTATGGTAAAACCTGGTCTTTACAGTGATCATCTGGCATGTATGAGGTATGATTTTCTCCTTCTGAATTTCATTTTTGAATGTTATTGATCATTTGTCAAGATCCATAAAACTTCTGTTATTCACAGTGGATTCTTATGATTTGTATCCACTGATTTTACTTTTGTGTTCAGTAGCTTGCGTATCAGGTGAATGGGACAAGGCAGTCAGGTCTCAGTGAGAACAAAGCTCTTGGTTCTTTTGAATTCTGATCGCTTTTTTCTTTAACTGCTTTCATATGTGTGTCAAACACAGGTCTTTGTCTGTTTAAATAAAAGTAATGATGCTTTGTGATCTATTGCATTCTCTCTGTTTCGGGATTTACAGGTGTTGTGACTCAAGAAACATCTGAACTTTCTTTTAAAGAGAAGAAACAAGGGGGAGTAGGTTGCTTTATTTATTTTTTTTCAGAATATTGCTAAAATGGTAGGCTTCTGGGCTTGGCAGTTTTACAGCAACTTGATAAAATAAAAATAATCATGCCATCACTATTTTATCTTGCTTCTTTCAGATTCTTTCAGAATTGCTTCTTTCTTTCATACATGTGGAACTCTGCTCGTCAGAGTGGCAGTCTGTTCACAAGCTCTGCCAAGTTGAGGATTTGAGAGAAAGTAAACAACTCAGTTGGAAACACGGATAGCAAGCATTGCATATACTCTAAGAAGCAGAGATATGCTGCTGTATTATACAGGAGTTCACTTAATGGAAAAATATTGTTTTCCTCTTAGAAGGAATGAATCATTCTCGCTAACCGTTGTAAAGTAAGCCAATCGTGCTTGACAACTGCACTCTGCTCAGGCAACTTTTCTATCAAGTTTTGTAGAGCACCTTGCCTGACTGAGAAAAAGAAATTTTGGGATCTCTGTTGCAATATAAACCAATGTTTATATGGAATAAATCCTCATGCTAGAACTACCTAGAGAGAACTCAGAGAAAGAGCTGGGAACTACCTATTAGATCTGGTAGATGGGCAGTTATTGAAGAAGTCTTTTCCTACATATGAAATAGCTGCTTCTCATATATTCCTCAAATATTAATTTGAATGATAGTGATACTTGTTCTGTAAGCTACAAATCCATTAACGACGTCTTGCAAAACAGTACTTAGACCCTGTCGGGTTTTAGTTTCTGCAAACAGGCATGATTCAACTCATGCTTCTCAAGTAATTATTTATTGCTCCTATCCTCACCAAAGTACCAAACAGCAGTGAGATGAAAGACAGTTCATAATTATCTTCCTAAAGAGGTAGTGGGGCTTCACTTTAAGAAACACCTTAAAAACACTGCCTAAAGCAGTTTTTCTGAAGCAGGATTGCTGTTAGATTTTTTCCTCCTTTCTTCTGCTCTATTCCTGTGCAGACTTTTGCTCCCTCTTTATTTACACACTTAAAGATAGCTGAAGATCAGAGCAGACCCCTAAATTATTACTTTCTTTTAAGTTAGTCCCATAGCTTTGTGAAGCCCTGTGACATCTGTATCAGTTTAAGGGAATGCAGATAACTGATGCTGTATATTTTGCTGAATTACCTTACCCCTCATGGCAGAATACTTTAGGGCTTCAGGAATAAGTTTTAGCTATAGCAGACGTTGCCCTTAGTAACTTTTCTCTGTGATACAGCTTCGTTTTAGAAACCTAGGAATGTCAGTGACACAATACATTTAAAATAATGTCTATTGATTGCACTCAGAAATCAGAATTATCAAAGGGCATAATTTAAATTGTTTCAAAGTATAACAACCTCATTTTTGGATACTAAAACTCCCATTCCACTTCAGTAGTGTCTTGCTGGAGGAGAGATCATATTTTCAAATGAGGGGAGCATTGGAATATTTTAAATGTGGTTTGTTGTTGTGGTTTGTTTGTTTGTTTGTTTTTTTGGTAACTACTGAAACTCTTATATTGCTCCTTATTCCTTATTCTCCATATAAACTAAGCTCCCTTACAAGGCACAGGGAGCAGGAATGGTGATATGGAGAGACACACAGAATGACAAGGACGTACCAAACAAGTTAGGTGATACCGTAACCAGAAACAAAGTAAACTTGTGTTCCTTAGGAGGGAACCCACAAAACAATGTATAGAGCAGAAGACCGAAAAAACAGAGCTTCAGAAAATACATGCTTCTGAATAAGATTGTTTAGGTATGATAGATGCATTGTCAACCTGCTGCAGCTAAAAGCTAAATACCTGAGTTGAAGAGGAAGAAAAACCACAATTGAACAGAATCAATCATTGGGGTGTAGGCTATTAAATGTTGACAAGTGGTAAAGGCTGGTTATACTGCTCTAAAACTTCAGGGGATAGCCAAGCAGCTTTGAGTAAACTTACACTCTTTAAATCAAAAATGAAAGTTTGTTGTTTTCTTTCATAGTATTATATGTCAGGGGCCAGTATTCTCAGAGACTGTTTCACAGCATGAAATTACAGTTTTACTCGGTTCTTTATATTTCTGACCTTGAGATCTTGATCATTACAGTCTATCTACCTGACAGAACTGCAGAGTTCAGAAAAAGTTTAGATTCTGTAACTGTAAAATCTCATTTTTTATAGTTAAATAATGCTGTTTACTGTAAATAATGCAGTAAAAATGCTGTTTATGTGTAGTGAAAGTCAAGAAATTATATTCATTTCATTCTGTAGAGAACATAACCCAGAAAATCCACACAGCTCATTCATTTGTTTTTCTTCTACAGCCAAAGAATTTGCCATGCAATTGCATGAAAATGCAAAATGAAGCCTAAAGGAGGCAATATTTCAGACTATTTAAAATTGCTTTCTTAAAATAACAAAACTTTCATTGATTTCTACTTCCCTAATATGTTTTAGACTACAAGGTTTTGATTGTTTAACTTTATGTAGAAAATAGAGGGAATAGATAGAGTGTGCTAATGCTGTGGAGATGCTCACTCTTCAGTTGCGTGTTTCCTTATCTGTTGATCTGACTTAGTTATTTTGTGGTTCTGTCAGTTTCTGAGGACTGCGCACTAATTACCAACACTGGAAGAGTGAAGGGGAGCTAGTAACTGGATTTAATGGTGACAGCATGCTACCCTCTTCTATTATCAATGGCTAGGAAATGCATTTCTTTTCATTTCTTCTATCTTTTGCCAGTTAACCCAAGAATAAATTGAGAAATACTAAGTGATGAATAGTGGTCATAACTTGGAAGGTTTCACTTTATAGATCTACAAGGAAGATATAGTAAACCCAAGAATAATAATAAAAAAATCTACTACTAATTTTGGTGAATTTTTCAAAAAGATGATTTAATCTCCCTTGTAATTTGTGTCGTCTTACTGCTTTTCTCAGAGATAGTGTTGGAGTATCGTGACGCATATATTATTTCTGACACGCACGTGTAGCTGGGTTGCACTGAACAAAATGTCAGGTCTAGTATCCTGAAGGGAAGCAGCCTTTGGTCACTTCTTGGCCTTTTCTGATATTTTAGTCAGCTTTTATGGGGTGAGAGCAGGTGGGTGAAAAATTACTTGCTTAAAATCATTATATTTGTATTCTTCTGAATGTTCTTCTGTAGGGATGCTTGCTCTAGAATTAGCTACAGTTTCCTAACACAAAGAAGAAATTGCCTTAGAATAAAGGCATACTGGAAATTATAAATCTTCCATAGCTGCAAGAAGATATTGGAATAGAAAGAAAAAAGTAATATTGTATGTTATATGACCTATAATAATGACTTCTAGGCAATCAAGGCTTCTGTGTGGAGTGGAAGGAACTAAATGTATAACTGCTAGTTAAGCCTAGACCAAATAAATTTTGTGTGGTGTTTCCTATAGGTAATGTCGTATGACTGTGGCAGACTTTACAGGGAAATTAATGGCAAACGAGGAAACTGCTCTGCTGCCATTTCTAGTTTTCCTTAGAAACAAATATCAAGAAATATTCTCTGGTGACCTTATCTGCCACATTGGGATGTGGGGTTAGAAGGAATTTTTCAAATGCTACTTGTGGTTTTAAAGATTAATTGTAGAAGCCAGTAGTTTGTCGTAGTGTAATTGTAGAAGCCAGTGAAGTTAGCAAGGAGACACAGGAAATAAGAACTTTTTTTTTGCTTCTGTCAGCTAAGAGAGTGGTAACTGCCTATTTTGTATCATATTTGCAGTCCCTTTGTGTTGAATGGAACCTAGGATAATTTACAAGACTACTCAGAAATTCTTTGTTTTAGAACTTTTCATTGGATTTTGAATTTCTTTGAATTGTTTTCATCCAATAGTTGTTTCGTTGATGAAAGCTGTTTTTCTTATACTAATCTTATATCAATAAACCCATATTATATTTTCTTCTACTGAGTTTGGTTATACAAAAAGTGTAAGAAGACTTGCTGTTCGGAAGTTCCCGGAGGGCAAAGACAATGGGAAGTCTAAAAGTTCCTTAAGTTCCTCAGGAATTTTTAGGCTGCCTTCTTTAAATTAAGGGAAGTGTGAAAGCGTAAGGGCTTGTTTTACTGGTAAAATATTTACTCTCAAACAGTCCCTTGATGTCATGCATGAGATAAATCATAGCTGTGGTTGTTTTGACACTCTGGAGTGTAGTTATATTATGCACTGGTTTCCCAAGAGATCTTAAAATTTAACAAGCAGAGGCCAGTGCAGGTGATGAAATGAGGCAGCAGCGGAGCCATTTCAATTAGGCTTTTATTACATAGCCATTCTTCATGGAGCACTTCATACTTTTTGTAATGCTTACTAGAGTATGAAGTGCTTCGTGTAAAGGAAAGGTAGTGCCAATTTTATGACTAAGTGGACAGTGTGATTTCAACTTGCTTTGACAGCAGTGCTGTGGTTGTAGCAGCAGGAGTAACACAGGAGAGAGCAGGGAAAAAAAGGCTGCTCTGTTCAGCTGTAATGGCTGAAGGTGTCTGCGGAGAATGATAAGTTTTGAGAATTCAGAAATAATCTAATGAACTGAGATACTTGCGCACGTTTTAGGTTTCTCTTGTTTTGTTTTGAAGATGATAAGATGATTTACTGTTCCAAGGCTGTACTTAACAGGGTTACCTTTTTTTTTTCCTTCCCCAATAGACAAACTCAAGAGCTTTACTATTAAACATGTTCCTTATTATACTTTTTTTACTGCCTGTCACAGTTATCTTCTTGTACTCTGACTTCTTCCTGAATGTTTATTTTTAATATAGGTTATCATCTAGAAAGATTATTAAATATTTTTGAAGTGTTAATAGTGTAACTTACACTTTAGATTTTCAATATAAGTTTTTTCATGTGAAAACAATAGTGATTGTTATACAGAAGATTACGTGTGTAAATATGTAGTTAAAGATCTGAAAGTTTAAACTGTCTTTCTCACTTGTTACATTTTAAGGAGCAATTTAGAGTTATCATAAGGGATTATGTTAAAGTAACTTCCCATTTATGACGGCAATAACAGCACCAGGCACTGGAAATCCTGTTGGGTTGCACATGATATTAAACAGCTTTTTTTTCCTATAGTAAATTTATCATGTGCCCTCTACTTGCTTTAGGGTATGCACCTTTTTGTATTATTTCATGCGCCCCTTGAACCCTTGACATGGTCAAATTGGCTCCACTAAATGCACAACTGAGGCATGTCACCCACATAGAGAGACTCTCTATGGTTTTTTTAGGACAACGCTCAAGGGAGGAGACAGAAATCATGGCTGGTTCTTTCATGATCAAACTTTTGCACATATTCTGGTCAGGCTACAGTAGACTGTGGTTATTAAATTCCCATCAGAATATACTAACTTTCATTCTAATACAATGTTATTAGAAATCTCCCTCAATGTCTAAGGTAATTGTTAATTTAGACCACTTGTGTCTTTCTGAGATTAGCGAGAAGGGAATCTATTTTTCCTCCCTTTACATGCAAACCTGTTAAATCCTTTAGCTGAATGGATAACAATTACAAGTCTCAACTGACAAGCTACAATTTTTTCAATTCCTGAAAGGTCGTTTATAATAACAGAAATGACTAGCACAGCACACCTACAATAGCTGTGTTGTGAGGGAACTCTGATTAGAATTTCATCTGGTACCAAGGGATATGCTTTTTGTATGCAGAAGGAGGTTTTCGGCTGCTATTCATGTCCACGGCTACTCTGGCCAACAACCAATGCTGACACTCCTTTCTTTTAAAAAAATAAAAAATAAAAATAAAAAAAAAGAGAGAGAAAAAAGTGATAGTATAAATGCAAACTGCCCCCATTGATGGAATGGTATTAAGTTCTGATTAGAAACAGATGTACAACATTTCCTGTTACAGAAAGTATTGTGTAATACAGGATGTAATGATACAGTGCAATGTTAGCATGTAGGAAAAAAGGGAAAATACAATTTCAGAATATGCAAAGGAAAAGGATTTTTTTTTTCTTCTGTTATATTTGCTCTGAATGACATATTTAATGTTTGAGAACAGAGCTATATCTCTTTGCTGGAGTTTGGAGAGGGTCTTGTGTTTTGAGCTGTGGGTTGTTTTTTTTTTTTTCCCTGTTTTGCTTCTGCTACCAAAACTTAAATATGCCAGAATGTGTATGGAATTCATGGTATAGGTTGAATAGTTCTGGTATGGTTGTAACTCTTTCTAAAATTCAGGAAGTTTATGAACACCACCACTGGATACAAGACTGTAAAGTTTCTGCAGGTGTGCTTTAGTATTTCTTACTCAGATCACAGTGAACTCCATATGCAGTTCATGTTGTGGTGTTCCTTCTCTTGAACTTTCAGACCACAAATCCAAGTATCTGTAGGAGCCCAGCGAGCCTGAGTGGTGATTCAGGAGTGGTAACGCATGTTCTATTCTTTGCGTGTACCTTCATATACTTTATAACTATTATGAAATCTTATTTTCACTTGTAATATCTGTGACCTGAAGTTAGCCACTTATTATGCACCCTTTTTTACTTTGCTTCTGAGCTTAAAAAGGGGCATTTTATTGGACAAAATGAAGTGAATACCTTGATGCAAGGAAGTTCAATCAAAATTGCTTCTCAGCAATTTAGCCAGCTATTCTGTTCAGTTTTGGACGGATGATGTACTTCTCTGTTTCGTTTTACTTTTTTTCAATCCTTCGCATATAATAGACTGCCACAGTGTAAAGAATGTTCCATCTGACAATATGCATACATATTTTCCAGGAATAAATTAGAACATTTCCCAGTGCTCCAGCACATCACTGTTTAATATAGGCCAGTAGATCAAAGACAACTAATGTAGTTTCCCTCCTGGGTCTGTTAAAGCCTGTATAAATGTGACCCTTTATAACGTGCTGTATTATTTAGAAAGCCACTGTTTCCCTAGAGTTAATCTATGCAAGAAGTTATTGAATTTGGGCTTCTTTTTAAATCCATCTTTCTATGGTACATCCACTTATTTATCTAGTTAGCTAGTTAGCTTATTTTATGTAACCAGTGCACCTACCATATCACGTTACATTTGGACAATGAACCAGCGGCCACAAATAATTTCTCCAACTAGTAACTTCTCATTTCATATATAGAGCCTTTACATGGTCAATAATACAGACAATTACCAAGTTGCTAAGGAATCCAGAGAGGAGTATGCTGAGGAGATCCTCAATTCTTATTTTTGTATATATGATTAACCTATGCAAAGTAATTTCTACTTGTGAAGAATGAATTACATTCTATGATATCTGTAAAATAGCTCTGCTATTCTTGTAAACTAAATCTATGTGATTTCCCTCACAATACCAAATAAGTAAAATTGCTGTGTGCGTGTGTATTTAAGAGAAATGAGGAGTGCTGTGTATGTATGTGAAAAGTTTGTATGACTCGAATATATACACTTGTCTTTGAGAGATTCCTGTGTAATATGCTGCTTAGCACATTAAATACTAAAAGCATCTTTTCCAGAGTAAGAAAAATTGTGAACTTTACTAGAAAAGAAATTCTTTAAAATGCTACATCATTAGGCTAAATATTAGCACAAAGAAATGTCATCTCACCAATAGAAATGGATGATAACAACCTTAATATGACTTTAAAATCTTTGCCAGCATTTAGGTGATGCTGTATTACCTTTCTGTGAAATGATTATTAAACTATAACAGAGGAAAGAGGAACAGAATATTTTGTTCTCTTATGGAAAGCAGAATGAAGAATAAAAAAAGTTAGCCATTTTTCAGCCTAACTCCAGGTTTAGAAAGTCAGAATCTTTCTAGTATCTACTCAGTATTTATTTCTCAGATTATGAAATGATGCAAAGGCAACTCTTTTATAATTTGCAGCAGGAGAAATCTGTAAAAGCTATACCCAATTTATAGATATGTCGGTTAGCTTCCAGATAGAAACTAGAGATGTTAGTGTTCAATTTCACAATTAGATTTCATAATAGTATTTATGAAATAGCATTAATAATATGAATAATAGTAATAACATGAATAGAATTTATCCCTGGTTTGTAGGGAATAAGTGGGGTAACCTGACTGATAATATTGCCTATTTCTGTAAAATTCTGAGATGTTTTTGTTTTCATCCTCACCCAGCTGAGGAACTGTGAGTTCCTCAGGGTATGCGTTACTGGATGTCGCGACAGCTGACAAGACTGATGTTCCAGCCCTGAGCTCATGCATTAATTGACCCAACTGTCTGACTGAGCAGTGTAATACAACTCCACAGCGCTTTATTCCCACTCTGTCATGCACTGTAGTTATTTATTATCCTCTCCTACACAATTTAGCACACTTTGGCGTATGCTCAGATGAATTACATCAAAGATCAGTAAGATCTTTTATTTTCCCTGTGAGAATGAAACTTAGTATTAAGAAAATTAATAAGCATTGCTGTCCCTACCCAACCTGTGTTGTAAAACTCACAGGATACAAGTTGAGCATTGTTTGCTTAAATTGGCACTGAAAAAAGGTACGTGCAATCAAAGTTTCAGATGTTAAAAAATGGCTGATCACAGAAATCATTACTTTCTGCAAGTAGACACAGTGAATAGTTTATGTGCTTTGGATGTTAATACAGAGAGGGCATATGTAGCAGACTTGCTACTTCTGACTTACCTAGACATGGTCTGACAAGTGATATGTTATTTAATGAAATTTCAAGTTGCTGAGGTAAAGCATCAATTTCACTATAAGTAAATCCTTTATTACGTAAACAAATGAGATTTCAATTACAGTGATTTTTCACCTGATACAGATCAGTGCAAAGTAAATAGTCATTCACATTACACCTTGTAGCTGCAGTGTATGAATATGCATGCAGCGCTGATGAGCAGAGGCTGCACAGGAGGAAAGGATGGAGCCCTCTTCCTTTCTCTGCCTGGTTTGTGTCTGGAGGCACAGGATCAGAGAGGTCTGTGTGCAGCTAAGGAAACCTCCCTTTCTCCTCTTGCAGTCTGTGTGGGAGGGTGATAGCAGTTGAGCCCAGTGATCTTAAATAGCAGTTCATGTCAAAGGAGATAAAGGGGCCTCAGTCATTCTCTTTAGTCCCATTTCCTTTCCTTTCCTTGCACAGAATTTTGATCTATGACAAACTGATGATTCTTTCTGTAAAATCTTCTTGACCATTCAAACGTAAGGGAAGGGAGAAAAACACCTTGGATCTGACCTTTCCTTACATTAATGTTACGGGGCTAAAGTAGCTGGATTTTTTTTTAACAGCTGTGTATTTTATAAACAAAAGAATTACTTAATTCGTAAGTGTTGGAACCATGTTGGCCCCTTTGAGTTGTCTTTGGGAAATGACTGGTCTTGGAAAACATGGCCCAGGAAATTTCCAAGAGACAGCAGTGAGTAGAAGCACTGGGAAGCTGGAAGGGAAGGAAGCTTTAGCAGCAACCCGGCTGTTCTGCCAGCTAATTGCAGCATGGGGTAGGAGTGCAGTGTTCGGAGGGCAAGTCCAGTGGTGCAAGACTGGCTGTGCACAGACATGCACACACAATGTATGTGATTTCTATATTGCATCATTTTAAAAGAAAAATTCTTAGCACTCAGAAGGGAATCCTATTACTGGGTTTGATTGTTACCTTAACTGACAGGGTGGCTACAAACTGTTTTTTCTACCTTGTTGACCAAATGGTCTGTATGTATCTCTCAAGTGCTGGGTAAGGTGGTAGCTGTTGTTGTCATCAGGCAGTAAATGATTCCTACCAGCAAGTTTGACCTTCACTTGAACTGTCAGTACTATTAAGTTGTTAGTAATACACATTTGCTCCAGCCTGGTGCATTGGAGAATATTTTCCTGACCCATTTATGCTTCTCCCATGTGTCCATAGCATAGCATTTGTAAAATATTTTCCTTTCTCCTGTGCTTTACCTCTAATGATTAATAGTAAACCTAGTGACGAATTGAACCAAAAGGTGGCAATTATAATTTCATTAATCACCTAATAATTGGGGTCCAAGGCTAAGCTGTGACTTTAGACTTTTACATCCTAAGGAATTAAAGAGAAATTTCTATTAATCACTGTCCTAGCTGCTGACAAGGCCTGCTCTAACAATAGATCTAATCATTTCAAGATGGGCTGCAATTAAAGTGAGGATGATAAAGGAGTCCATCGTCTGAGCCAGTGTCTGATCCCAGGAGGTTACAGGAAGGAGCCTGTCTATTACACCAATGATTTGACTTTAAATGCTATGCATTAAAGTCATGTTTCCCTGGAGATTTATAAATGTTTAAAGCTTTTAATAAACTTAACCTGACTTCAGGAGTATATTCAAAGCCAGATGGTTTGTTACAGTTTGATCTCTCTGTGATGATTTGGCATCCCCGTTGCTGAGTCATACTCCCACACCCCAACCTCCCCCATGGAAAAAAGTTATTGAAATTAAGCATATAATATGTTTATTCATTTTTACATGTAAAAAAGTCTGGTTACAATTTCCTTATTGTGCCTGAACTTATTCATAAGATTTGAGCTGATGTGTGGTAAAATGGTAAATTAGAAATGAGCGGTGTACTTGATTTTGTATAACCAAAGAGGAACTTCGTCATAGTATTAACAGCAAGTATGTCAGGCTACTTGAAAATAGGGAATATATCTTATGCTATGTATTTCAGATCTCTAGCTGGGCAGACCATTTTTTTTGTATAAGTCCTCTGGAGAAATTCTTCAAGTTCACAGGTTCTCTCTTATCTGGTCTAAGTACAGAAGTAAATGAAGCCACCAATGTGCAAGCAACATTCTGAAAATAAAGACTTCAAGCACAGAAAAATAGTGAATTTTCTAAAATCTATATGTAGAGATAAGGCAGGTATCCATATTTAAGATACTGAAATGATATAACTGAGGTAACTGGAATAACAATTTGATATCAGAAGGAAGATGGTATAAATGGGATTTCAGGGAGTTGTATACATTTTCCAAAGTTATATTTAAATTTTTTTAAGCAAAAATGGCTTGTCAGAAACGTAAAAATCTGTTGGAATTTTCAACGCTTAGTGTTTATGTTTATCAATCATTAATGTTTATAGTAAATCTCTCCAATTTTTTTAAGTAAACCTTATCAATAATTTTCTAAAAACAAATACAGCATTTAAAATGTTTGCAAATTAAACCTTTTAAGGCACAAATGGTGCATGAATTGATAAGTGGTTCCTAGTTACAGTATTCATAGGATATCAGTTAGCCCTTATAAGTACCAGGGTATAAAGCAGCCTTCCCAATGCATAGAAGAACTCAGCTATAAGGCCACTCCAGAGGAAAGATTATTGAAAGCATTATTAAAAGCAAATGAATTTTGCATGTCGATTTGATGTTTGCAGCAGCTAATCATACATGGGATAATTTGTCTTATAGAACAACGTAGTTACTTTATATATACATAAGGTACCACTTGGATCAAAATCGTTCATTTCAAGGTAATATTAGAGCTGTACTCTTTCTAAATCACGCTTTCGTTCAGAAGAGTGGATGGCTTCCTACTCCTAGTAGCAATCTAAAACAAGAGTGTAGGAGTCTTTCCTACAGTGCCAGGTAGTTACTTATGAACAGTGCAACCAAAGTGAACGTAAAGACTGCTTTGCATCTTGTTCATGAATACACGCTTTTGAAAAGTTGAGTTCAAGTCTTGACCCAGTGATTAGGTGAATCAGAGCTGATTGAGATGAGTCAGAATAGTTCAAAGTAATGATCTGAGTTGAAACCAGCCTAATCAAATACTTTGTTATTGAAATTGAGCTTTGCAAAACGTTTAATTGTAATTCCCTTAGTGAGTTTAACTTCATTTTCAATTCAGAGTTTGTTTGAAAGCAAGTTTTGTTTTCCTTCATGGTGTTTGCTATTCCTATTCTTTTTTGTTTAACTCTGTGAAGCAGTGAATTGTTTGCCTTGGTTATTTGCTTCATCACATTCAAATCTGAGCCGTTCAGCTCAGTTGGTGTTGCTTCCTGTACTGCCTGGCGAAGCATGTGCCTCAAAGGGAGGATTCGATACAACTTCTGAAACTTTAGGTGCTTAGAATAAGCAAATAGAAACTGTACCTTCAGTAACTAAGTTCACTATATCTAAAAGGGGCTATACCTCTTTGTGGGCCTCCGTTAAATCTCTGGTTCTCTTGGATAGGTTTTAAGACCTTTGTCCTTTTCATATGTAAAAGCATGCTCCTTTTCCTTAAATTATGCTTGTACTGAAAGGGGAATTTAGAGATCGTTGTCCATGAGAATTTGTACACACAAAAGTCATTGCTTGGCAGCATGGAGAGATGAACTGGTCTGAAGACTGGAGTAGATGTCTTTTAAATTCATGTGAATTGGATTTTATGCAGCATTCACTCAACTCTTATGATATGTTTCCATGTCTCTAAGCAAGACTCATTCTTCCATAAAAACTCTTTAAAATAGAGGGAAAATACAAGTGCCAGAATATTTTATGAGCAAACTCAACTTCAGAGCTGTGTTTGGTGTAACACTAATAGATTAAGTTATATGACCTCATTGTTACATGGAGAAGAGATGGCTAGCATCCTTTTTAATACAGGCATATTATGATATATAACATTAGAAACAATTTGAAGGTCATAAATTTAAACCTCAGCTGTTGTTATTACACCCCCCTTTCTCCTTTCTTTATGAAGTTTCAAATCTGTCAGCTATGTTACATTAGGCTATACAGCAATAATATAAGGAAAATTTATAATTGTGAAGAAATGTTGGTGTTGACTGAAAAGTTTTTTAGCTTCACTAACTGAAAAAAGTTTTGCATTCTTGTTATTCATCAACACTCACCACAAAACGATTGCATACAGAACTTTGAGAATTTTAAGTGGAGTTCAAAACTACTAGTCTGAAAAAAGTCCACTCCAGGATGATGTGCTCATTTTAAATGGTATTATGAACAATGAAAGTCTCAGCATAGACCAAATGAATAAAGACAGCTGAATTTAAGTAACAGCATGGAAACAGAACATGAAGAGCAGAAATACTGAGATGAAATGTTTCCAGAAAACAAATTACTTTTTAAACTGTTTGCTAACTATTACAGTTAGATTTTTGACATTGCTGCTAGTTCTTAAAAGGCTTATGTAATAGTTTTTTTACTAATATGTTTATTTTTTGTCTCCTTTTTCATAATGTTGATAGCACTTTGTCACACAGGAGAAACTAACTTCAGCAAGTAGTTTGAGATTGAAAATAATCATTATCTTCATACTTGCTACTGAATTACCTACCACCTTTTATGTTTGAATGGTCAAACTTTCTCTTTGTCATCTTCTGTCTAAAGTTTGCCACTATTGAGTATGGTGTAACCTCAAGTTTTGTCTGTACGTGTTTTGATGCATTCCCAGTTTGTTAGAATGAAAATGAATAGGCATATACTATTTTCTGTTACTAAGGGCTTGAATTAAGTAGTAGCTAAAGGTGTGGGCTTTATGTGTCATCGTTATTTAATACTCATGACTATGATTTTTTATACATGTATACTCTGTGTTAATGTACTTGCATATGTGAAGAATTTATATTATAAAAAACAAATCTCAAAACGGTGATCTCGCTCTGCTGATCATATTGAAAAGCAGAGCATGAGAAGTAAAATGAAAAAAGCTGTTTATTTGTTCTTAGAATATTTGCTTCCTTCCGTTTCCTAATAGCATTTTCTTCACACTTTCTTTCATACTCTCACAGATTTCTATATACACTGTATAAAGAATAAAATAGTATGATGTTACACCTTCAAATAAGGATATTGCAGATCAACAGACTTCAGAATTACTCTGGAATGAAGTTTGTCTATGAGCAATTCTGTATATTGTGGTGAATGCTTGTATATATGTTTTTATTGGCATACATTTGAGATGGAACATCTCAGGGCAGCCAGTTTCTAGAAATCCTTGGGTCATGAAGAAGACTTCTTGTGCTTTCTTCCATGAGTACTACAAATAATAAAATTTCCTTATTTATCTCTTTCTTGTAAGGACTGAGAATAGCAGCAGCAGCCGTATTATGGCAAGTATTGCCATTTGGGATCCTGCTGGCAGATAATATAGTGTAGCAAAAAGGTGTCATTATGATGACTCATTTCACCCAGGTTGTGAAAGGCTGTGATTCATTAGTGCCAAATATATGCTACAGAACATGATATCTACCACAGCCTGAAGTTTTGCAGTAATGGAAAGGCAAGAATAAAATAGATCTTAAGAAGAGGAAGAGGGGAAAAGGAAGTCCCTCTACCATCAGCTGAACATAATCATTTTCACTTGACATTGATTAAATGAGTATGCAATAAAAGTAGAAAATAAAAACAGTAAAAATAAAAAATGTTGAAAGAGAGGTTATGTAAAATCACTATACAGATGAATATTAGGAGCAGCCAATATTCACACACCCTTGCATAGAATCCTTTTATGTCCTTCCTTATTGTTCTTTCACTGTATCTTCCCAGTTATGGGAATCTTGGCTTATAAAAATATATGGCATACAGTTTATTTGACATATTTAAGATAATCAAAAGATTTATATGTTGTTCTTTATTTTTTGTTTGTGTGAGAATACTTTAAGATCTGTGCCTTGAACATGGCTACTGATGCTTTAACTCGGTTCAGTAAAGGCACTCTCATAAGTCTTGTTGCAAAATTAGTATGTCAAGTTTTTCTTATAAATTCTGTGAGGAAACTTTCCTCTTATTTACATCAATCCTTTAAATCCCTAAATCTTTTCTTAACAAAGGGCAGAAGGAAAATAATTGCTAGTTACATGGAGATTTTGTTTAGACAAACAGGAGAATATGTTTTTATATCTTGCATCTTACACTTAACGTCAGATTCTAGAACTTTCTCAGTTTTTCAACATATTTAATTCATTCTCTCAGTAAATTTTGTTGACAGTTTTTACCTCCTATAATGCAGGACTTTAAATTCACCTTGAACTTGAACTGCATACTAACAGAGGAAATTTTTCCATTACTTTGTTTTATTTTTTGGCAAAAGGAGTATTTGCAAATATGTGTAGTGTGCTTGTGTATGATATCAGCTCTACGGCGTTGTGCATGCAATGTTTTGTTAAATGATTTTTGGCAATAACTGTTTGCTTTTTCATTTTTCCCTCATGGTGCTTTGCTCTAATGTTGAAGTTGTCTTATATTTGCTAGAGTTTGTTTTCATTATAGATGCCATCTGTAGAACAACTTGGCTTCAAACTAAGTTGGAGAATATACAATCTTTTCAATAGAAGTAATTCTTATGTCAAGACATGGGCGTGTTATGGATTGTAAATTTTGTTTTTACTGCCAACCTCTACCAGATTTACTTGTTGCTCTGTGCAATTCTGTGTTGAGCAAAATATTTTCATTGTTCTCTAAACAGTTAAGGACATCATTTCAGGATTAGAAGGGAAAAGGCTTCTCAGAGTCTTTTCCTTCTTACACTTTTTTGCTTGTTCAGCTTGGTGGCATTTTTTACTCATTGTGGAACAAAGGAGGCATGGCCTGGTAACTGTAGTATCTCACTACCATTATTTTTTTAATGTAAACTGCAATTCAAGTATTAGAGGGAACCTCCCTCGCCCAATTGCTGTCATTGCTAAGCTGCATACTATTATGATATGAAATGTTTTCATCTATTTGGTCATACATGCTATGGCAGCCAGGAGTACCAGCCCTGCATAAGGTGTGAGAACATTTCAGTTACTGAAGTTTCCTTAACAACTTTTGTTGACCTCACCTTTCACCATCCCCAGTGCAGAAGTTCCCATAAGACAAAGGTGAGGGACTGTAACGCTGAGTTAACACCTCTTCTACTGGGACTCACCTCACATTGCGAGTCTAGCAGCGACACATCTCGGGACGGGGCAGGTGTGTGGTGCAGCTCTGATCTCACGTGCGTTGCACATCTTGTGGAAGAGACTGGAGTCTTTTGCATGAGACTTGACAAGTCTGTTATATCAGATCTCTAAATATTTTAATGAAATAGAAGGTCTTTACAGGTAGCACAATCATGTATCTGAATCTGCGGATTCTTGTACCAAAACGTTTCCATGCGCAAAAGTGTATGTCCTGTACTTGTGAAGCTGAGGGTAAAGAGAGTTAGGGGTAGTTCACAGGCAGGAGTCTTTGCCTCTGTTCTCACCTAGGTGTACTTGGGCTGGATTGTATCTCTGTCCAGTAACCGTGCAGCAAGGGCAATGTCTTTTCACTCAAATTTTCCTGTGTTTGATTGCAGGTTTGGACTGCAGCAGCACCATTCAAGCACAGTGGTGGGCTACAGCATGGGAGCCACACTTGAAGTGTCTGAGGCTCAAGGGTATATTGGCCACCCTTAGTGTGTTATTTCCTTAGATGCTTTTACATTCTCCTTTATGTACTAGTGGCAATGGAAGAGATGTGGCCAGATGGTAATGCTTGACTGGTATACTGCTGCACTTCATCTGTGTTAGGCTGTGAAATGATGGTTGGGTGAACTCTGCTGCACAGTGAATGCTTCGGCTGCCTGAAGTCTGCTCTAACTTACCCGGGCGACAGAAATCTATTTTCTAACTTTCATCACTAAGTTGAAGTAGCCTTATATATAGAGCAGCGCAAAAATGGTTCTGCTATTTTTTTGCCCCATTTAGTCTTTTGCTGGCTGACAGCAAAGGTGAATGACAGGCTTGATGCCTTAAGTTCCTTGCATAGGCGTAGATAGCAATGTCACTTGCAGCACCTCACTGCTGATGGTGAAGTATTTTCATCTCCTTATTGTTGATCAACATTGTAAATCTTAGAAAAGCAAAGATTTTACAGATGTGCATCCAATTATACTGCTCAAATGATACTATGAATGCATTGTGTGTATCTGTTGTACTGAATTATGGTATAGTAAGTAGAAATACTTAATCTCTGAATCGTTAACATATCATTGCCTGTGAAGTATTGGAGAATTACTTGTTTGTCTTGATTTGTCAGATTAGCTCACTGAGCAGGTATACAGACTTTATATGATTACATTATATATTGCAGATGAAGTCTGTAAAACTGTTACTGTGACCTAACCTTTGTGATGCCTATGCTTCAGATGGCCCCATACTGTGTAGATCTACCTAATAATGTGATAGTTTGGATGGGGAGCCAGGACTCAGATTTTTGTGTTGGTCATCCTTCATGTTGTAATCGAGGTCGAGTTGTTAAATAAGCAAATATTTCCAATAGTGTCTGCAAGAAATTCTGAAGCTAAACTATTTATTTTTGATGAGTCAGACTAACCATAACCCAACATTTTTGTTCTGTAATTTGTTTCTTGAACCACTAACTATTATGATGAAGCTCATACAAGTATTTTTTTTTTTTCCCATTTTTTTTTTCTCACTGTGGATACCATTCAAAGCTGTTGAGATGAGGACCTTACTGGACCTTACTTTAGATATTTGACATGAGAACACCACCATATCAGGCATTTTCTAAGTTGTTTCAGATTGTTTTCTACACATGTTCAACACAAATAATGATAGGGAACCTACGAAAAGCAACATTATTATTGCTATTGCAATTAGGGAAATAATGTTATATTAGTAGTATTGAGGTAGGTTTATATTAGGTATACAGGCATTGAATAACTTTCCCTTTTTTATTCTTGGCTGTTTTTTTGTGGTTTGCTTTTTTATTATTTTTTATTTTTTAATTAAGGTAGATATTCCTAGTTGTGCTAATAGTGATGGATGATTTCTGAGGAATTCAGATACCCCAAAAAAAGTCTGAAAGTTATGTTCTTCTGTATCTGTTCTTTTTGATTTTTTTTTTTTTTAACATTAGAAGAAAAGAGTCGACTGTTTCCTCTATTTTGGTTTAATCCAACTTGTGTAGTTCAGTTTGCAGCCATTCTATTAGCACTATTCCTGAATATATGTATATAACCAACAATTATAGATAAGAATTTTTATAAATGTACAATAGATGGAAATTTTATAAAAATACACAGGTTTTGTGTTTAAAATCTTTAAATATTAGAAGTTTAAGGTGTAGGTATTGTTTTGTTTTAGTATCAAAATGAAATAACCAGAAAATTTAAGGTCACTGTATCTATGGCTGAGAGAAACTGTCCTGGCAACATTCCACACAATGACACAGTTTATTTTCCTTTCTTCCATAACAAAATGATAGTTTGTTTACTTAAAAGTATCATACATGCTTTCATCTTCATTTTCCGTACCTCTGGGAATAGCTGCAGTTCAATGAAGGGTAGACTGATCTATCCTATTATATGTGTGTATAAAAATTTGTATATGTATTGGAGTTTTCTTGTGAGGCTTAACTAGCTGGTATTGTTAAGAGAAAAGATAAAATTAAAGCATTATGATGAAAACAATAAATAGTGTTTGTTGAGAACAGAAATGTGCAATATGCAGCATAAAAAATCCCAAAGAGGGGCCCGAAGCAGTCTATAACCCTGTATGCCATGAACGGAGGGCTGTATGACTCAGCCATGTGCAAACAAAAGCAAACGGTTGACAAACTCCTTTGATATGAATGGGTGGCACTTGGGGAAATCCTAAAGATTACAACTTTTCTCCCAAGCTTAAAACCTGTTTGGAATGTAGCTCCTCTGCTTCAGATGACAGTTCTATCATCTTACAAAACATATTAAAAACTATACTTCAGTGGTTTAAAAATGGCTTAGGATGGTTGTGGTAGTTTCTTTACTGTAGAAACTGTGTGAAAAGTATCAAACCATCAACTCAAATTTATAAAATTATTAGCTTGATGCAATCAGTCGCAAATAAAACTGCGCTTAACTTAGCCATTCACGGGAGACTCTAATAGGCAAAGTGCAAAGGATCATGGGAGGATAAGGATGAACTTTCCTTTTACCCAGCAGCCATGAGAACAATGTTGTAAATGTGCATTATGAGTGAAGTATTTATTGAAGCAAGAAGGTGAACCAACACTGACTAGATGTTCAAACCAGAATGTCAATCAGCATGATCACTGCAGCTCATCATGCTTCACTCCCAGCAGATGGTCTGATAGCACACTTGTAATTTATTAGCTAATGTGAGACACTGTATTAATTTAGTACTCTGTAATACTGGCATACTGCTATGTGGTGCAATTTTGCCTTGGAGCATGACCTCAATGAAATCAGCTTTAGGTCTAGAATAGTGCTAAAATAAATCATGTGTCTCACCAAAACACTCCTAAATGTTGACTAGTAATTAAAATCTGCATGGAGATGCGTGTATCTAGCCATCAACGTGAACTGTGTTTTATAGTTTTATATGTTTAGTATATATGCATTAATTAAACTTCAAGCTCTTTGTCTAGCTTTGTAAGGGTGCATGCAGTCCTCATTTGAATTGGTAGGAATCCATATTTCAGACATATTTTCAGAATTTTGAGACTCCTAGTTTTAACTGATTTCAGCAGGGAAGTAAATGTCTAAATACCTTTGAGGATCTGAGATTCTGAGGGTTTTTTTTTTTTTTTGCTAAAAGTGTTTTACTGCTTATATGAAAATTCAAAACTTGCTAGAATTTTTCTTTTCAGCTAAGAAAGTCTCAAGATATATTTTTTTAAATTAAAGAAAAAGTTAGGAAGGCACTTTTTCCATTACCTTAGAATTAATATTTTATTTATATTGCTTACATGATGTGTATTTCCATCAGTCTGAGATATATGGTCAAGTGTATTCTTTCCATTTAACTGCAAGTTTTCAAAGTTCTCTGAGGATGTGGTATCCAATATTTCTATTACAAGAGAGCACATGGAATAGAGTTTGGCTTCCCTAAGGGAAACAGAATGAAGTTGGCACGGATTGCTCTGTAGATTCATAAGCAAAAAGGGCAGGAGGAGGGAGATGTGAGATCTATGTTGAGTTAGCAGCAAGACTTGGTTGCACTGGTGACATTCAACACTGGGTCACTAGTCTTAGGAAGGTGATCTGTATAGGTGAATGATTTCACAATTTGTAACAATAAAGAGTCATGTAGGTCCTTGGATTTCCAGCCTGCAAAGACTGGGAATTTTATGACTATACCTAGGCATCATGATACCCTTGCAAAGCCATACTGCATCTAGTTCTTCTTAACCACACCTGTGTTTCTGTGTGTGTAGCTACAACATTGTGTTTTGTCTCTCAGTGATTTGCATGATAGATAGCTGCCTCTGAGTTATGCTCCATATTGGTACAACTGTTAAAGCTATGTAAAATTGAAAAGACATAAAGACAGGCCTTACGTTTAAAGTCCAGTAATAAATAGTAAATAGTAAACTACCCCACAAATTTAAACAAATATGTATCTTTGCACTGCATCAGAATTTATCACAGATGTGGGGAAGTATGTATTTGTAGTTGAAGCTTCTAGTCAGTCTCTCCAGTAATTAAGTTTCCAGCCTTTAGATGGGAGTGAGCAGCATGTATCTATATGAAATTTGCAGCACCAAATTCCCTCTTAAGGGAAAGAGAAAAAAGATATTTACAGCGTTCACTGGCTTTACTATTGCCAATTAGTTTCTAGTAATTAATAGAATAGATGGAATTAAACCAATGCAATTAGCAGTGTTTTACCAGACAAATAGGGTTGAGCGATATGCTGAAAAAAGTTAGTGAATGGTAATGGATAAGTGACAGCTTGGATTCATTTCAAAGTGGAATGTTCTTTCTTGCAGGTATGTTAGTTTCTGAATGTTAAATGAACGATTCGTACACTGAATTCTGAAGACCTAGTTACCTTAGTCTAAAAGAATATTTAAAAGGCAAGATTGCAGATTTTTAAAGAAGAATATTTTCCCTCCAATATTCATCTTATCATCGTAGTGTTTTGAATCTGTGGTGAATAATGGAACTGCAGTGGCACTGGAAAATGTGTAGTGATTAGTACTTTGTGAAAACTGTATGAAAATAAGAAGCAGGAAAGCAATGAAAGTATGCCTTGTGCTAAGGAGACTAGAGCAGTAGGTCACGTACAGAATGTATTATGTGCTAATGAAGTTGCAATCTGTGAGTAGACAAGTGTAAACTTGGCAAAAATTAACCGTTTCATGTATCACTGGTAACTGAGAGAGATGTGGATTATTTTTGATTTGTGTTCTGGCCTTAAAATGTGACCATATCCCAGAAGATCTTCATTTGGCTGTAACAACTATAAGTTTCCTTGTAAAATTGTATGGAAAATTTACTATTTTAAGAAAATTCATCACATTGTGTGTGATGAATTTGCACATTTGTATATAAGGTTCAAGGCATGTGCAATGCTATTTAATCAGGTCTGAACTAGGTAATGGCTAGCAATGATAATAATCAAAAAGTCTAGATGGACATTTTGGGAGTATTTCCTTTTTTTGCCTTATTATGGGGATCAGTATGTTTTTGTGTCCTCCAGGATGAGAAAACCAAACACAGAAGTTCACCTCTGACTCTCCTAGTCTAGTCCTAGCAGAGTAAATAAGACATGATAATACCAATTTACAGATATTTCTAAACTGCTTTTAAAAAGAAACAAAAAATCCTAACTTAATAATATCGGTTACTTACATGTCTACTTATCAGTAGTTAAAAAATAAATACAAATAACTGTCAGTCATTTCTTATACTGATCAGGCAGTTATGATTACCTCTTTGTTTGAAAAACAGTTTTTCTTCTGAAATGAGGATCTTTCTAAAGGTATAGAAGCTTTTCGGAACTAAACTCTTTTGAAATAGAAGATGAAATGTTAGTTACATACCATTGAAGATGAGAATTTTCTCCCGAGTTCCATTTGTTTGATATAAATGTGTTGATTTCTGTGCAACAAGTATTTTAAGATACTGACTCTTTGATACTGATCTTGTAAGCAATTTTCAATCTGACTTTATTTTCCCACCAATAATATATTTCCTGCTGTTTGGAAACTGCATGCAGCTGGCAACATCACTTTGAAATATTCTTATATTGAAATGTAGCTCACAGTGATAAAGTGAACTACACTGATGTTAATTCTCAGTTTAACCATGCCAAAAATTAGTGACTAGAAGTTGTAAAGTAATGAAAGGGATTCTGAAACAAATGTGGTGATAAAATGAGGATGTGTTTGGCCTTTGCTGCAAGGGTACCTGGCAGATCTGTGTTGACATTGCCATTGAAAAGACTTGATCAGTTCTAAATTAGGTTTGTCTTGCCCAGGATCCACAGGCTGTTTCCCTTATATTTTATGAAGCACAAAGGCTTTACAATATAGGCAGCTTTTCACATCTGTGACAACTAGCATATCCCTGGCACAAGTTCCTTAACTATGGCACTGAAAGAAAGTTCCAAGTAAAATGTCACTGTAAGATTTTAATACAAAGTAATCTACTTTTCACATTTTTCCAGTAGTGGATTAAATTGACAAGGCCATAAAAAAGATTGAATGGAACTGTTAACATCTGGTGCAGTCTTTATAAACAAATATAAAAAAGATATACCCTAGAAGCTTAGTAATTGCCAGCCTGACTGGCTTACCTTGTTGTAGCTCTTTTGGAGCTGTCTACAGCCAAAAAGAACCAGATCAAAATGTAGGTGACATTATTGCAGCTGCAGGCGTGCTCTTGCAAGTAAAATGAAGTTGATTGGTAAAGACCTGATAGTCAAAAACTGAGCTTAAAATAAATGAACTCATCTGGCTGACAGTGATTAAGGAAAGCACAGATCTGAAGGGGGTTTATCAGTGGGGATTGGGGTAATTTTGTGGAAAGATGACTTCTTCAGTGGGCACTGTTGGAGTCAGCAGAGAGCACAGCCTAATACTTCCAAATTAATAATGTCTGAAAACAGGTTTGAAATCCCAGGTGGTTTCTTAGATTGGTCTTTTGTTTAAATAAGGTTAAAAATGTATTTTTATGTGAGAGCTGACCATTACAGAATTATAGTAAGAAATAAATATACCCAAAATGATTTTTATGCACATCTGTATTGGAAAATATTTTTAAAAATTAATACACAGGAAGAGAAATTGTGACTTGATTTCAGAATACTGATTAATTTGGTTCTCGGTGTACATTTCCCAAAAAAAGGTTAATGAATCTGTTGAACTAATGAACTTTTCTTAATTAATACAAGTTTCAATTTTCTCAGAGTAAGGGCATTAGAGAAGAGAGCAATGAATATCACACAAATAAGCACATATTCACTGCATTTTTGTCAACTTATATACTACTCATTCACAGATGATGAGTTATTTTGCTGGCCTTATACAAGACACCTAAGGAATTAAACTGTGCATGGATATGTAAATACACATAGATATTTCAGGACTCTCTCCAGAGTATTTTTGTAGGTAGAGTTTTTGTCTCTCTGAGACTTTTTCTTAGTTTAGCTATTTCAAAGAGATTAAATTCCTACAAGCAAAAATCGTAGTTCTCGTAGTTAAATTGCCCTATAGATCCTAAGGTGGAAAGGTTCCCACTCAGTGTGGAAGCTTTTTTTTCTTACTAATGTCTAAAATTAAATCGCCCCGAGGCCTTGAGCAAATGGCCAGCCTTGTAAAAGAGTATGTTCACCAAAGTGCTAAACTAAAGGTGGCAGGAGCTGAACTGATGGGGATTCTCGATGGAGCACATTACGTACTGCTACGTGTTTGCCTGAGGTGAAATTACAAAGTGGTTTCTGTCTGTCGAGGCAAGCAGGTAACTGAAATAGTAGCTCAGTAGCTGGGAATGTAAAAGTCGCTGCCTGCCCCTGGCCACTCGCCTTCAAAGCAGCTGTCACCGATGCAGTTGGTGTGCTCATACCAACATGAAGGCGTGCAGAGCCGTCTGAGGGTTTGGAAAAACATATGTTCGAACGCTAACTTCCCTGCTTGCCTGCAAGCATCATGCTGTACCTTTTCATCCTTAGCTATCCAACTAACCATTTCATAGCTCTATAAGATAATAGGAATTATTTCCTTCACTGATGTTCATCCATTTTTGACTGAGTTCCCCCTCAGTATGTGCTTGGGACAGTGCTGCACTTGTTTGCTCTGTGGGGTCCAAACCTCCGTGTTCGACTCAGCTGGAGGCAGGTGGCTGGATTGTAACCTTTAGTTAGTGGAGGGCAGATCCTTCGGGTCTGGCCTGTATTTGGCAGACAGAGCGAAGCCAGCTTTTCAAGTGTGCAGTCTGCATGTTTGACTTCAAATTAGGGAAATTTCATTTTCTCTATAATTACATTAAATGCTTTAATAAAGGAAAAGGTATTAAATAGATCATTCCTATTTATAAAAGTAATATTTATGCTGCTGTTCTGCTAAGTAGCTATTAAGGATTGTCAAAGATGATCTGTAAAAGAGGAAGTTAGATCTTAACTACATAGACTTTTGTGGTTAAAAAGGCTCCCTGTTACATCCTCTTTCTGAAGCAAGGAAATTCATTGAGCTAATACGCGGTTGCTTCACGCAACTAGGTGTGAGGGAGAGAGGGAGACAGCAGTTGTGAAGGGTCATTCGGATGGATGTTCTGCTATATGGGATTTCTTTTGAAAAATACTCCATGACGCCTTGTGTTTGGCTAACACTGGCTGCCATTTGAGAACCTTATATCCGGTTTCAAGAGTCCCTCTGTTTTAGATCATGGATGCAGCAGCTGAAAGATCCCTCTAGGTTCTTCTATCCTTAAATTATGTTCCAGTTTCTCTGAATGAGCTCTGAAGGAAATTTGCAATGCTTTACAGTATTCCTGTGTGCACTCCTACAGCTACCCTTACTGATGTGTAGGATTATGCTGAATATGGAAAGAAATCCCTGTCTCTTTGTACTTGCTTGCTTGTCTGGTCAGAACTAATCGGTTCTGGCAGGAGAGGAAGTAAACTACTGTCAACACAGGGCTCAAAAAGAACTTGCAAGGAGTAACGGAGCCGTGAAACTATGCCTGTTTCAATTCCAACGATAGACAGGTTCCTGTGACTTGGTTGAAACTGAAATAATTTTAAATAATCTTTTAAATCCTTGAATTTCTTTTGGGATAGAAGGTGCCCTCTTGCTTCTAATATAATGCACATGTTTTATAAATGCTTTTATATGTTTTAATATTTTAAAGCTCAATAAAAACAACAAAAACAATTAACAATTTAATGCTAATAATTTTTTTTGTAATAAAAAGAAATTAACCATTATTTTCCAATCATAATATTAAGTAGTTTTTCAACTTATGCAAAAATCATTAGCCAAACAAACTTCTGTGAATTCTGTGTCTGTGTTCTCTCTTATGTTCTCTTTCAAAGTAGTTTTGTTATTAGTTTCTAAAGTACTGATGGACCTACTGTATGGATTAAACTCTTCTATGAAGTAACAATTTGAAATAAAACTTCAGCGTTCTTCTATACCTCCCAATATTATGTATGGCTTTCAAAGCCCCTTTTGAAAAGTTTATATAAAGTTAAAACAACTTTGGAGAAAAGAAAGTCAAGTTGTAGGTATGGTCTAAAGAGCAATATATAAGACTGTCCTCTTCTTATTGAAAAAAATCTTACTATTAAACTTCATCTGCATATTTAAAATCACAAGCATTATTTTAACAAATAATATTATATTAGTTAATAATGTACTAGCAACAATGTATAGAAAATGGAATTGACCTCTTTGCTTTTCATTTATCGGCAATGTTGTGCTTCTATTTCCAATTCCAGGAATTATTGATGAGGTTACATGACTCAGATTAACTTTACAAAGGTACACCAAACAGGGGGGAAAACCATTATATTAGTGTATTTTTAATAATTTACACTTCAAAGGTCTTAATGTATGTTGCTTTAATGTACAGCCATTTGTGTAATCACTATTCTTTCTAAAGTACTAACAGCATAGATCCATCTATGGTGATATTGAGTTAGCAGTATAGATTGAACAGCTGCTAGATGAGCAATCTACACATGCAAACAATAATCAAATGCTTCCTTTGAGATGGAAGCTGTAAAAGAAAGCATCTTTAGAGTAAGAGTGCTTTGAAAAAAGAGAGTTTGTGTTTATAACATGAACAATGAACATAAGTAAAATCAATACCAGGAAACAGGTTTATGCCCCAGATCCTTTCATACTTCATTCAAGATACTTAAGTGGATGCTTGCCAGTAAAAAGATAAAATGTTTTCTACTCCTTGCAAGGCCCAAATATCTTAAGAGGTTGAAAAACACATAGCTGTTCTGAGAGCTGAAAGGGGTCTTCTTACAAGTCCCTGTTTTTCTCCCCAGCATTTACAGGAAATCAGTCATGTGAGTATGATGATTAATCCTTGTGTTACATTGATTGAGCTGTTTGTACAAAGCCAACTATGTTAATATACAGCTCCATCTGTAGATAATGCAGAATGCTCAGACACTATAGTGGAACAATCAAGAAGAGCAGCTCACATGCTTCCTGGGAGAGTACTAAGAGAATACAATACAAAAAAAAGGGAATGAAAAAGTTACCTAAATATCAAATGACAGTATTCCTTTAGTGTTTATGTAAGACTTTGTTCAAAAATCTGTCCTCTCTAATATTCAGCAAGCTTATTGTGTTTTTGAAAATAAAATTTAGTTTGCTACACTCATTTTTAACTTGTATAAATATTTGCTTGTATTTTCATATTTAACTACATTGTATTTCTTTTTTTCTAATGTCACAGATGCAGACAATTTTCTATCCCTTCCCCCCAGCATTTTTTTGGCAGCTAATGAATGTAGCCCTTTGGATCTCATCTCATCTTTGGCAGGATATCTGGAATTGATGTCCTAGGATGTGCGTAGCTAGCTCAGTAATGATGTTACAGGAAAACTAAACACTCCACGCTGCAAAGCTCTATTCAGAAATTTTATCTCTGATCCAGAGGCAAACTCAAAAATGCTGTAGTCCTGTGAATCACAAAATGAATATTCAGTAATGCACTCAGCCAAGGGAATGAAAGGGTGATCCTCTAAGGAAAGCATAATACCATTAAGTCAGAGTGCTTGGACTCCTTGTAAGAGGAATGTGATAAATTCTTGAACAAGTTGTTGAACAATTGATTCTCCATTGTCTTCAGAAAGAAATGTAATGATGCAATACAAAGTATTGTTAGTATCTCGGTTTATATCCATATTCAACATCAAGTTCCTGCCATGAGGGACTCTGAAGTCAGTTTGCATGTCACCTACTTAAAGCTAAATCCCAGTTCTATGGGAATAACACAGCAATCCCATCTAGGATTTATTCAGGATGCTAACAGGTGAGAAGAGCTATCAAACAGTACCTGAGCTGATATGAGACAGGTGGAGGACTCTGTCACTCTTCTCATCTCTTTGGAATAATTCATTAAATGCTTCTACCTGTGTCAGTTACAGGTAGAACCCATGGTAGAATTACTTGTCTCTGTTCTTGTTAATCCCTTGGCTGTCAGCACTCATCAGGCATTACATTCTGCCTGCCTTAACAATTTCTAACATGCAAATTTCTGTGGCTGATGAAATGCTGCTAGACTGCCTCATATAGGTATATATTATGGATTTGGGTGTCACATATTAATCTTATATTAATATTTCTCTTTGTAGTTTGGACACTTTCTAGCTCAGTTTTTAACAGCAAATAATTGAAATCCTTCAAAAATTTTCATGCAAGTAGACATTTCTTTTATTTATTGGTTTATCCTGAAACATCAAATAGTCAGAGTTCTGGTTTCAATGGATGAAAGTGTACTCCAGTGCAACTTGTTAGATGTATAATGCTCTAATAAATTTTACATGATGGTGACTGCAGCGACAATAGCAGCCCTAATGCTTTACTCAAATCTAGCTACCTGGACACAGGGCACTAGCTGTCATTTAAATGTTAAATGTTTGTGTAGAATAGCAAGTCAAAAAGATGAAGTGTTATATATCTCCATTTAACTTCTGGAAGAGGATACAGATACTTGAGTGATGTCCTTAAGTTTCAGCTAGGACATATCAACTTTTTGGTCAGGATCCTGTTTAAGTGTTTCATTTACACGATATTTGGGCTACTCTGACTTGGTACATTGTAGAGTCTTAGGAAAAAGACCAAATCATTAGCTTGATTTTCTTGTCTTAACAAAAGTAAAATACTGATAAAATAGTGTTCTGTGTATTTTGTAGTATTTTTTGTGAAGACAGGATGATAGTTCAGCCATCCACAGATCTTAATGCAGTTAAAGTAACTTCTCCATCTTGAGCAGTGAAATGAAGGTTTTGCTCAGACTGTCAGCTTTACTTATGCTGGGCACTACTCTCCTTCCAAATAGTCCTGCCAAACTTGAGGCAAAGTCTGACGCAAAAGACAAGAACCCCAGGACGCTGAGAGACCTCCCTATTAGGCAGCATGTGTAATCTGTACAGCCTTCTAGAATGATTAGATGAGTATGTTTCCTGTCTGGAAATAGTTCAAATATTTACTATTAAGGGCGATTTTATCCAACATCATTTGTTTCAGATTTGTGGTTTTTAATGTTTAAACATTTTCTGCTGTATTTGAAAAACTATAGATCTTGACTAGGCACTAGATTTTTGCTCTTCCATATGACTTGTACCTACATAGCTTATGTAGGGCTTGGTAGGTATCACTGCACTTCCTGCCCAAAACACTCTTACTGCAATTTTCATTGAATACAGAAATCTTTCAACAGCTCAATCTTTAGAAACTATTTATCTTCAGAAGTATGGGATTTCAGCCCTAGTGACAACCAACGTGATTGTTATATATAGACCCAATGGCAGTATTGCACATCATGTAGAGAGAAGAGCATGTTCCTCTCTTGGATTACTCAAGTTGAACTGGGATATAGATGCATGTGTTCGACACACATGTGAATACACATGCACATCTATATTGGAAAGGGAACAATTCACTGTGAAGTAATGTGAAGAGAGCTTCAGAGGACTAGGAGTGTTTTTTTGCTTTAGTAACACAGTTGCTAGAAAGGTGGTGGTGGAAAAGAGCCAATAAACACCTTGCACCTTGCCTATACCCAATCGTAGATTTAACAATAGAATAAATTGGAAGTGTGATATTGCATCAGCAAATTTAACTTGGAGAGGGTAACAGAGAAAAATGTAATATGAAGCATAGTGGACAGAACAGGAAATGAACAGAATACTGTAAGAAATCATACAGAATAATCCTCTGCCTCTTCCCCCAAACAATGCAGGAGCCCAACAGCTGCCTTACTTCCAACAACCGACAACAAATTATTTATTAGTGAAGATGGATGCAATATGTTTCTGAGTGGAATAACTAATTTTGAAGCTGTTAGTTGATTCCAGTACTTTAAGTGCTGGAAACCCAGCGTACTTTAGTACTGTTACCAGAAGTAGTTTTGCCCACCTTATTAGGTTTTTAATGTAAAATTGGATCTTTGTGGATTTCTTTCTTTGGTAGGACTGCAAATGTGTAAGGAGATTGTTTTGATAAGCCTGAGTGAGCAGTGACATGTGTTTTGAGTAGCGTTAATAGGGTGGAACCAATGTCAAAGAGAACATATGTATCTCTTCTTCCAGCCACCTCTTTTGGCTGCTATTTGGGCATTGATGCCAAATAAATGAATAAAACTTGTCAGTCCTTTCAGGCCAGTCATTAACTTTTTTGTTGTTGTTGTTGTTAAATAATTCCTTACTACTCTGGGGATAACAATGTTTCTTTTGCATGAGTTTCATTTTCAGATTTATACATTTATTTCCTGTGGGTTGAGCAAAGCCATTCTCCCTTTTAATGTTGTGTGTGTGTGTGTGTGTGTGTGTGTGTGTGTGTATGCTTACTTAAAAGTAGAATACTCATTTTTTGTTATATTTTGAAGTACAGGATTCCTTACAATTCTGAGAGCTGCCAATAACCACTCCCTAATTTGGACCCTGCGTATGTTGCTTATTGAAGAGTAAAACGTCTTTAAGTTTCCTTCTTCTAGTTCTAGTATTTAAATACTGTTTTAAGAGATTTTTGCTGCTTTTATCTGTTTTCCAGTAACAGAAAAACATGAGTCAAGGAGTTTGTTACGATGCTGTTCTATGTACTGCTGTAATGACAGAGTTAAAGCTACTGGGAAAAAAAATCAGGACCAAGGGACCACAGTAGCCTTTCTTCCAGCGTAGTGTGCTGAAAAGGCTTAGGAAAGGGTCAGGTGATCAGAACTAGCACAGGAGATGGGCAGGAATGTGTGGTTTGAGATACAGCAACCAGTGGTAAGGTGGATTAAGCTTCTGTGGGTCCGCAACCTCAACTTGCTATCTGATCCTGTTTCTCTGTCATGAACACTGGGTCTCTTAGATACATTGTTGGAATACCTACTGAGTAATTGGAGTGCCAGCTGGAAAACATCCATCCTCCTAAACCTTGTGGCTTACAAAGGAGGGAGGCTCATATTCTTTCATAGCTTACCCATCTCATAGCAGTAATTGTATGGAGGGATTATAATGTAGATGTGTTTTGGAAACATTACAATTATAAATTATGTAGGTTTATTGTTTTTATTCTTGCTTTTAATAAGAGAGATTTAAAATTATAAAGCTCTGTCTTTTTATGCAATTGTGTGACTGTCAGTATACCAGAGGGAAGGCTGTCTCCAGGAGAAGGTATCAGACTATAAATATTGCTGAATGATTCACTCTTAACTTGCTTTATTTTGTTAGAAGTTTTTCTTTTGTACTTTACTTTATAATACCACATTTTTCCATGCTGTAATAGACTCATATTTGTGAAACAGTTGAGAAGGTATGATATTACTTTGCTCTCATAGATTTCACAGTGTGGAAAATGAGGAGCAGTGGACTTCCTTAGGTAGCTGTAGGGTTCATCTGGGAATGGAGCATGCATATCAATATATATTCTGCGTTGTAGCAAAAAGGTATCCTTTTCTGGTTGCATACACGTGAACATACTGCAGAGAAGGAATACTCCTGGTTAAGGCATTTGAGTTACCAGAGAATCTGGATTTTTTTTCTAGCGTGCTTGTAGGTATCTGGTGTGCATGAGTGTGTGTGTTGAACACTAACATCACCACTTAAATTCTTCAGAGAGGTTGAGGAACAGTAAGCAATAAATGGGATTATTGACCCACTTTAATAAATGACCTGTTGAAAGAAATCGTTTATGTGCATATAGTATTTCTTCTATGCTACATAAAAATCTCTGATGTGGGTTTGACAGATTTGTTCAAAGAAAATATTTATTGTACGCAGAGCCATGTAACATGTCTTGATTATTGATGTTTGTTGTTTTCTGGCAGAGAATGATATAATCACTTTTTTTTTTTTTTTTTAAAGAATCCTTGGTATTGTTCTTAACATTAAAGAACCAGGAGTTCTGCACCCTTGTTGCAGTGCTTCACATGGTATACTAACTGTCAGTGTTGTGTGTGTCTGTGTTATAACCTACTGAATACTAATATTCTTCTCTTTACTCCCAAGATTGTGTGTGCTGTTTTCTAAGGAAAAAAAGGCTAAAATACAATTGAAATGAGCCTTTTATTATTATACTTTACATGGAGCTTAGGTGGCTTAACAACTTTTTTTGGGTCAGCATAACACTTTTCTGCAGCAGTTACCTTAATTAATGGGGCTCTTGCGTGCTGTGAAGTCCTCTACCAGCTCCAAAAAAAGCCTCCTGATTCTTTAACCTTTCTGATCAGAAGGGTGTTATTGGAGGAAAACAACTGCTTATAATGAAAGATGGAATGGGTTAAAAAAAAAAAAAACACTTTTTCTTTTTGGACTTTCAGAACATGAACCTATACATTATTATAGAACTGGAAATATGAGGAGAGAAGGAAGCTCAGCATGCAATCTGTTCTAGGGATCTAAGCGTAAACAGGAGCAAGATAGTTCAGTATTTTCTTGTATTTTCTGAAGAAACAAATATATCTCGTCTGTGTCATTGTCTGTTAAGAAAATGCTAGTGAGAGTAATATTTGATGCAATATATTCCTATTTGTTTGTATCTTTATGACATTTTGTTAAACATAAAAGCAAATGGGAAAATAAGGTGCATCAGGGGAATGTTATGGCTGAGAGGGAAGTTTATCACTGAGCTGTCATTGACAACTGAAAGAATTCATAGACCCAAGTGTCACAAGATAACACATTGCTAACAGCAACTTATTTAAGTTTATCATTCTGAATTTAATCTATGTGCTACCTTCAATGTTAGTAGCTAGAGGATACATGGGATCAAAGAAGACAGAGTATGAAAGAATCTATTAGATTCTAAACCAGGTGCTTAACTCATTAGATGTTAAAATGGGTTTATCATCTGAATCCAGATCAATGTTTTAGTGTTTTGGTTGTCCAGAAAATGGTTTTGTCCTTGAAGACAAGGCATCATGTGTACCCTGATCTTCAGCAAAATAATACATGAAGTCAGCTGAGTTTTGTCTTCAAGAACAATTGAATCTCAAGAACCCTTGTCAGTGGTAACTCACACCGTAATGTTAGATTGGATATTTTAAGGAGAAATGAATTTCTAACAAGTTGAAGCTGAGATTTGGTACTGAAAAACTAAGGAAAAGAACAAAAAGATAGGAAACTGTTTAATTGCAGAGGACATTTAGCTTAATATTTTACTTTAAATATGCAGCCACTTCTTATTAGCTTTATATTTTTCTTTTATCCAAAGGAATTGGATTGTCCACATAGATAAAGTTGGCTCCATTTCTTTCTCCTTAGCTGTCTGCCGAGTGCAAGGTTACTTTAACAACAAATTTTTGAAGGTTCTGGGTCTGTGAACAAGTTCCTATTGACACAAACATTCAGTAATGTTCTCCATGATCAATTCAGTTTTGCATGTCTGTATTAACTGGTTAGATTTCAAAGAGATCCATGTAGGTACACTAGTACATCTGCTTGAATATATAGGGCTGCTGAACATGCCTGTATAAAGTCTCTTGCAGAGTAACAGCCTCAGGTAACATAGTTTTAAATTAATCATCATGTTCATTACAAGTTCCAAATGTCTGCACAATAAGCATCTCGATCTTCCCTCTGTGTGCAGAAATAAGCTCTATAGTATGTAGATACTAAAACCCTAAGACATCTATTTCAGCAAACAACAAAATAGATAGAATAATGAGAAAAAAAATGTTACACTGCTCCTCATCATCTTAGAGAAACATCTTTTTTCTCCCTCATAAGAACCTTGCTGACAAAGAAAAACACACAGCTAGTGTTTCTAGGTATGGGTTGAAATGTGCTATGGGGTCCAAGAAGATCTGTGAAGAGCAGTGCCCTTTATAAGAGTCTTAGGAAGCCTCTAGAAAGGAGCAGGTAGTGATATGGAAGAAGCTGGGAGAAATGCTGTGTTTGTATGCTGAGCTGTGATTTGGAGGAAGAAGTAAAATTTTCCTAATTGCATTAGTAGCTTAAAATTATTGGGATAATTGAACTAGTTAGTTGATTCCGGATTGAACATGAATGGTGTGGTGTGGCGGGAGTTCTCTGAAGGAAAGAGGAGAAGGTGCTAATGGCAGATCTCTCAGTGAGCAGACACTGTTGTCCTGTGACTTCCAATAACCTTCAGTCTTCATTTTGAGATGATTTTTAGCTGCTTCTCCTGGAATAAAGACATCTAAGTTGAAAGGTTAGTGTCAAAAGCATTGAGTTGCTCAGTTAACACACTGCCTCTCACCTAAGATACCATATCCTTACTATGGGACCTGTTTTGTATTACTGCCCAGCAAGATGGAATCCATGCTTCCAAATACAGTTTTCACCATTTACAGCTTTTGATGCACTGCCTAAAGCTTGATTTGTCGCTTCAGGATGATTCCATATCAAGTGCCATGAATCAAATTATTTTCTAACACAATGGGGCTAGCACCTCTCCTGCTGTGACGAATGGTTTTGCAGAGATACCAAAATAAATGCTCCTCAGCAGCAAGGTTTATCCCATATTTCGAATGAAATCTGCCCACTTGTCCACTCTTCAGTTAGCTAGAGAGCAGTACAGGAAATTGTTTTCCTTTGAGATAAATGAACATCTGTATACATCATGGGCTCTTTGGAATTAATTGCTCCTGGTAGACAGATTTCACCAAATACGTGCAGTAGCTAGCTACAGAAAAGTACCTGTAAACTGTGATTCCATTCCAGTACCGCTGGCACTGTGAAAGAACTAAACTACAAAAAATGAAGAGTCTTGTTTTTTCCATTTTCTAAGTATATGTGCATATCACTCCTTATGTGTTTTTGTAATTCTTTGAAAGGGAAACAATTTATATGGTATTTTTTAGGCCTTACAGACTAGTACAATTTTTTGATCAAGAATGCAAGTTAACTTCAGGCTTCTTTGCTGGTGTGAGTATTCTGGCCCTTCAGTGAAAGAAGGATTAACCTATCCATGTTTTTTTTTCTTTACTTATTCAAAAATTAGAAAAATAAGAACACTTTGGTTTTCTTTAAGACCTTTCAATTGAATACCTTCAAGCATATAATATAATATAAATGATTTTATCTTTCCATACATTATATGCTAGCAGAACATTATAATCTCCATTTGTTGATGGAGTTATTGAGTCACATTGCAGTATTATGAAGAATTTAGGTCATGATGGAGAGAAAAAAAATTGAGGCATGATTGGGATGTTTTGGGGGCAAAGAGACATTCTACATTTTATGAATATGGACACACACACACAGACACATGAACACACCCACGTGTGAACAAATCTAAAAATAATTGTGCATGTATTAGCTTCCAGAGTTTTTGATAATCTTTCCCCAAGTCAAACGCTTTGACAATCAAATGGTGTTTTCGTCCTTGTAAAATGTTAGAATAAAAAACCCAGGGCTATACTGGTGGTAAACTAGGATTGCTGTCTAAGTGCTTCTTAGACTGCAGCAAACGCTAGCATGTTATTGACAGAACAGTTTTTCTACAGGTGAAGGTTCACATTCAGATAGAAGCTTACAGGACATATTTTTGTTTTTTTTTTTTTTTCATTTTTACAAATACATTTTTATATTTTACACAGGATATTTTCTGGACTTTCAATTTTGTACTTTTCTTTTGGATTACATGTTACTAATGCTTTGTAATTTCTCCAAGATGCTATGCAAGAGGAGACATATTGCTCAATGGTTTTGTGTATTTTTATACACAAAATACTAGCCATTCTACATCAGGTACTGTATTTCACATTTAATTTGAAATCCCCAGTGAGGTACACTGGACTGCTGAAAACAATTTGGGTAGCTGGTGAAGCACAAAATCAAAGCCCATAGACAGTGTAAGGGACATTTCTTTCTTTCTTTTTTTTTTTTTTTGGCTTACCTCTGTCAAAAAAAATGAAGTCAGAGCTAAAGTACCTGCTATTTAAGTGGATCAGAAATGTTCTAATTCTCTAAATTGCAAACTCTAATGAAATTACTGCATAGGAGAAGTTGATACCTACTCTTAATTAACTTCAGGTTCTTCATATACCTAGGATACCTACATTAGAAAGTCATTCAACGTAAACTAGAGATTTTAGTCTGCATGTCTGTAAACATCCATAACTGTACAGATGCTCACAGACTGGTTTCTGACATAAAGGTACTTGCACTATTTGAGGACTAGCTCTTCTTAATGCATTGTACTATGATTAATTGAGGGAGGCTCAAAGACAGAAGTATTAAATTATTATTTCTGAATAATTACAAGATATATAGTCTTCCCAGTGAGAGAAGGATATTACTTTCGGTCCATGGTACAAACTAGTTTCTTAAATATGAAATTAGAGTATCCTGTATCTAGATATATTTTGCAGTAACCCTTTGGAATTCTTTTGCATCTGATGCCTTTTCAGTAATGTAAATCTTTCTGCCAGGCTTTGTATTTAGTTAACGACCTTTTTCCCAAGTATGTATTTAAAATGCTTAAACCACAGCTAATCTCAGTCTAAAGTGACTTTTAACTTTATTTCATTATTTTAGAACTTCTTTCTTTTGTCTTATTAAATAATACACAGGAACCCATAGATTCTGTAGCTGTGTAGTTACCTAGATTCTAGTATTATTACTATGGCAGAAATGGCTCCATAGTGAACTAGGGAACTAATCAGTGTTAAAGCATGAAGATGAGGTTTAGATAACAGAAACATAGACAGGTGCTGAAATATATAGGAATTAAATATAATATTGTATCATTTATAATAGAATTTCTGATATCAACGAATAAAACGTGTCAGCTTAAGTGTGACTAGCCTTGGAGCTGTGTAAGGCTGAACTAGGGTCACCCAGAAAGCACAGTGAATTAGCCTACTTTAAGTGTTGTGTTGACCATGTAAATATGCAACTGAAAAATAGCTAGTCTTAAAGTAAAGCCAGGATTTTGATTTAATCAACATAAAAATTGAAACATCATTTGGTGATACAACAAATTTTGCAAGGCAAATCCCATGCTTATGTTACTTCAGTGTTGCTGTTGTGTGTAGGAAAGAACTACATGCACACACGCTGAAAGAAATACTACAACAGAAGTTTCAAAATGAATAAATGTCTCTGAGATAGAAAAATCGTACTTGCTTCATCATGTAGCATTTATATTAGCATTATTACTTTTCTGGAGACAAATTAAGGGGATGACTTATTAGAAAAAAATTACTTGCACATACTGAAATACCAATAGTTTAAGAATCCCTAAGTGCTATTCCAAATAATGGAAAGAAAATTTAATCATTTAACTTCATGAACTCTTGTCCATTTTTGGTGTTTGGTACCTGTGTCAGGCTTTTTGTTAGACTCTTGAATTTTGGCATCTGCTAATTCACTCTTGTTGAGAGAAAGTCATGCGTACCATCTGCAGTCCATTTTAAGAGACATATTAGGGAAATAGTACATTTTGAGGTGCTCAGTGACCTACATGGCTTCCCTGTACAGAGTTGAATTTCTCATTTTTTTCCAAGTATTGTAACTATTCTGTAATAGTGAAATATAAATACACCTGCAAGCTCCATGTTTCATTATTTTATATGTGGTTGACTATGTCCAAACATATCTATTTAGTGAAAAACGGTGGATTAAAATCTAGAAATCCTGATTTTTAGTTTTTTGCCTCAATCACAAAAACAAATCTAGGCTTTTGGGGTTTGATTTTATTTCTAGCAGAATCATATTAATTTAACAAGGTAGGTTCCAGATCCTACAGTTCAATACATAAACAAGTAGTAATATGTTTTGCTGCTCCATGTTCCATGGAGGTGATTTTTGGAGCATTTTTTTAACAATGGTACCACTTTCAAAAAATTAATTTCACATGCTGCGACAACATTAACGACTGCCAGTTTGTTAACTCCTATGAAAACAATAGAATGTAACAGTATTAATGAAGTCCTTAAAATGATGGCAATGATTATAGTGGTAATGAGCAAACCTCCTCTATGTTCATTAGTTGCAGAAGAGTATATTTTTATTATGGAACTAATCTCTGTAGAAGAAGCTCATAGTGTGATTTTGAAGTCTGAAGGATCATTTGTATTAAATATGACAAAATTGTTTATGAAGCAGGTATATGAATCATAATTCAAAGTTTTACAGCTTTTTGACTTCCATTCAAAGCTGTATTGTTGCTGATAAGTGATTGTGACTTTTTCTGTGGTAGCACCTTTAGTAACGTGGCATTGTGTTTTTCTGACTGTTGCTGAGTGAGTATGAGTATATTTCAAATCAGGAAATAAAACCAACATTGTTACAATTGCCGTAAATGAAATAGGAACGTGTTAATGATGAAAAGAAAGTCAAAGGCACTTCACTTATGTAAGCTGAGTTCTGTGGGACTGAAAGCATAGTTTAAAAAATTGGCATATAAAAATCCATGCTCTGAATAGGAGGACAAAGTCAGACCCTGTGGGTGAAAAATGTCAGTTTACTCCCTGTTTGACAAATAGAACTTTGTACTTTTAAAAAAATATTTTTCAGTATTTATAATTACTTTATTTTGATTTCCATCTCATTTTTCTTGTTCTAACAAGAGACTATGCATCCCTGTATTCTTATTCATTGGTTCTTCAAAGTGGATGGAGAGTTCTTATCTTTAAGATAAAAAAAAAAACAAAAAAACAAAAAAAACCCTCTACTTTAAGTGCTTTGATCTCATTATTACCACTTGAGGAAGACTCTGCTAAAAGATGTACACAGGCCATTTATATTGTGGCTCCTCTTTGGAATCAAGTCAGTGTAACACTTATACAGCATAAGGGATGCTTATCATTAAACATGCTGGTGCTTTGCTGTTGCTGCTAGGAAGGGGGCTGTTTCTCACCGGGGAAGAAGTGCTTGTGTTACCCACACAAATGAGGACCTGAAGCCACAAGTGAGGACCTGAAGGCAGAAGGTACAGAATCAAGTAAGAAGTGCTTTAGCACTGCAGTATGTGTGAGTAGAGACCCTGCAGAGCAGTCTGTGTGAACTGACACTTCCTAGACATGTTAGAATCCTCTAGAAAGAGCTGAAGTGGCAAATCACCCAATTTCGCTCTTTTCTAGCTAACATAAATTTGTCTGGATGACTTGTAACTCTCTCTGCTTATGAATGAGAGCTTTCGATTTAAATATATCACTCCTGATAAGCAAAAGAAGATTAGGAGACAATGACATCTGCTGGCTTTGGAAAGAGAAGACATCAAACCAGCATATCCTGTCTAGGCAGGGACTTTGCTTTTAGCAGTCCTTCATTTTTACTTTTCCCTGAAGCTGTGAACCTGTAATACAGTGTGAAAAAGGGTACATGGACAGTCCTGTCATCAAGAACTGGCACCTTGTGATGGAGAGCGGCTGCTGGCTTCTAGTGTGATCCTGAGCCTGTGCAGGAGGGCATTTCAGAGAGCCGTAAGATCCTGACCGTCAACTCGATGGCAGAAACTGCTTCTTTGGGGCACCCTTGTAAAACCTGCCTGAGAGACACTTCTTGTGTATTTATTTTTTGCATCAGATAACAACAATCATAGCTAAGTATCCTTCAAGGAAGATACTGTCCTAGAAAACCAGCATAAAAGACAAAATGAGAGGAGAAATTTTTGTTTTATTTCTTCTTTGGGGTGTAGTGACAGATCCTCTTTCAGATTTTTGTGTTGGAACTCTTAATTAGCACTGTACTACATGAAGTATATAGCATCTCTCATCTGGCTATGTCAGAAATCATTAAAAAAAGAAGTTAATAAGAGCTGCCTATCCTTTTTGCGAAGTTAGGAACTTTTTATCCAACATTTCCAGTCTCATTTGTTTGGGGATCGTAAGATTGGATTGAAAATCATAACATTTGCATTGAATATTTTAGGGAGATTTTTCTATGTTTGCTTTACAGCCTTGTTTGATTAAGATTCATATACTAAATCCTTCTGAAATCTCTTGAATCTCTGAGTATCATGTAATCACATCTCTCCAGAAGCAGAGATCTAATGAAAGTATTGAGTAGGAGGTATTTTGAATTAAAAATTGAGATTTTTTTTTCAACATTTAGAAGCATTTGTAGCACAGTAGCCAACTGAAGGAAACAGAGGCATTCTTTGTTTCAAAAATTTCTTCAGGGGCCCAAAAGCTGAATGGAAATACCAGAAATAAAGCCTGTTCCTGCTCTCTGACTACAGTGAGTCTTACTGTTTCCCTTGAATAGGTAATTTGAGAGAGAGATATGAAAACAGTTTGTTTGCGGTAAAATAATGTCCAAATGTCTGTGTGGCTTTTGATTTGGTCACTCAGACTCAGTACAAAGGGAAAAGTTGATTACAATACAGGCAGGAGACTCAAAGTACTTATTATTTAGTCTGTTGTACATTTTCTGTTCATCTTTATTATAGCATCTGTCTTGCCTTCTACCACTTACCCTCAAACTCCAGTATCTGACTTACTAGATGATAACTACTAGAAGTCAGCCCAGTGGTTTTTTGTTTGCTTTTCTAACCGTACTTCAAATGTCTTTGTCAACCTGCTTTTCCTGTACTGAACTGCATACTAAAAGGAAAAATGGAATCTGTTTTCAACAGGATATAATAGCATGGATTTGAAGTCAAATGGATATATTACGATTATGGTTCCACTTCACAAACAATTGCACTGTGTAATCACGGTGGTTTTGTATGTGAAATATAATTTACTTATTTCAAAGGGGGGGGAGTGTAACAGTATTTCTGTGATGCTCTGTCAGCCAGCTCTCATTCACTTTCCTCTGTAGTAGGTGAGCTGTTTGTTTTCGTTGTCATTTTTACTCTTTCCATTTTGTTCTGTTTTGCTTTTTTTCTTTAAATCAGACCTGGTCATCTGGTTGGCGCACTGTACCTGGATTTGTAGAAGAAACGTATTGAAGTATCATGAAAGGAAATTAAAAAGATGAGAGTCCTCTGCGCCTAAATAGGCATGTTTAAAAACTCCTCTGTATGCAAGAAAAAAATTGTTAGCATTCGTAACACACCTCATAGAAATGCATTATGTATTGTTACCACATCAGCTTGTAATATTGGTGTGTGGCTTCAGTGCCTTGCTTGTATTTGTAATTACATTTAAATAATTTAACTCCCTTATAGTACAATGTCTAGTGGAAATGCATGATTCTTTAGGAAGACATTTCCTTTCAGATTGATCTAATGACTTCGGAAAATGTTGATATTATTAAAGCTTGTTAACTATTGATATACAAAAATAAAACTTATAAGTGCAATAGAAGACATTAATAAATATGCTCATTGTTGAAAACATTTCTGCAATGAGTTATTTGATAACTCATTGTTTGATTTGGGTGCTGTGTCAGATGTACTTAATAGGCTGACTAGCTATATTTTGCAGATCATCAGTAGCTGTTATCAAAATCAGGCTGAAAGTGTTCTAATGGATGAGTGATTGAAGTGTTCCAGTATAGTACAATAATTATTCTTGAATAATACAATGCCCAGCTAAATTCTTGGCTGGCAGCAAGATTTCTTCTTTCACAGCAACAGGGCTGTGTTCAACTGATGCTGGAGAAGAAGGCAAAGTACATACTGTGGAGTTTTTTTGTATGTGTTTACTGATGGATTAACGTTAGATGTGTAAAGAGTACTGCAGCTTTGTATCTGCTGAAATTGATTGCATATTTTGCTTTGAATTCACACAAACACTTTAAAGTGGCTTTTCAGTCTTCTGCTGTTGGGTTTAGTTTTTTGTTTTGTTTATTTTTTGTTAGTTCTGTTGTTTTGTTTTGTTTTCATTGTGGAGAGGAATCTACCACAAGTTCTCAGTATAAAATATTACATCTTTGTGACTTAATGTGATGCCAGAGAAGCGTCTAATTTCATAAAAATATACATTAGTTGAAAAGTTCTTTCTTTTTTTGATCACACTAAAAAAGCCTGTTTGCAGGCTCGCCATAGGAACTAAATATTAAAAACTAGTACTAGCACATTGTTTTTTCTCCATAATACCAGTGAGTCCTTCCTTAGAAGCACCAAGGAACAACAGAGAGAGCTACAGTAATTTATCAAAGATGCGCAGTAAATATGTTGTACCTTCTTGTCTATGAGTTGCCAGTTCACTTCTTTGCTATCTGTCCATAAAATGGACACAAGACTCTGCCTGTCTCTCTTTCTGGGTGCATGTCTGAGGTTGAAGAGCTATTTTTTTTGGCTTTTTGCTTTCTCTTTTTCCTACCTGTTTATTTATTTCCATTGAANAAAAAGCCTGTTTGCAGGCTCGCCATAGGAACTAAATATTAAAAACTAGTACTAGCACATTGTTTTTTCTCCATAATACCAGTGAGTCCTTCCTTAGAAGCACCAAGGAACAACAGAGAGAGCTACAGTAATTTATCAAAGATGCGCAGTAAATATGTTGTACCTTCTTGTCTATGAGTTGCCAGTTCACTTCTTTGCTATCTGTCCATAAAATGGACACAAGACTCTGCCTGTCTCTCTTTCTGGGTGCATGTCTGAGGTTGAAGAGCTATTTTTTTTGGCTTTTTGCTTTCTCTTTTTCCTACCTGTTTATTTATTTCCATTGAATTTGCCTGCCTTCTCACAATCCTTTGTCTTCCTCTAATTCTTCATTTCCTTTTTCTTACCTCTAAAGGCTCTGTGAATGTCTTCCATTTTTGTTCATTTTCCGTCAGTGGATTCTTGTAGGGAACCCAAATGTATGTCTCAGGTTTGCAATACTCAGTGCATGCGATGTGATCTGGCACCGTAGCAGCACCTTTCCATACCCCTGCAGCCCAGCCCCAACTGAGACTTGGATTTGTGTAACTACGGAAAAAAAATGGAAGCATCTGGATCTGCTTTTCCGGCCCATTTATCATAAAACAGATTTCCTTCTTCTTAAGAGGCTGCTACAGAGCAGCAAGAAAAATCAGGCATGTGTGAATGTAAGTGGAAAAGATCTGAGTAAAATATCAGCACTGTTTCATTTTCCAGATATATTTTTTCTAGTTTTGCCACTAGTGGCAAAGTGGCAAGATTAATGGATTAACATAAGTTCTTCTGCATGCTAATGGTCATGGCTGAAAAACCCTAAAGGTTTTTTTAAACATACACCTTTAAATGTCTCTATACAGTCTTCCTTGAAGTTTGGTTGTTTTTAAGCTAAATGGCAACCATCTAAATTACTGACCTTGTTTTTCCTACTGAACTAAATGCTTTGATCTGCTTTAATGTAATCAATTACAGAATGAAACTCTGATTTGGAGAAAACCAGATGATTAAGTGTTTTTGCAAAATGGGGACAAATAGCCATCTCTCCCTGTTGTCAAACACACTTCTTCTTGTTTGAGAGAAAGTACAGGTATTTTCATTTTCAACGTGTATGTTAGCTGTGCTACTTAATGAAATAGACCTATCGTTACAGCTCAAAACTATATATAAATTGCATATTGTTATAGTTGCTATGGCAAATAATTACAATTATTTAATAGTAGCTTATGAAACCATTGAATAAGAAGGGAAATGTTCTGAAATGCAAAATGCTATTTATCTGTGGAATATATTCGGTACCAGATCTTAATTTATATTCTTTTAATATTATCTGGCCTCATAGTTATTTTGAATTTTGTATCTTACAAATATAAACAGGTACACAAAGAAGGCAACTTGACTTTGGACACAAAATATAGCTGTATGTACTCTACAATCCTATTTGTTTTACTTCCAGTTTTAAGGATGTTCCTCTCTTGTTCTCCAACCTTCTCTCTTTCCCATCTGTTTGTGTTAAGAAACAGTGCCATTACCATCTCATAAATTAGTCGTAGACTGCTTCAGACTTCAGCCTTGTCTAACTGTGGCTCACCTCAGTAGGATATTACCTTTTAGTATCAAAGAGATTTGGATATTTGTCATAAATGACATTCTGAATTACAGAAGATATTATAAATATAAGTGCTTGATGCTGGCCTCTTCAAAAAATTGTGTTCTATCATGCATGAATCTTATGGGATTGTTCATGAAAATCAACAAATACGCATCTTTGCAGAAATTCTCTAACTGTAAAGTGAATCATTGTGGTTTACTCAGGAGAAGAACAGGTGCAACCACATGCGTAACTAAATAGAAAAGCTGAAAGCTCAATATATTCCAAAGGCAAAGATGGAAATAAATCTTATGGGTGCATTATACTGTCAAATCTAGCAGTAATTTTAAGATTTGTTTGCCTCCCCATTATTGATATGTGTCACATTTCACTGGAGTTGAGTCAAACCCTGTTTATTTCTTGCCTTTTCTCTACCTCCATCAAAATTTGAAAGGTATATAATATATAGAGAGGTCTGGATCAGAGACTCATTTAAATAACAGATTGATCCAGGGCTTTGTATACCAGTAAACAATATTGGGAATAATTGCAGATTTTGCATAGCTCTAACAAGTATGGAATTTAAAATAAAAATCTAGCATTTATTTGTGAGTGTTGTGCAGTGTTGTTCCTTCTTCTGACAACAGACTGATTTACAGTATCTCACTCTGTTAAAGCTTGGTCATTGCTGTTTTTTTTCAGGTCCTGATTGTTACTCTACTTAACATTCTTGTAAGAGAGTGCATGTTTCCTCTGGATAAACTCATTCTAGCCAATAAAGATGATGCAACCTTGCAACAGAGACTATCTGAGCACCAACTGGCTTGAAATCCAGATTCTGTCACATGCTATGTCAATGGTCTGGCTTTTCCAGGTTGACTTCTGTCAGCAGGACAGAGCTGGACAGAAGTGACGGATGTAGTTTTAATTTTACAGAAGTGGTTTTGGCTCATTTCTCATATCTCAAATATCAGAAGGGAAGAAAAATGAAAACTATATTAAGAAATGTAGCATTTAACACAACATAACCTCATTGATTGAATAGCTTAGATTTGGAAAGGATTAGGTATTTACAGTATGTAAATAAAATTATTAATTACTTAAGATATTGTTATTAAGATTCTTAAACTGCCTGCTTCAGGGTGTAAACTAATTAATAGGCAGTGCTGGAAAAAGTGCATCACTTCATCGTATGAGTTCATGAAAAGCTGTGGATGAACAAAATGAAAACTACCATGTGGTATTAATAGACCAGCAGCAGAGACATCATTGGCTTTTGACAGGACGTTGTAAATGCAGAGTGCTGGGAGAAATAATCCTCACCAACTGGAGAGGTGAAGTGGGGATGGCAGAAACTCCTCAAGAGAGAGGAAAGCTTGAAATAACTTAACTTGCTTTGAAAATGATATCTGTGAGAATGGGCAATAATTAGATTTATATCTTAAATAGACCTTTCTCAGCAGAGACAGCACCACGTTTTACGCGCAGGTGGTACATTCATCTTTCTGAAATGTGAAAATCTTTCTTATTTTTTTACTCACCAGAATAACAGCTTACAAGAACCTAGTTCAACAGTGCAGTTAAATCAGTGCTGTCTCAGTTTGTGGCAGGGCTGTTAGCCTGTGGTCCAGGAGCGCTTTGGCAGGCTTTGTGCTCCTGTCAGTAATGAGGGTTAGGAATGGGCACTAGCTACCAGAGGTCAGACCCCTCTAACAATTCACCTTCTTCCTACAAGCATATAAAAGGAAAAATAAACCAACATTTTATTCAGCAGCACAGTGCCACCACTTTGAGCACTATGGATTTTTCCCAGCCTACACAGAGCCCTGTGCATCTATGAGCTACTGTAGATCCTTTCTCTTACTTGTCTGTAGCCAGAAGGATTCTCTGATAGTTTCATGAGAA
>VXAL01015749.1:0-12567 GCA_013399475.1 Chauna torquata
AAGAAAAAGAAAAAGAAAAACCCGCTATATGTATTACAGATTTTATGTCCATATTTCAAATTCTGAAGATTCCTTTACCTAGTTAACTTTGCATGCATATTTGAAAACACGAGAGAGAGAGAGAGAGAGAAAAAAAAACTGCCCAGGGAAGGTCAGTTCCTTGTACTAATCTCCGCTGTCAAGTGTAGGAGACAGCTTCTGCAACCTTAATCATATTAAGAGCAGCATATATCAATCCAAATGGGAACATTTCCTGTTTATCAGGATTTTGTAGAGAGAATGTGAGTTCTGCTGGCTTTGCACTTAACAGGGAATACATAGTCTCATAGTAACTCTGCATTCAGCTTCCAATATTTCTAATGTCTAAATCGTTTATTACCAAAGTCTATATTCACAAGCATAATGCCAATTCCTGAAGTTATTACTGCAGTCTACAATGTTTAATCAGCTTCTGTTGGACTGTGGAACTCAGCTTCAAGAGTTTATCTACAGGTTCCACCTTTTTATAGCTAGAAATCTGTGACAGATCTAGCTAGAAAACAGTGGAGTTCTGTAACCTGCCCCAGTATTTTTTTTTACTCATCAGGAGGCAGTCCTGAAGGGCAAAGGAGTCTAGGAAGGCTGGACACTCTTCAGGAAGGAAATTTTAAAGGCACAGGAGCAGGCCGTCCCCATGTGCTGAAAGACAAGCTGGCTGGGAAGATCAGCCTGACTGAACAGAGAGCTGTGGTTAGAACTCGGGGAAAAAAAAAAAAATTGAAAAAAAGAAAAAAAAAAAGAAAAAAAAAAGAAAAATAATTTATTACATTTGGAAGAAGGGGCAGACCCTCTCAGAAAGACTACAAAGATGTCATGAAGCTATGTGGGGAGAAAATTAGAAGGGCCAAAGCCCAGCTGGAGCTCAATCTGGCTACTGCTGTTAAAGACAATAAGAAACGATTCTATAAATACATTGGCAACAAAAAGAGGACTAAGGAGAATCTCCATCCTTTATTGGATGAGGGGGAAAACATAGTGATGAGAGATGGAGATAAGGCTGAGGTACTTAATGCCTTCTTTGCCTCAATCTTTAGCAGCAAGACCAGTTGTTCTCTGGGTAACAAGCCCCCTGAGCTGGTAGAAAGGGACAGGGAGCAGAGTGCAACCCTCATAATCCAAGAGGAAATGGTCAGTGACCTGGTACGTCTCTTAGATGTACACAAGTCTATGAGGCCAGATGGGATCCACCTGAGGGTACAGAGGGATCTGGTGAAAGTGCTCTCCAAGCCTCTTTCCATCATTTATCAGCAGTCCTGGCTATCAGGNTAAGCTTTTGAAACTCTTTCCCACAGACTTCTCCTGGAGAAACTGGTTGCTTATGTCTTAGATGGGCATATGCTTCACTGGGTGAAAAACTGGTTGGGTGGCCAGGCCCAAAGAGTCATGGTGAATGGAGTTAAATCCAGTTGGAGGCTGGTCACTGGTGGTGTCCCCCAGGGCTCAGTACTGGTGCCAGTTCTCTTCAGTATCTTTACCAATGATCTGGACGAGGGTATCAAGTGCAGCCTCAGGAAGTTTGCAGATGACACCAAGTTGGGTGGGAGTGTTGGTCTGCTTGAGGGTAGGAAGGCTCTACAGAGGGATCTGGATAGGCTGGACCGATGCACTGAGGCAAACGGAATGAGGTTCAGCAAGGCTAAGTGCCAGGTCCTGCACTTGGGTCACAACAACCTCATGCGATGCTACAGGCTGGGGGAAGAGTGGCTGGAAAGCTGCCCAGTGGAAGAGGACCTGGGGGTACTGGTCGATAGCTGGCTGAATATGAGGCACCAGCGTGCTCAGGTGGCCTAGAAGGCCAACAGCGTTCTGGCTTGTCTCAGAAAAAGTGTGGCCAGCATGACTGGGGATGTGATTGTCCCCCAGTATTCAGCTCTGGTGAGGCTGCAGCTCAAATACTGTGTTCAGTTTTGGGCCCCTCACTACAAGAAGGAGACTGAGGTGCTGGAGCGTGTCCAGAGAAGGGTAACAAAGCTAGTGAAGGGTCTGGAGAACAAGCCTTAGGAGGAGCGGCTGAGGGAGGTGGGGTTATTTAGCCCGGAGAAAAGGAGGCTCAGGGGAGACCTTATCACTCTCTACAACTACCTTAAAGGAGTTTGTAGTGAGGTGGGGGGGTCTGTCTCTTCTCCCAAGCAACAAGTGATAGGACGAGAGGAAATGGCCTCAAGTTGCGCCAGGGGAGTTTTAGGTTGGATATGAGGAAAAAAATCTTCACTGAAAGGGTTGTGAAGCATTGGAACAGGCTGTCCAGGGAAGTGGTTGCGTCCCCATCCCTGGGGATATTTGAAAGACATGTAGATGTGGTGCTTAGGGACATGGTTTAGTAGTAGACTTGGTAGTGCGGGGTTAACGATTGGACTGGATGATCTTGGAGGCCTTTTCCAACCCAAATGATTCTGTGATCTTTGCCCCTCTCTGCTCTAATGTCTCTGCAGCAACTTTGGCTCCCAGATACTGTTATATCACTTAACGCTTCTGTTGCATTAATATGCCATAAAGAGCAACGCAAGAAGCCAGAGAATAATGTGCTCTGTATATGAAACTGAATGCCTGTTTCTCTTTTGATTTCTACTTTTCAAATACAGAGCCCATATAAAAAAATAGGAATACAGAGCCTGAGCTGGGAAGTCTTCTGAGGGAAGAGGCTTCCTCCATCCCTTTGCATGCATACAAAAAAGTTGATAGTGCCAGGATGCCTGACTTATTGTGCTTATTTTGACCGCTGAGAAAGCCTAACTTGCACCCATTCCTATGGGAACTGACAGGATCACTGTCTACCCTGTGTGAGAAGCAAGAGCTCTTCCTTGATGTATGCAATTGAAATAAGCCATTTCTACTCCTATTACTGTTGATTCTTTTTTCTTTTTTTTTTTCCCCAAACGGAATTTCCCAACGCATTGAAGTGCTTAGGTGCTCATAGTAGCATTAAGCAACATACTATATACTACATATATGTATATCCACATATGTAAATACGCACACCCTATATATGTAGGTATGTATAAACACTATATATGCAGTCTAAATATATACCGTATATTACATAACTGTACTTTGAACACTTAAGCACTTCGATATATATATACAGAGTATACACGTGGAGAATCTGAGTCAACATTTTCAAAATGAATTAAGCTACAAGCTCTAAGTCCAAATTTGAGTTTCTGTAGCCCTTATAATAATTATGATTTGATTTTGAGGAGAATTTCTCATACAAACTTATGGATACTCACAAAAAGGGAGGTCCTATTGGAATATTCATATAAGGTTGAAGAAATGAGAAAGACAATTTGGACTGAATCACAGGTCTAATCTATTAAAAAAGAACTTCATCCGCTGTAAAACCTTGTGCATCTGCATGAAGGGAAATCAATTGAATTGATATTTAAGGAACTGGTTGTACTGCCAGCATTTCAAAACTCAATTAAACACTGTGTTTAGTGACAGGGTCATTAACTGACTGATACAATAGTTTCACCTGAAGCATAAAAATTACAAATTTTCAAAATGCAATTTATGCAGATGATTTAAAAAAAAAATATCGTACTTGGTATTATGAACTCATATGTAAATTTACATTGAGCCACTGTAAAAAAGATTTATCTGGCCAATTTGCATCGGTGGAAATAGAACCACAATTTCATGATATATACTGTAACAGACCTAAGATTAGGCACAATATCTATGAAAAGGCAAATCTACATGATATATGGGGCTCACTAGGCAAGGATTGGTAGCAGGGGTAGCTGCAGGGGTAGCCTCTGTCAGAACAGAACAGAGGATGCCCTTGTGTCAGATACAACCAGTTCCAGCTGGCACCAAAAGGGATCAACCACTGGCCAAAGCTGAGCCCATCAGCCAAGTTGGCTACACCTCTGTGAAAGGGTAAAAAACACAGTACAGCAGTCACATGAAAGAGAAATGAAACAATGTGAGAGAAACAGCCCTGCAGACATCAAGGTCAATGAAGATGGAAGTGGTCCAGGAACCAGAGCAGAGATTCCACTGCAGCCCACAGAGAGGATCATGGTGAAGCTGGCTGTCCCCCTGCAGCCCATGGAGGACCACATGCAGGAGCAAGATTTTCCCCAAATCAAGACTGTTCTACTTGTGTTGGTGATTGGTAAGCAATTTCACTTTGTTTTAACCCACAAGCTTATTTTGTTTTATTTTCTACTGTTGTCCTGTTGAGGAGAGGGAGTGAGAGAACAGCTCAGTAGGCATCTGGCAGCCAGTCAAACTTAGTCCTCCATGCATGGTATAGCGCCATCTTATTGGTCCAAATTTACAATGCTGATTTACTTTCCCTGAAAAGCATTATTTCAAGAGCTACGCCAGGTTGAAAGAAAGGAAAAAATTGCTGAAAACCTGCAGATAGATGTGGTGGTTAAACACCAGCTACCAATAGGTAGCTAACTACCACACTGCTCTCTCACTCCCCTTCCTCAACAGAACAGAGTGAGAAAATATGATGAAAAAGAAAAGTTTACAGGTTGAATTAAGGGTATGGAGATCTTTTACCATTACCATTATGGGTAAACCAGACTCAGCAAAAGGGAGATTGACATAAATTATTGCCTATTGCTAATAACAGACCAGAGCAGTGAGAACTGAAAGCAAACTAAAACCACCTTCCTCCCATCCACCCTCTTCTGCCCGTTCCCCTTGAGCGGTGCAGGGGAATGGGGAATGCAAGTTGCAGTCATCATCTGCCACTCCTTCAGGGTCACTGTCTTCCCCTGCTCCAGGGTGGGGTCCCTCCCAGGGAATGCAGTCCTTCCCGAACTGATTCTACCTGGGCTTCCCACAGGCTGCAGTTATTCAAGAGCTGCTCCAATATGGTTCCGTACCATGGGGTCCATCCTTCGGGAGTGGACTGCTCTAAGCATGAGTCCCCCACGGGTGGTAGCTCCCGCCCGATCACCTGTTCCATCGTGGGCTCCTCTCCACAGGCTGTAGTTCCAGCCTGGAGTCTGCTCCTGCATGAGCTGTCCATGGGCTGCAGCTTCCTTCAGGTCAGATCCACCTGCTCTGCCGTGAGCTTCTCCACGGGCTGCAGTATGGATATCTGGTCTGTTGTGGTACACCATGGACTGCGAGGGGACAGCCTGGTCCTCTCCACGGGCTGCAGAGGAACTTCTGCTCTGGTGCCTGGAGCACCTCCTGCCCTCCTTCTTCACTGACCTTGGTGTCTGCAAGGTTGTTTCTCTCTACATTTTCACATTCCTCTCTCCCAGCTGCAGATGGACAGTGTTTTTTCCCTTCCTTAAATATGTTCTTGCAGAGGTGCAATATACATTGCTCATTAGCTCAGCTTTGGCCAGCGGTGGGTCCCTTTTGGAGCCGGCTGGAGCTGGCTCTTATCTAACATGGGGCAGCTTCTGGACTCTTCTCACAGAGGCTGCCCCTGCAGCCCTCCCACTACCAAAACCGTGCCGTGTAAGCCTGATATAGTCAGCTACAGATATCTTTTGGAAAGGATTTCAAATGTAACATCCCAGAAACACGATGTTACACTGGTTTCACTACATAACCTAACACAGAGTAAGCAGCAAGGAACCACACTTAGGTCAGTCTTTCCATGTGGTCCAAGAAAGCTGTATGTCATGTAAAGGAGAGCATATGCATGGGAGCACTGAAAGTAAGGAATAAAGGGAGTTTTGCAAGGCATAATTTTTGCAACTTCATAGCTCAGACCTGGTGTAAAGTAAAGCTTTACCCTTCCTCTTCAGCTTCTCAGTACTTGCTAGTTAGTACATGAGATAATTTATTTCTAAGGCTTGTTCATAAGAAGCACGTGAAGCTGGGAAAATCTAGGCCATGACTTTCAAGATGATATTATGGAAAAAAAAAGGTCTGCTATAAGAGAAAGATGTTTATACAAATGTTCCATCTTTGATCCCGAGGTCCAGAATATTCACCTGCACCTGTGAGCACAGACCAAAATCTTGCAGTGGTAATTAAATATTCTGTAGGTGTATTTCTGAGTGATGGAATTTCCTTTAACATACAGGAGCTGCATATGAGCTCTGGGAATCCTTCTCATGCTGAAGAAGAAAATGCAACCATACCTCCTGTTTTCTGTGTGCGTCTATCACAAACCTAAGAAGGATTTTAACTAACTTTATCCTTCTCCTTGTGCTGAAACAAATTTTGACTCTTCTACTCTTTTCAAAATGCTGTGGTGGTTTTACCCAGCTAAACAGCAGAACTCCAACACAACCGCTTACTCACTCCCCCTCCTCAGAGGAACAGGGGGAGAAAATGTAATGGACAGAGGCTCAAGGGTTGAGATAAGGATAATTTAATTAAAGGAAAGAGGAAAAAAAAAAAAAAAAGAAAGAAAAAGAAATAATACAAGCAAAGGTCGCGTGGAAGCAAAGAAAGAAGAAAATTCTCTACTTCCACGTCAAAGAGTGGTGTTCGGCCACATCCTGGGAAGCAGGACCTCAATACGCGTAGCGGTTGTTTGGGAGGACAGACGTCTTCGTAACGAGAGCCCCCCTTTCCGTTTTCCCTTTTCCAGCTTTTATTGCTGAGCGTGACATCATATGGTATGGAATATCCCTTTGGTCGGTTTAGGTCAGCTGCCCTGGTTATGTCCCCTCCCAACTGGTGCCCACCCCCAGCCCACTGGGTTGGCGGGGTTTGGAGAGTCTGGGTGCTGTGCCAGCACGGCTCAGCAATAGACACAACACTGGTGTGGTATCAGTGCTGTTGTAGCTACAAGTGCAGAGCACAGTGCTGTATGGGCTGCTGTGGGGAAAGTTAACTCTATCCCCACCAGATCCAATACCAATGCAGCTGTATTGCAGTTCTGTTTAGGAGTAGGCTCTAGATCCTGACAGAGAGTACTCTGTAATGTTAAGGTTCAGGGAAGGATGTAAGTTCAGTTCAGATACACTTACCCTTGGGAATTTTTTTTTTTTTTTAATCTTTCAAAGGAACATGCATCTTCTTAAGCAGAGCACAGGAACTCCAGTGTTTAACTGTCTTTTGAGATAGAGATTTTCAAGTTTTTCCTATTGATTTGTCAGTAATCCTCCCTCCTCTTTTTAACACCTTACACATCCAGATGAAAACTAAATGATGTCATCTATAGTTGAATCATCTAGGGTTCAATATAACTATTGCTTTTTGCCATTCCTTCCTGACTTTTGTCCTTTGACCACATGCTGTATGCTACCTTATAAATGCTATTATTTTCTCTGATACTTCACAGTAACAACTTGCATAATTTTTATAACATTCATTTTCTCTTTTATCTGGCAGCATTATTTCTGTTGTCATTACCACTGAAATTTCCTGCATTATTTTACCTAGACTGCATTTTCAGAAAGGCTCATGCTGTTAAATGGTACCACGTGAAGGCTCACTTTATTCTAGTCTTGCCTTTAAGGGCTATGAGGCTGGCTGATTAAGATGTCTCCTTCCAGTCAGACCCCATCGTTTCATGTTTTCTGCATAATTTTATCACCTGTCCCTGACTGAGTTCTGTTATTCTTATTACACATTCTTTGGATTTTTTTTTTTTTTTTTCCTTGTGAATTTTAACTTTTTTTCTGCTCAGACTTGTTTCTAGGCTTTCTCAATAAAGTTTGAGGTTATGTGAGATGTCAAGGAATAATGAATTTCTCCAGAGATGATTTCTGTGTTGGTTCATAGCTTGCCTCCTCTTTGACAAGTGTTATCATAAATTAAGAAAATAGATAGAAAATTCTAGCAATGAGAGAAGTTTATTCCCACAATTTGTGTTCTGTGTAACATCATTCATAAATATTTTACATGAGCAATAGAAATAAGATATAATTTTACTTTATACAGATATTGCCAAAGTTGAATGTTACTGTCCTATTCTCTACATGATGTATACAAAAATACTAACAGTCTTGATTACAGATATATTGGCTAGTACCATGTGCTGATGACTGAGTCTGCTTATGACAAGCCCTTCCTCTCTTAAATTTTATCGTAGATGTATTCTCTCATTACCTGGGGAAATAATTTTCCTTTTAAAATGAATGGGGATACTTAGCAAATTTTGGCATGTGCAAAAATATGTGCAATGTATATTGTTGTATATGTTTATGGAACTGTTGTTTTCTTTCCTTCTTTGTCTTCTTTACAGTCAACAATCCTGAATTAGTTGATGCTTACAATGGTACTGTCTGCTTTTCACAAAGAAGAGCAATGCACAATTTATTGTACAGAAAAAAAATCTCCTAATGTTTAGATCTATCACCCTTCAATCCTCCTTGTCTTCAGATATTTGATCAGCAATCCTAGGGCAAATAAAATGATTTTAGATAAGTGTATAGTTATATATTACTTGGATAACTAATATAAGTTCATGATATTTTCATTACTATGTAAAATTTAAAGCAGGATCTGTTCTGATTTGCAATGCATGCCCTAATTTGCTAAAGTAGAGGCATGTTAAAGGGAAATTAAATACAAGATCACATGGGAAACAATTTCATGCAGTAAGTAAGGTATACGATAGTGTCAGTGTTGTAAATTGGCCTAAACATTGTGTGGTTGCCACAATGGGTGTAAAAACCTTTCTAATGATATTCAAGTGATATGGTAGTTCCCTTTACTTCCACAGAATGTGTAATTAAAATTGATTAAATTNGATTTTTCTTCTCAGAAATTAGAAATAATATGCAGTTTAAATTTATTTTATATTAATAAGGGTTAAATAAAGAAGCACTGTCTTTCATTTTTTCTGTATACCATAAAAATATGGAAAGAAACCATGAGAATCAATTCTTTGCTACATTAACAGATGGCACTTTCATTACCTGCTAGCTGAAGTTAGGGAATGTCTTTAGGGATGAAGAGAAATGGGAGGATAAAATCAACTTGATGTTTCCAATGCTGTTACAATGGATGAGAAGCAAAAGATTTAATATAAATGGTGTGAAAAATGCTTTCAAAAAAAAAGAATAATGGGACTTACAGAACAAGATCAAACTTTGAAAGGTGTTTTTAAATCCTTATATTTTGGCTATCTTGCTTGATATACCAAAACCGAACTTTTTTTCACATCTTTGAAATTAATCCTCCACAAGTCAAAAGAGTAAGTCATAATATTTGAAAGTGAGGTGACCATGCCCAAGGTGAATATTGAAAAGCTGATATTGACAAAACAATGTCAAGCAACGAGGTAAGAAAGAACAAAATTTTGCATATTCAAAAAAATTTTTTTCAAGGTCAGGTCTTCCTTCTTTTTCAAAAAGTAATTTCCTTTGATTTCCTTTGTGGGCTTTTTTCAGCAGTTGCTTCCTTAAAAATTCTTTATCAGACATTGCCTACAGGTTTACTAAAAGAAAGGAGAAACATCTTAATCAAGAAAGAATTTCATATTTGTATTTTGTACCTTTTCTTAGTATTAAATTGAATCAGTCAACATGAAACAATTTATCTTTTTAAAATTTGTGTGTCTACAGAGTCATTCCATGAGAAAATAAAGGAAACTTTTGTTAGGTTTTACAGAACCCAGCAGTAAACTTAAATGACTAAACTCCTTAGTAACTGTAGCCCTGAAAAACTCAGGATAGTATTTTTCACAAGATCCACCAGCAATGAAGCATTGTTCCCGTCTAGAGTATGTGAAAGAAAAAATTAAGGAAAAAAAAATGATAATGAGTAAATCAACTTTGTTTTATTTTGATGATTATTTGTATTTCTCTTATTTCAGCATAGTAACTGAAGAATAAATTCTGTTACAGTATTTTCCTCTGTAGAAGGTAGACTTCTACAGAGATCATCTTTCAGTAGAGAATTTTGAACGAAATAGTTCACTGATGTTTATCCAGAAAGAGATTTTAGCCCTGAAGTATTTATTCATTTCTTGAAATTCCTTAAGTGAACCTCATTTTCAGAAGTATGCTGTAATAAATTTTATGGTACTTTAAAACATATCTGTGTGAATTTCTTTGCAGTTGCAATGTTTCAAATAGATAATCAGTCTTTATATGATGTCATTAACCTACAGGTTCTCTGTAGGCCACAACACAAATTGCAAAAAGTGCCTATTTTAAATGAAAAGAGATTGCCTGAAGCTAAAAATCTGTGTTCTTTAGTAATATCTTGGTTTTAATCTATGAGTAGCTGATTCCTAAAAATTAATGCAGCAGTCAACTAACATTTGCTGAGATACATTATAAATCTGAAGATAATGAGATGTTATGTGTTCCCTCACATTTGCATAACATTGTTATTTAATAAGTATTGGGTTTGGTCAGATATTTGATGATGTCAGGTAGTCTGACAAGTTTTTCAAATATTGAAAAACATGCTTTGTCAACTTCAGCAATGATGTTTTTTGGGCCAAATTTTGCTTTTGTGGAGCTTTTCATAATTTAATAATAGCTCTATAAACATCAATGCACTTTGTATCTTGCTGATGAGGTATGAAAAATGTAATCTTCTGGTCAAGTTAATTTAATTTATCTCAAAAATATATGATAAGGTTTGCTTCTGTTGCTGGCATGGAAGAAATCACCAAGGAAACCAAGCAATATATTTCCTGTTGCACTGCAGTGTGGTCCTAACCTCAGTCTATTCAATTTTTGCTGCTTTCTAAGTATTATGATGATTAATAGGGTAATGGGGTAAGCTCCATATTTTGTTACCAGACCACAGTGAAATCACATACAAAGCTTACATGAACTGGGTTATATGACCAAGGAGAATGATGCACCTGCTTTTTTACTATTATTTTATTACAAAAAAAAATTCATGATCTTCTCTCTCTCCCCCCTCTGCAGAAAGTATAAAGTACAATAAATCTAACCAACTTCTTTGTAGCCCAGTAGGTAGAGTAGCTGACTTTGTTTTTCTAGGACTCAAGTCCTCTCTGGAAGTGATTTTTTTTTTTTTTTTTTTTAATATATAATCTTCATGCAGGCATCAGGAAATGTATTCTGATACTAGCTGAAATAGCTACATTCAGAATACATTATAATTGTCCTTGCTTATGACGAGAAAGCACTTTGGGATGTGGGGGGAGGGAGCTGCCTGTTGTTGCTTTTAGCATCTCTCCTTTGGGGAAGGTAGACTGGATTAGGGGAAATCTCTAGGACTGGGGGAATTTTGGTTATCAAAGTGAAGATACAGACAGTGAGCTAGAAGCAAACATAACAAGTAAGAAGTCTCTCAAGGAAAATTTTTAACAGGAAGAAGGAAGATGTGGAAATTAAAAACAGTCAGGGATGAGCACCCCCCAGCTCCTATGACCTGTGTGGTTAGCAGGCACTGTAAATCCTGCTGGTGTGGCAGAGCTATGGGGTGTTGTTGGGTCCCCAGGGAGCTTCACGGGCTACAGTGGTTCCTTTGAGTGGGAAGGGTGGTACAGGGAGCAGTACTAATCTTATGCACACACAGTTATTTCTTTTCTGTAAAAGATGTGTATGCAATATGCGGTTTAGCAGTCATGGAAATATGAGATTTTGGTATCTGTCTTGCAGAACTAAAAAGGCTTGTCATTTCTGAGTTACGAAATTATTTTTTTGAAGGCAGAGTTCCTTCAAAAATGATAGGCCACAGTTTCCTTGCCTAACATTATATATTTCCCTTGCTTTGTGTTCCATGTTGTAATTTACACTTACTTTAATGCATCATTTTTCTTATTGTAAAAAATAGTAACATTTACCATTTCCATGGGAGGAGGAATGGCTTTATCATACACATTAGAAGCGTTTTGACTTAAACTAACTTATAAATAAATAAATTCAGAAAACTTAAAACATAAATGCTTTTAGGAGACTAGTTAAATACCTTCTGACCCCTACCTCTTAGATTTGGATGTTAATTAATCAAAGGGAAAGGTGGGGACTTCAGAATAAAAAGGGGGAAAGGCTGAATCTGAACTTTCATGTTATTAGTTAAAGATCTTCCAATCACAGCCATCAACAGATGCTTTGAGAAGACTGACACAGATATCTCATGCCAGCTGACTCTGGGGTCACTACAGCCATACAATGCTTTTTATCTCTGGCAAGTCTCAGACTAGGAGGTGGATTTTGCCTTGAATTTTTTGGGGTGGAGAAACAGTACTCCCTCTTCTTCTTTTCTTTTTTTTTTTTTGTGGAAGCTAATTTCTACTTTCTTTGGCTACATTTCAAACCAAAAGATCTTACAATATTTCAATTCAGATTCAGTGTTGCTCTCTGAAAAGCAACTAGACAAACTTTATGCTTTTAAATGTGATGGAAAACACCCTCATTGAATGATTTAAAATCAATAATGATGACTGTAGAGTTTTACTTTGTGTACTACAAACAACAGGTTATCTTTTCAAGAAATGTTGTGGTGTTAGCCTTCTCAACAAAGTAATGGCTGTTATCAATAGGTTCGTGCCTGTACACTTAGCCAGTACGCACACAGAGTCAAGCACAGAGAGTCAGAATTCACACGAAGGTCTTTTGTTTAATTAATTCTGCAGAATCAGGTGCTTGGTGATCTTTCACAAAGCAAACATACCTCTCACTTGAAGTACAACTATTTATACACAGCCAACTTGTG
>VXAL01015751.1:0-17900 GCA_013399475.1 Chauna torquata
TGTGTTTCTATGATTCTGTGAAAGCAAGGTGGATTTTGCCCTTTTTTTTCTTTTTTCTTTTTTCTTTTTTTTTTTTTTAGATGTATAATTTTGGAGAGTTTTATCTGAATTAGTCTTAGAGTATTCTGTTATCTGATTTAGTCTGAGTGAAAAACAGTAATTATGATCTTGGCTTATATTTCTAGATATATGGTGGCCCCCTGCTCATTTTTGAGGAGCTACAAAGGAAGAACAAGCAATTCTGGACTTCTTTAAGGAATTTCTTACATGCTGTGCTGTGTCAAAGAGACTGGAATGTGGCACAGTCCCTAAATAATTACACATATTCTGGAGACAGATTTCACAGAATCATAGAATGGTTTGGACTGAAAGGGACATTAAAGATCATGCAGTCCAACCCTCCTACCATGGGCAGGGACATCTCTCAGCATATCAGGCTGCCCAAAGACCCACCCAACCTGGCCTTGAACACTTCCGGGTATGGGGTATCCACAACTTCTCTGGGGAACCTGTTCCAGTACCTCACCACCCTCACAGTGAAGAATTTCTTCTTTATATCTAATCTAAATCTACCTTCTTTCAGTTTAAAACCATTACCCTTTGTCCCATCACTACTAACTCTCTCCATCTTTCTTATAAGCCCCCTTTAAGTATTGAAAGGATGCAGTAAGGTCTTCCTGGATCCTTCTCTTCTCCAGGCTAAACAACTCCAACTATCCCAGCCTGTCTTCATAGGAGAGGTGCTCCAGCCCTCCGATCATCTCTGTGGCCCTCCTCTGGGCTTGCTCCAACAGGTCCATGTCTTTCTTATGTTGGGGGCCCCACAGCTGAACACAGTACTTCAGGTGGGTGTCTCACGAGAGTGGAATAGAGGGGGACAATCACCTCCCTTGACCTGCTGGCCACGCTTCTTTTGATGCAGACCAGGATATGACTGGCTTTCTGGGCTGCAAGTGCACACTGATGGCTCATGTCGAGCTTTTCATCCACCAGTACCCCCAAGTCCTTCTCCACAGGGCTACTCTCAATCTATTCAGCACCCAGTCTGTACTGATGTTTGGGACTGATCCAACCCAGGTGCAGGACCTTGCACTCAGCCTTGTTGAACTTCAGGACATTCATGTAGGCCCACTTCTCAAGCCTGTCCAGATCCCTCTGGGTGGCATCCCTTCCTTCTAGCATGTCAACTACAACACTCAGCTTGGTGTCATCTGCAAACGTGCTGATGATGCACTTGATCTGTCTATGTCATTAATAAAGATATTAAACAGTACTGGTCCCAGTACAGACCCCTGAGGAATGTCACTCATCACTGGTCTCCACCTGGACGTTTAGCTATCGAACACAACTTTCTGGATGCAGCTATCCAGCCAATTCCTTAGGCACCAAATAATAGATAACATAATATATGAGATAGAGAACCCAAGAAAAAGTTTTCAAAAATCAAATGAGTAAAAGGTTTAAACAGAGCTTAAAAAAACCATATCTTATTTCCCCTCAGAATTTTCCTCACAATCGTTTTTATTTTTACCTGAAAGAAATCAGAGCACTGCAAATAAATTTCAGTATTAACTATTTCCTTTTAAAAAAAATTTCTTCCATTCCAATTTCAGACAAGAACCTTATGAAGCATCCTTATGCTTCTCTTGTAGTTATTTATTAATGTCAGTGACAGTTTAAATCATCACAGGGGAGGAGAAAAAAAAAAAAAAGTATCTTGTTCTTTTCCAATGTGTAAATGAAGCACAGAATTGGTACATCTGTCCTTTTATATCCTGTTTTTGTTGAAGACAACTAACAGAGTATGACAATCTGCAGATAAATTAGAAGATATTGCAATATAGCCTCAAAGCTAATATTTATTGCTAACATTTCTAGGCCTGTCAGTTTATGAGGAGCTAAACATACTTTGACATTGCTGCATTTTAATACAATTCATGGTTAATTAGGTTACTAGTGTCACTAACAAGGCTAAATACAGCCTTTTTAGGAATTTTGTTGTTGTTGTTGTTGTCGTTTACTATAGTATGTGGAATATGATTACCTTGAGTATCTGTAGTTTTAGAAAGCTACCTCTTTTCCTTTTATTAAATATAAGGTTTGTAACATAACTTGAGGGTGGAAATTGCTTTAATCTTTTTTGCACAAGCTATATTTAAGTGCATGGAAATAATGTGACTTTTTTACTTCCAGTGTAAGCTGTCAAAAAATGGTTCCATATTCTCAATATATACATACAAGAAAATATTAGCTCTTGGTTGTGGTACCATAGGCTCAGTAAAGTACTCCAGGATTTCCAGTAATTCCTGCACTTGGGTTAGGACACTAGTCCACACAGAAGCATGGATAGAATTGAATTAAATGAATTTAATGTTGCTTTTCAAAATCTGTTTTGTCCTCTACTTCAGTACTCTGCAATGCTCTATTACTCTACAAAAATGGCAATATAATGACATATTTGAAAGAATAAAGAAAGCAGTACTAGTATGTTTATCTGGATGCTAGCTATACTATCTATCTGAAATATTGAGGGTAACTGAAAATCTTAAGATTTCTAAACTACAACTAACTATCTTCTCGGCTTCTAAAGATCCCATACTTTCCACTAAAATTTTAAGCTATCTTGTATGCAAATGTTAGTTGTGTGCTGTCTTACTTTAGCTCATAATACTGGTCTCCAGAGACAAAAATCAATCCAGGTGATGTCTTACAGAACATTTTGCCTGACGAAACTACACCATGTACATGAAGATCAGTTGAGTCATATTTTTCTTCCTTCATAACTTTGCTAAGACAACAAATTTAAAAATATAACAGTAGTATTTTCTCATTTCTGAAACATTTTTTTTTTTTTTTTACTGATTAAAAATTGCATCCTGAAGAAACTGCACTGTCATAATAGTTCTTTGTGTAAGAATTTACAAAGTGTAGGTAAACATTTTACCAAGATCATTATCTTCCATGGAGAAACCCAACAGAAAAGAGAGGCTTTATTTCAAAAGAAGCTGAAATGAGTCTCGGTATATAGACAGCAAAAGGACCAAGAGATGTTCCTCCCACATCATTACCTCTAAGTGACAAATTTCCTACAGAAACACTTGAGTAAGATATAGTTCACCACTGGCTAAATTTCTGCAGAGTGTATAAGATAAGCCACAGAGGATTTCTCCTCTCCCTTACCTCTCCCCAGTTGTTCAGTGTTTTGGTAGACAGGAGAAGATGGTGTGGGGAATAACTTGTTCCCTGTAAGTCAGCCCAAAGCACACACAATACCAGCTGTTTTGGTGTTGGAATGTATCCCAGAGAGGACACTAGCTTGTGAGTAGAGATCATCTAGAAAGAGAGGACTCTGCATCCTTAAAAAAACACATTGATTTACACTGCAAAGCACACTTGCATAGATTAGGATTCTCAAGCTAGCACACACACCCCACCCCCACACCCCCCCGCAATTGAATCACTTAGTTTTTTTCATGGCCAGCTTCACCATTTTTTCTTCCTATATGGAGTTGGTCTTGACTTACCAACTGGTGCTCTTCTAATTCTGCATGCTTCCTTTTTGCAGGGTGCAATGAACAGAGTTTCAGTGTATTAGAGATAGCATACAACTCTGCAACAGACCAGCCTTAGACTTGAAGATTTTGACTAGTTTTGGAACACCAAGACTAAGCAAAGGTAATTAATGGGTACCACATTTCAGAAATTTTTCACCTGTGACAATCATCTTCAGTGTAAAATATCTGCGATCATACAGTACTGATCTGGGAAGCCCAGCAGCAGCCCAGAGCTTCCTCTTTACACTCTTTACAAGGCAGAGTAGACAAGGAGTAGACAAGGAGAGCACCCACCCTCCCTCAAACTTCTAGTACTGAGATGTAAATGAAATCTGTATACAATCAAAGTAAATACTGCTGCTATCTGAAAGGTGACTTGAAACTACATTTGAATAAAGGTTAAACTGTTAAGTGAGACAAAGAGTGCAGCTGCCTCCTCCAGCTGTTCTGGCCCAGGACCACTTGTGCCTGGCCACTGGGGCCCAGCCTGGTGCCCAGGGACCCTGGGTCTCTGCCCAGGCTGGAGGACATGGCTGCTACTTTTTCTTTTGCAGTCAACCAGAAGCAAAGCTGCAGACATATCCCAGAGACACACATGGAGAGAGGACCCTGACATGACTGTGTGACTGGTCACACAGGCTGCCCCAGCCAAGGGCTGCCTTCAACAGCATGTACACACAGGACTCACGTAAGCATAGACACAAACGTCTGAAACCCTTTCCTTCTCTCCAGCTGGTAGAGATAGAAGTTCACTAGTGCAGGCATACACACACAGCACCCTCTAGGTTCACAAGCACACACATTTGTGGATTCTTCAAGTACCAGCAAGGCTTATCTGTCTGTTCAGCACCCCTGCACGTATTCCAGGCCCCTTACATGCTTTACAGGTTGCCTCACTGGTTACTCCAGCCAGAAGTTTGCTGCAAATATGCACACACTAACACACTCACCCCTCTTGCACACCACATTTGCAAGTCTCCCTGCACGTACCAGTGCAGACCCCCTGCCCGCCTGATGCCCTGGCCTGTATCTAAGGCCCCCACTACTAACCAGCTAGCCCAGTTTAAAGTTTGCTAGCGAATACACATGCACACCCCATGCACACCAGGCTGGGGAAGATATAGACACTTGGTCCCCCCCAGCAGCCAGCACCAGGCACACGGGCTGTGACCCGTGGCCCCACTCCAGCTACCGTTGTGGAACCCCACACTCGCCTTACTCATGCCAGACCCCCCAGTAGCTGGTTTGGGAACACACACCTCTCCTGCCCCAATGGCTGGGAGTAGAAGATCCCACTCACTCTAGTAGCTGATGCTAGGACTCCACTTGCTCCAGTAACTGGCATCACAGGCTCCTACACCTCCAGACTGACTCCAGTAGCTGGCACCAATTCACTCACATCACTGCCCCATTAGCTGCCATTCCAGGTTCAGAGTCTGTGGGGCCCTCACTGCGTCCAGAGAGGACCCTCCAACTACCGATGCTAGGCCCCGCTCACTCCAGTAGCTGGCACCATGGGCCAGGGACAGCTACATCCCCAGCCTTACTCCAATAGCTGGCACCCAGTCCAATCACACCAGTCCCCTCAGTAGCTGGCATTCCGGGCTCAAAGTCTGTAGGACCCTTTCAGATCCAGAGAGCTATGGCCCCTCCAACTACTGACATTAGGACCCCCACTCACTCCAGTAGCTGGCACCAATATTCACTCACACACACATGCAAAGTCTTACCAGTAGCTGGCATGTGGTCCTTAAGCACAGATACACATGGGAGAGAGTGTAAATACGCAGAGGGAGACTTAAGAAAAGATTTAATGAGAAAAGATAAGAAGATAGGACACTGCAGTGATCAGGTGCAGGGCTCTGTCAGACAAGTGTACTGACTGGCCCGGTTTTACACATAACTTTTTATACTTTTTTCTGTCTGTTCCTCCTTTTTGTTTGTCCTGCTCCCCCTTCTCCCTGCACACCCCGCATGGGTTTGCAGAGCTCTGCAGTTTCTGCACTCTCCCAGTCTGGAACCCCTTGGTTCATAATCTTATCAGTTGCAGGGTTCATCCTTCCTGGAAGTGACACCTGTAGTTTATTAGTTCACCAATCAGTGTGACTGGGAGGTTTGTTTCTAGTCATTGTCTCCCAGCATAGAAGTCCTCCACCAGATAACCCTGTTGGCATGACCATTCCTACATTCTCACATGCTCTCATACGTTAGTGTGACTGACCAGACTGGGATCCTGTCACTGCCGCCTTCTTGCTATCCCTTGTTGCATTGGAAAGGGTCCTTGACCAGGTATCCTTAAAGGAACAGATGCTCTCCTTCTACATATCCTTACATAAACTACAACAACTCTGATGATGACTTTGGCTGTGTGAATTTATGTTCCATTCCATCATTTATCTTCCAGCATTGTCTTACGTCTTCTGAGCACTGAAACTGATCTCTATAACTTGGATGTGAAAAAGTGCTTTAGCAGTTCCTTGTTTTTTTTTTGTTGTTGGCTTTTTTTTTTTTTTTTTAAATCCTGATTCTTCAGTGCCTAGTCAAGGTCAAGATTGTTAAAGAAGACAACCACAATTTCTTACTTGCCTTCTTTTTTCCTGCTATCCAGACTTTTTGTGTTCCAAACTCAAAGTATATAAGGACAATACAGGAAACCTGCTTCCTCCATGACAATGATTGGGAGGATTATAGGGTCACAGGAGTTTATGTTACATGAGATTAACAGGCCTGGCAGTCTTTTTTGAATTATTTGTTTCAAAGCCCAAGGAAGTTGTTGAAAAGACTGTCACTGACTTTTTGCTTTAAGAGCTGATCCAGTAATGATCACACTTTCATCTTCTTGTTTGTGTAATAAATACACAAGTGAGCTTTTCTGTTTCTAAATAAAACTGTTATATTTAGTTTATGAGATGAACAGTCATGGCACTGGCTGAATACCCATGAATGAATTTTAGAAGAGCATAGAAATAGATTTGTAGTTGAAAGTGTTGTTCTCTGCACACCTTGTGGATAACAAAGAAGGACAATCTGGCATTACTGTCTACTAGACAGTATTCTTATATTGCTTGCTCTTTAGCACGTTTTGCTATATTTGCTTAATTAAAAAAAAAAAAAGCAGAAAAAGACTTTAAATACTGTTTGGTCAGCTTGGAATCTAATTATCTGTTTATGCTCCCAAATTAATTTCAGCCTCCAATGGGAGGATTGTGTTTCCATTTCAAGGTTTTCATATAGGACCTACATGGAAACAAAAGCAAAAAGTTATCAATAATTTTCATAAAGTTTAGAGTTGTATTTTTTTTTTTCCTTTTTAATTGTAAATTGAGTTTTTCAACTCAGGAAGGTAAACATAACAAGACACAGAAAGCAAAGTCTTGAACCTGGGTTTCCCACAAGTCCTATTCATAAGGCATTAGAGCCTGTTACAAGGTTCTTCTTCTATTAAAACATAAAAATTAAAACAGCTCAAAGCACTGCAGTATTTTGTGAAACCTGAAGTTAGAGGGAGAAAGTCCCTCATCAAGAGTGATTAATCAAATCTGGTAGCTTCTCTGTAAGCAATACTTCTACAAAAATACTCCAGTCACATCTCTACCCTGTAGTGTAAGCTTAGACATTGAATGTATGTTTCTTCTCACTGATCTAGTAAATACCAGTAGGGAATCCTGCTGGCTCTGTATTCTTGATTATTATTCTGCATAAGAAGCTGGAAACTTTCGGCATGTCCTTGACAACATTTGGCTGTCAGCATACAAGCACACACATGCACTCAGAGGAATCTCATTGCTCCCTTGGAATTCTATGAAATTGAAGAACTTTCCATTTTACTGCCCTATACAGCCTATATTGCCTTTGGCAAGTTCAAATTGTTAAGTTTCCTAAATAAAATGATCACTCTGTTGTTATTACAATACACAAAAACACCACCTTATAAAACCCAACAACACATAGCATCCTTTCAGAGTCAGGATGACTTCAAAACAATTAATACTGAAGAAAGTTAACCTTAGACATATTAAGTAAAATCCAGTCCTGAACTTTTGTGGTTTTACAGAAGATACATCAGCAAGGAGTTCATTACATTTACTTCTGAATCTTTACTAAGCCAATCCTGAATTCCTTGTTCTTTACAGAGGTGGGAAAAGTAATTTTTTCCCTCACCATCCTCTCCAATCCCTGTCCTCCCCACCCCCTACCCCCAAGCCCAAACTCATAATAAAATCACCAACTGATTTTTTATAGTAGGCTAACTGTTGGGATACTGAGGGATCAAAGAAAACACTGGGCATTTGTTCTCTCTTCCATCTCTTCTTATCCTTTATTTTTTTTTGCATGAGAAATGAAATGCATATAAGTAAGGAACTACCTATTTAAAGCCTATCCTACAGGATGGCAGGAAATTCCCTTTTATTTCTTTTGCAAAGTCACGCCCAAGACAAAAACAGAGAGTGTCATAACCCATGAAATATATTGTCCAATTAGTCAACTTCGAAGCTGACCCAGAAGCCCACATTCTGTTGTTAAGTAAGACCAAGCAGCACCGTTTGAACAGCTCAGATGAACACGCATAATATTTTACCCAAACGCAACTTTGGTCAGCTTAAAGAAGAAATGTTTTCCACTTCCCTATTCCAGCTTTCCCACAGCCAAACTTGACATCTCAATGGGATATATTGCTGATGAAAGAAGCACTACTTTCTCTCCTAGTTCTGTGTACGTTGTAGCTTTCAGGATGACAGAGGATAATGATGTCCAGGACACCAGTGTTCACAGTAAACCTTTCCAGTGACTGCTTTTCCAAACCTCCGCAGCACTCCAGTTCTACACATGTAAGCTACAACACTAGTTCTGACTGCTGAGTGTGAATATAGATGATATAGTTAGTTGATTGAGGACTTCTCCAGTAACAGCTGAATATTAATTTGTCAATGGCTACTACAGCTTTGGCAGAGAAACATTATTTTTTATTGATTTAGGTAGAGACATAATTTCATCTTTAAAGAAAAGTGAAAATCTGTATGCACAGTCTAATAACTGAGGGTCCTAATTTAGACCAGTCAGTAGTGGAAATCTTGAGATTTTAGTCTTCATATTCTGTGTCTCTTCCTCACACTGTTAGCATACACCAATGTCTATTAATACATAAATAGATCTCACTTATTAAAAGACTGCTTTGTGATCTTAAGCCATGCACTCCGTTTTTGTAGCAGATGGTGCTTCTTACTGATGCTGATCACATTTGTTTTCTAGTAGAAAATGTAACACTATCAACATAATATCAAATATAATATGTGAAAATTAGATGAATTCCTGCATTCTACGTAGAGATGGATGTTAGAAGCCCAGGAGATGACCTGGCTTTGTCTAACAAAAAGTAACCTCAGATATACTTTTTTTCTTTTTTTTTTTTTTTACAATCATATTGCCCAAAATATTTAATCATGGCTTTCAGCTTAACACCTCAACTTTTCTTTTCCCCATAATGTCTTTGAAAAAGCAGACTCTCAGACATAAAACTCTCAGACATAATCACTTTGGGAGTTCCAGCCTTTTATTTATTTATTTATTTATTTCCATCAAATGGCTTGTTTATTCTATAAATCTAATAGTAGATGAATATTTTAGTTTTCATTTACATGAGCAGTATTTCAAATGGACCTGAAGCTTCCCATTGTCTTTTACATAAATCTGTCCTTTGTGGGCTATGCCTACACTTAGGTATTTTGAAGTTATATAGAAGATAAGGTATAAATGAGAACTTTATGAAAGCTGAAAATATCAATTTACCTGTGAGATGGTAATACAAGTCCAGAGAGTATCAATTTACCTGTAAAATGTTAAGGCAGGTGACAGCACTCCCTGGAACCCAGGGCCAGCTCTTGTAACTTTGTCTCTTGACTATGTTTGCTGCTGCTAGACGGAAGGTTGTTTTTTGTAAAGAAAGTGCTTTGAGGGACAGTCCTACCCTGTGACTCAAAGGGGCAGCTGTTACATAAAGAGAAGGGTGAGTCCTGCCCATGACCTCTACTATCTCTACAAAATTTACCAACAGAGCTACAAAGGTGTCAGCCAGCTCTACCCACATAAACTCTGCCTGAGGAAAAGCAGTCTTCCATTGCCTTTTATCAAAGCACTCCTTATAGCTGAGACCAGGAAGCTTTTATCACAGCCATTTTCCTCAAGCCCTGCTTGGCTATTTGCTGATCCTAGAAATTATAGGACCTGAGAAGAAAACTAAGAAAATACTCCATTTGGGGATGAATTCTTCTTAAGGAGGGTAGATTCCTATTGGCTGTGAGCTCTCCTAAAATCAAGTGGATTTTTTTCATGAAGGTAGTCTTGTTACATGCAGCAGCAGCTAGAGAAAAGTAGTCTATATAGAATTTTAATGCTTTGCTTTGGGGCTATCTCTGTGCCATAAATCTCTGCACAGACATTCCAGGTGAAGTTTCCTTTTGTATCCCATCTTTGCAAAGTTCAGTCATTCATCCAACATCAGCACTGTCCCCTTTCTTAAGTTTTACTGCAAGGGAATATTTTAAAATAGGTCCTAAAACTTTTTTTTTTTTTTTTTTTAAGAATGGGTTTTACTGTTGAACTGCAGATTGTCACATGCATGCTCTGCATCACCAAAGCTAAATCAAGTCCATTCCAGGGAAGAACAGTCACTTATTGTAACAGTTAGCATGGATAGGTTATTTGTAAGATGGGAAGATAAATTTGTTTATTATCCTGAAGTTCTTTCATGGTCACAGTCTCACTATGGTTAACTAGCTAAGTACTCAAAGGGATCGAGTGCACCCCCAGTAAGTTTGCAGATGACACCAAGTTGGTTGGGAGTGTTGCTCTGCTCGAGGGTAGGAAGGCTCTACAGAGGGATCTGGATAGGCTGGACTGATGGACTGAGGTCAACTGTATGAGGTTCAACAAGGCTCAGTGCCAGGTCCTGCGCTTGGGGCACAACAACCCCATGCAAAGCTACAGGCTGGGGGAAGAGTGGCTGGAAAGATGCCTGGCAGAAAGGGACCTGGGGGTATTGGTCGATAGTTGGCTGAATATGAGCCAGCAGTGTGCTCAGGTGGCCAAGAAGGCCAACAGCATCCTGGCTTGTATCAGAAACAGTGTGGCCAGCAGGACTAGGGAAGTGATTGTCCCTCTGTACTCGGCTCTGCTGAGGCCACACCTCAAATACTGTGTTCAGTTTTGGGCCCCTCACTATAAGAAGGAAATCAAGATGCTGGAATGTGTCCAAAGAAGGGTGACAAAGCTAGTGAAGGGTCTGGAGAACAAGTCTTATGAGGAGCAGCTGAGGGTGTTTAGCCTGGAGAAAAGGAGGCTCAGGGGAGACCTTGTTGCTCTCCACAACTACCTTAAGGGAGGCTATAATGAGGTGAGGGTTGGTCTCTTCTCCCAAGCGCCAACTGATAAGACTAGAGGAAATGGCCTCAAGTTGCACCAGGGGAGGTTTAGGTTGGATAATAGGAAAAATTTCTTCACTGAAAGGGTTGTGAAGCATTGGAACAGGCTGCCCAGGGAAGTGGTTGAGTCGCCATCCCTGGAGGTCTTCAAAAAATGTTTAGATGTAGAGCTTAGTGACATATTTTAAAGGTGAACTTGGCAGTGCTAGGTTAAAGGTTGGACTGGATGATCTTGGCAGTCTTTTACAACCTAAACGGTTCTATGATTCTATGATTCTACTCCTTTGAGTTGACATATAATCTTTTTTATTTAAAAGTGTGCATCAGCTATTTGTGAAGGTCCTACTTGTGTCCAAATTACTTCAGTGTACTAATCCATATGTTCATTTTAACCTTTATGTGTTTGTTTTTCAGCTAGCTGTTGTTGTATTTAAACACCTTGCATTGGCATCTATCTTTTCCTTTTAGGGTATTTCAGATCCTAGTTTTTTCTCCAAGTTGCAGTTTCCTTTGTGCATACTGACAGAGTCTGCTTTCTCATTCCTTATGAGGCATTTGCTTTGCTTCCAGTGTTAGTCTAAGTACCTTCTGTTGCAGCTTACTGATGTTTTCCAGCTTCCTAAAGTATTCATATAATATCTTCAGAAGAAAAGCTCAGAATATTCCAAATGACTCTTTGCCACTGTTATACATGTATTTAAATTCTGATTCACACATCTCACTTCTAGAGACATAATACATGCCAAGACTTTGTTTACCTTCTCGCTGCTACCAGACATTGTGCAGATGGCTAATGCATTATCTTTAATCGCTCTCAGGTCTTGCTGCAGCTCTGTTTTATAGATGAGTATTTTTATTTGCTCTGTAAAATTTGCATCATGTGGTTCTGGTCTCAATTTCCACACTTCCTTACACAAAAGATGATCATATCCTTTCCAATCAGGCTGAAATTTAGGACAATGGCATAGGGATGCTTTGGAGGATGGATGCTTCCTTAGAACTGCAAGAAAATTTTGCAGATGTTGTTTTCTCAGGTTATATCCTTTTTTCTTTTTTTTCTCATTCAGGGAAGTGTGATGAGTCGCTTCAACTGATGATTCAGAAATCAAGTGGCTTGAGATGTTTGGGAATGTATTCTGTATCCAATAATATAGAATGTAGTTATTTTATAGCTAATAATTAGACCAAGTAGTGTCAGAGGTCCACAATAAATTTTGCAAGCCCAAAAATTAGTTAAGAAAATATTCTGAAAAAAAGAAGCCCCTCTGGAGTGCCTGTGTTTGTGCCCAGTATGACATTTTCTGTCCTGTATGGTTTAACATTAAATTTTTTTACACAGTACCTGTCATAACTTCTTTCTTCCCCTCCTCACAGCATATCATTTGTTTGTTTGTTTTTGTTTTTTGGTTTAGTTTTGTTTGCTTGTTTGTTTTTTAAAAAAAGGTTATCAACCACGGATTTAAGTGAACCTTGGCACAAGCTGCTCCTCAAATACTGTGTTAAAGAGCCCTGTGAGGAGCTCTGTAGCCACTATGGTCATGACAGATTTGAGGATTTGAGTGACCATTTATTATTTGTGTGCCAAAAACAATGTCAAAATTCCAGTTACCAAACTCATTTGCTTGTAAGGGGGGGGTTCAGTCCATCTGACTGGGGGGGAGGGAGGGGGCAAGGGTAAGGGAATGGAGCATGAGAACCCCAAGCACAGAAAGGGAGACTAAGTGAATCCTCCAGATTAAATGGCAGCCTGGTAACTTGTACCTCTCTTTCTGAAGCATCAGCATCAGGAGAAGAAATCTGCACTTCCACTTGAGTTCAGAAGGAACAAAACAAATCATTTAGGAATGTGAAATGGCTGAGCTGTTAGGTCACAAAAAGTGTTCTGTTTACAAAACATCCATTCAGAACCTCATTACTCCAAATGAGCTCCACCTGCACTTCATTATCATAGCTTGTTAGGAATATTTTACCTAATCTAGAATGAAGCCTATAAAGCTGCAGGCAGTAGTGTTAGATGGGCAACTTTAAATAAAGGTTTAGCTTGGTGTATGAAACATGTAACTGAAAGTAAAAAAGCTGTACATAATATACTGTATCATTATAAGCAACAGGGTCGGAGGCACATTTGCTAAGTGTCTTTTGACCTTGCTCGTCTCTCAGGCTATACAGACTTTTGTAAATGGAATGTTATTATTCAAGTTTTTGTCAGGAAAAAAAAGTACTTTCTATATTCTGTTTCATGGGAATCTGATTCTTTTCCTCTGACTCCTTAAATAAAGCAAAGTATAGTGAACAGAGACACTGAAGATAAAGACATGAACCCCAAGGGGAAACTATGACTCCCTGTTTGAACAAGTCATTGTTATTCCAGAAATTTTGAAGTATAGAAAGTTGTTGTTGTTGTGAAATTCAATAAATAGATTAACAAAAATCATCAGATATTTTCTGATTCCACTTCATTTTCCAGACACTTACAACGATGTTTAAGACATAGTTGAGAGAGGCTGAAAGCATTTTCATTTATGCCCTATCATCTGATTCTGTTTTCCAACAAGCTCCTCTTCCAAGCAGCTACCCAAATCCAATGGCCTGTTTCAATGTACTACATGGAGAAAAATTTTGTCTTTCAACTTTCTGCTTATTTTTTACCCTTAGGAAGTTCCTCTTTTCAGTAGACCTTGCCTGTTGTGGTGTCTTACTCCTACTCATTCGTGCCATTTTACAAATAGGTCTTACTGTTTTCATGAAAACAAAGGTACTCGTGACAGTCTCTAAGGGTTCAGAGAGGCACCTACACATATTGCAGGACTTCAGCATTGCTTTTGCCAGAGTTTTTCAACGCATTATCATGTTTTCTTTAAGACTCTCAACAAATGATGTGATATTTTTGTTTTCCACTTAAACCATCTGAACAGATTTCAATTTCACATCCTATGTCAAGGTCATTCCCTTTGACATTTCAACCTATGTATGAAGTAATCTATCCTGAAGTTAAAAAAAAAAAAAAAAGAGGAGATTGGAGATTTCCAGTTTTTGTGCAGAAACCAAGACTTCTTGGGGGGTAAAGGGAAAATTAAATAGTTGCTAGTGGTCACATTGCAAATGAGACACATCTCTTTTCTACTTGATTAAGACCACAGGCTTATGATTTCATACAGCCCTGATGACTATCTGGCTACCAGGCTGTACTTACTCTTTGATCATGAAGTCATACAGGGGCTCCCTCCAAGATCTTTCTTTGTGCAAGTTTAGCCAGTGCCAGTACATTCCCGTGGAGACATTTCAGTCTTGGAGAAACTAACATTTTATAGCAGCCAGCATCACCTTGTAGACAAAGAATTCCTGTACAGCTCAGTATGTATATAATCACATCTGAAGAACTTGTGTAAGTGAGGGAAAGAGACTACCCTCAGAAAAGAAGTACAAGTATTAGCTAGTCAGTTTACTGTGTACTTGTGTTTATCAGCAAAAATATGTGAATTGTTTTCCTTAAACCTGGAGTCATTCACATCCAGTTTTTAGAATCTTTTAGTGCAGAAGAGTGAACTTTTTATTCAGCCAAAAATAGCTTTCCCTGTGCTTTACTAACAGGATTTTTACCCTAGTCTGTCTGAACCACTTATATTACATATACAGAAATTCATTAATACAGGTCTGCTTTAAACCTGCCAATCAATACAAATTACATCAAATGATATATGGTGGTTTATATATTTGGATTATTGCCATCACCAAATGAAAAAATATTCTTCTTCAAAACAGAGGTGACCCACAGCAGAGAATAATAGAAAAAGAGCCAAAGGGTTTATTAAATTTGACACCTAATCTTTCCATCATCTTATAAAAATAAGACTGTTCTGCAGTAGCCGCCTAGAGCATAAAAGAAGCACAACTGCAAGAAGCAGTGTTCCGAGCCACTGCAGTAAAATACTGTTTTAACTTAAACGGTGAGAAGCTGGTTCTTATTTATTTTGCTATATAATCATGTAGTTGTCATGGACTACACTGAAAAGCTATTACATTCAAGAATATGGAATATTGACATTTTTTCTGGGATGATGGCTAAAAATTAATGGAAAGGTGCTACATCCAAAACCAGGAAGCAAGTGCTGTGGCATTGAGCATTGTATCAATGCTTTAAACATTGTAATAATAGAAGATACAACCTTTTAAGTGCCAAGCTCTTTAGCCTCCTAACAGTGGCTCAGTTGTTGGACATCTATACAAATTGCAAAACAAGAGTACCACGTCATCAAATCACTCTGTGAAATGTTCTAGAAATATTTTTAATGTCAAGAATACCCCATAGTTAAGCATTCCTCTCTGCAGTAACATAGTAATGAAGAATACAAGTCTAAGCTAGACTCTGTTTCCTTCAAATCAGGGCGTCTGTCACACCTTCTAATATGGTGTTACTCAGACACGTTTGTACTCCTACGTATGGCATTCAGAAAGTCTCACACTCCTGAACTTTCTTCAAGGAATTTTCAGAGCCACTTAGTATTTTCCACTTGTCTGACAATGCCTTTACTCACTAAGTTTTGCAAAAATTCTCTAGAGTACTTCTCCCAAGTTCCACATCTACGTATGTTTCTTCAGGTAGCTGTTTTGTAATACTTTTGAACCTTGAACTCACAATCTCAGTAGGTTTTGGTTTTGTTTTTGTTTTTTGAGAACTTTGAAGTTGACATATTTCATTTTTATCTTCTCCTTGTACGATGAGCCTAACCACAGCAGTTCCTATTGCACAGTTTTATTGAACTACCTGGAAGGGAGGGAAAAATGCACATTGGTTGGGCAGTGGTCTGTACTCTTTTTCAAAGGCCTCAGCCACTCTAAGACTCCATCCCAAAAGCAGTCCTAGGAAGAATGTTTGTCAGTATTATATGTCCCCTAGGCATGCTGGGGTTGTCTCAGGGTGGGTAGTAGTGTTGTCATTTCTGTCTCTTCTCCACTTATACTCTGCAGGGCTGGTGTGTATCTCCCTTTGTTAGGTATGCATTTGGAGTAAATGATCAGAGGTAGGATGGAGATGTGTGTAATCCCTGGACTAGGCATGAAGGTAATTTTACATTCTGAACATAGGATCTTTTCTATATAAACTAAAGAATATAGATAATAATGATGGAAAAAATCTGTTCAAAAAAAAAAGTGACATCTTGGTAGGTGAAGTTCTTATCTTAGAGCTCAGACTTCACTGATAAAACCTTAATCAAAGTTTGGTTATGCACATAAAGAAACATTGCATGTATGACACTAAGACCTTTTTTTAGGCACATTTATGTTTTAACTGACTAATAGCCCAATTTTTCTACTTGCTACAGAAAAACCTCATTAATAATGCAATGAAAATTGTTGTACAAGGGAAAACAAAACAAAACAAAACAAAACAAAACAAAACACATTCCTTGTACCTACTGCTTTACTTTAGCACTATGCTTAGCCTTCCAGTGTTCTTCTGTATCCAAAGGTTGACAGTGCTGGTCTTCCTCAAAGGTTGGGGGAGGAGAGGTTTATCATATGCAATTATAATCCTGAGATATTTCCTGGAAGGATTATGAAGCCTATGATGAAGGTTTCTTTCTGCTTAGTCTCGGGTTCTCCTTGGGGCTACTCGTATATTTTATTAATACAGTTTTCTTCCTCCTCACTTGTTCCTGGCTGAAGTTTGAAAGCTGCAAAACAAACTTATCCCAGCCTCAAACCACAAAAAGAGCTATCATTGGCTGCAAGTGACCCCACAGTTTTGTTAAACCTTTATCACATGTGGTTTTGATTGAATTTCAGCAACCATAAGTCAGACAACAGATCCCTTAGTGTTAGACCGTTGTTAAAAGTTCAAACTAGCTCAGGCCAAGGCAAACTTGGCAAGTCCTGAGACCCAGTACTGTCAGGTTAATACAAAGCTTGTAAGTCCATTACTAATGGTCTTTTATTAGTAATGGTAAACATCATATCTACAAGGTTACAAACTGCTAAATAAGTTTAACAATCTAGTTTGATCTCATAACACTTTTATGAAAAGCTGAGATTTTGCCAAATTATTCAGCACACTGGTCCTATTCACATCTAACTGTTTTAATGAATTTAAATTGGTATGTGTTTCAAGATTTCAATTTCAGTACCACAAGTGGGTTAGATGCTTAGCTGGTGTAATCCACATACTGCTGTCAAAGCCTATTAGTCTGCTATAATACCAGTGCAGGACTGTATCCACTACACTTTTATACACCCATGATCAGGAAAAAGACCTCATCTATTTTTTCTGAAGATGAAGATAAGACATTCTTTTCAAAGACTTTCTATTTTTAACTGTAGCCTTCTTATTTTCTTTCCTTTTTATGGATGAATTTTATGAACTGCTGGATCTGTCAGCCGAAATGACAAATTTCTAACTCAGCATCTGTTAATTTCTTGAGATACTTAAACATATAAAATAAGTGTTTAGTGAGTTGATTGCTATGCTTTTTCCAGTCTATTTTTTCTACCATTCCTGTAGCATGTCTGTCCTATATATGAATTTTCATACTCTTCAATAATTATTGAATGACCTCAAAACTAGCAGAGACTCTGTTTACATAGGTTCCTTCCAAAACTCTTCATTTTAATAGGTGTTTTGAACTCTACATCAGTTTACAAATAAATTGAGTTTTTAAATAAACAGATTCTTTTTGTGCAAGACCATAGTGTAGACAACACAGTTGAGAACTTAGGTGACTTTGTCCACTGTACTCAGCAAAAGTGTCTTCTTGATAGTAGCTGAGGGTTTTTTTCCAGTAGGAAGCTGCAACTCAAATACATGTTTTAGCCTTCCTACCATGAAGAAGCCCATTTACTCCTAAAGCAATTACTGTGAATTCTAAAGCAGCTTCTGGCATGTGGTAGGACAACTGTAACCACCCAGATGGACCTCCAGGCAGTTCATGGG
>VXAL01015753.1:339-29635 GCA_013399475.1 Chauna torquata
TTGCAGAAAAAAAATTGTATTTTTTCTCTTCTTCACTACTCCTTTTTCACTTCATCAGACTTTTCCTTGTCTCAGTTTTCCAGGTCCTTGCCTCTGCTGTTTCTGCCTGCCTTTTCATCACCTCTTCCTCTGCCTCCCTTTACCCAGGCAGCTCCTCTGCCTTCGTCACTGGTTATTTCCCTTCCCCTCCATCCCATGGTCCCCAATAGATATTTCAGATTATTAAAAGGCTGCTCAAATTCCCGTGTACCCTTTATTTTAATGATTGAGCTTCAATTTCTTAGATTCATGTCCATTAGTAGGAAATATTTATTAAAGACACTGAAATATGAGAGCAGTATGAATGAATACAAGGACGGTTACAGTAAGATGAATCCGCTGTCAGGGGACCACCATTCCCACCCATCTTTTATCTTTTCTGAAAGAAAAGATCTTTCCTTTCTATCTGCTTTCTGAATGCCTTCTCTCTGCTAGGAAAGCAAAGCAACATCAGGGAAAGACACTGACCCCAGAATTGTAGCCAAGGGATGCCTAACTATTAGACATAATAAGTCTGTGGGATCTTGTATGAAGCTGCAGAGACGAGGCTGAAAGGCACTGAAGATCACTTAAGGGGTGTGCTTTTAATCCCATTCTAGTCCTTAATAGAAGACTAGACAGAAAGATTGCCACAGGCAAGAGTCCTAATCCAAACACAGAGTTTTCTCCACGAAAGAGTGCTTTATTTTATACTGCATCTATTTTAACCACAGCACTCACAGTAGTTTAGAATCTAAGGAAAGATTGGAAATATCTCATTAGACACTGCCTGAATTATTACTGGTATCTATTAGGGACCAATAACTGAAGTGCTTTTGGGACCGGTCCCAACCAGTCTTTGAGGCTCGATTACTGTAACACCAAAGAATCTGACTCCAGCGCACAGGAGCTTATCTTGGAACTGTTTCAGCAGTTCCCACACCCAGCTGCTATGAAGCAGTTCCTGAAATGCTATTTACAGCCCAGAATGTTAATGTAAACTGGCACCAATATAATTTTTCCATATTAGGATTTTAAAAACAAACCAAAAAAAAACCAAAAACAAACAAAAAAGAGATCTGGGGTCTTGCTGTCCCTCTAAATGTAAACTCTCCTCAAGACTGTGCAATATGGCAATTCTGTGAAACCAGAGATATGTTCAGGGAAGAGAAAAGAGGGTGAACACCTCTTACATGGCCTGTTTTAATCACCAGTGGCTGCGTATGACTGCACAACTCTGATCTTGGATCACACTGAACTTCTCCTTTTTTCCTTCCATCTGACTGAGAACAAAAACTGTCCCAAGTGGTCTGTAAAACTGATTTTTTTATTTTATTTTAATACTCATGAGATGTATAATTTTTAATCTCTGCTATTTAAATATGATAATTATGTAGACTGCCCTATCATCTCTGAAAAGTCATAGTGTTTTTATTTCCCTACATACATTATCATATAAGGTACAAGGAATTTTAAATATTGTAAATTACAATTTATAAATATCACAAAGTGGTTTTTATACTTCGATATTTATATATAGATATCACACAGCCACTTGGGTGCTTAATTTTCCCAACAGAGATGAAATCTCACTCAGGCCATGTGACTGAATATACAAAATGTGCTTTCCCCTTCAGAAATGTATAAACATTAGCTTCTTTCCCAGGTCTTACATTATGGCACGCAAAGTTTATCTACATCTGTGTTTGCTGAGCAGAACACTAAGAGCATTACTTCACGGATGCTCAAATTCTTCTCAGAGAGATACTGTGCCAACCAGCCTTAATAAAAGGTGAGAGAAAGTGTTTCTCTCTTGAAAAGAAGTAATAGCTTGGGCTCAGACTTGAGAAAAAATGGCAAGCCACATTTTTGAGGCTGAGAGATTGAATTGCTTATAGGTCCCAACCTGTTGATGACACAAAACAAACGAGGTAATCATGAGCAAGAGGAGAGAGAATTGCCTAAATAAACACCCACATCACCCTCGTTTACACAGTATAGGACAAAGCCTGGAATACGATGTCAACTGCTAGTCATCCCTTCTCTCAGTCTTAGTTACTACCGCAATTACTTCTCAGTGTCGTGTTTTCAGTGAAGAAGGAATTTCACAGGAATCAGTGTCCAAAAATGGATTTACTTCTTTATGTTAGGAAACTTGTCTAAGGGAGAAAAACACTTTGCAGAAAAGATCACCAGTACACCCTCAAGCTAATGGAGAAATTGAGCACTTCAGCAGAACTTTGAAACCATTTATAAATTAACCTGGAAGAAAAAGATTAGAAAATCTTTGCCATAAACTTCCTACAGACTTTCAGACTTGCACAATATGCAGAAGTGCCTTCTCAGTTACCATGCAGGATACATGCAAAGCTTCATTTACCAAATTATGGATACCTATTTTAGAAAAAAGCAGAATAGGAGATAAGAGACCAATACAAATAGCAAAAACATTACATATAAATATTTCAACATTGTACATCCTTGATGCCATAATCTCAGCCTACATAATGTGGAATCTGAAAAAAAGGAAATGACACAGGGCATCCCAAGGTTGCTCAAGGGGGGGGAAAAAAAAAAAAAAAAAGACCTTACAAATACAAACTATCCAATGGAAAAGATTTTGTTTTTTCCATAATGAATTAATTCCTCTTTCCAGTAAAAGATACACAACAGGAGTTGGATCCTGATCAATAACAGATTAATTTCCCTTCCACTTCATGGTACAAGATGCACAACACAAACTGGAGCCAGATCAACAGATTAGCAAATGCTGACGACCACCTGTTGGCCCAAGAGAAAATCATTACACAAATAATAAGAAAAAGGGTATTTATCAATCATAAAACTCTACCCTAAAACACTGCTTGTTTATTTGTGCCCTACTTATTCAACTGTTTATTAACAGGTTACGCAATGAAAGACTGTTAAGACAATAAATGTTACCATTTCACTTTTTCACTTTTCTACCAAGGACAGTATTAATTTTCAAGAAATGGGAAATAGGTGATGTTGCTGTACACTACTTCATACTGTACAGGTCTCTGCTCAGATTTCTAGTCAAAGAAAAATAACAGATTTTCCTGCCTTCATCACATTTGTTTAGTTTGACAAATAACATTAAAACTCCAGATGGAGTATTTTAAGACAAAAGTATGTATTTATAAAAAAATTAGCAATCTAATGACACAGGGTTGGTATATGATGAACTATTATGACTTTTCAGTACCTAAGGAAATCTTAAGAATTCTCAAACATGTACATATTACTTCTGATCTTCCAACCTTTGAGAAACTACACTCTAGACTCAAAATAGTAAATAAGCAACAACATAAAAACGGCTTTGTGGGTCAGCTTTACAGTGGAAGTAGCCTAGCTGTTTGACTCAATCACAGCAAGTGAATTCTTACATATATGGCCCTCGTCTTGATCCAGACATCACGATATATGAATAAAACATCAGATATGGAAAAGGTTTACAAAACAGAGTACAAGCAAAACAAGTGAATGATCTAGGTCAGTTATATTTATTGACTCAATATACTCCTGCCAATGTGACTAAGCTTTGCCCACATCAGATCAAACACGATTCATTTCCACTGCAAGCAAAGCAACAACCAAACAACCAAGAGTGAAGAAAAGAATTAAAAAAAAAAAAAAAAATACAGCAAGTAAATCACAAATTAAATATATGGGTGGCAGGGGAGGAGGGATATGGTGAAGAGCAGCAGTTGCCAAAGATTTCATCAACAACTGTTGAGGAAGCCTTGCACAAATTAATCTTGGCTGAGTCACGCATGCCATAAAGCAGACAAGTGTCTAAAAACCTCCACGCCTTGCTTTTCTACCCATCCCTTCTGGGCCTTTGTGATGTACCATACATGTTACAGCAGGGCTACTAATGCATTTAACTTTAAAGACTAATGCTACCCAAAGATAGAGATAATTAACCTACAAAATGTGTTTTACCCAGTCAGGCTTGCAATTCTGCAAGCCGTTCAAAATGTACTTAATGTCAGGAACTTGCTGGTAGGCTGAAGAGAGTGAAAACACATTCGTAAGTTAAGCAGACACATAATTTTACAGAAACAGACCCTTAAAGGAGAAAAGAGAAAAATGCATTAATTATGCAAAACTTTGGCAAGAAAACATTTTATGTGTATGGAGCTTCTTGCTAACTGCGTTTGGGGCAAAGGACCAAAAAGCCTAGCTCCCTTCCTCTGACATCCCACCATGTGATCCTGTTTCTGAACATACTGAGGCTTGTGGAAAGAACACTAAGCACTTTTAACTCCACTTTCTTGGTTAGAAGGTTTCCTAGAGCTTTGTTCAACCTGTTAAAAACACTCCTAATTTCCAGCTTAAATGTACTCATGACCAATGCACCCCATTTGTTCCTCTGCCAAAGCTGTCCTTTGGCTTAAATATCTCTTTTCTCCCTCTGTGATTTTTATATACTAAAATATTTATAGGCAATAATCATACTCCTTCACAGTCTTAATTCTACCTAGCTAAACAAGCCAAACTCTTCCTGTCTGACAAGTTTTAAAGGATTCATTGAAATATATACAAACAAAAGAATAGGAGCAAGGGTAAAAAGAACAGCTAGCATCACACTATAAATGTTTCCAAATGCTTAAACAAATAACAGCCACATTTGTAACAGCTTTTTTTTTCCTCCTTTGTAAAGACTTCACACAGACTGCAAGAGCTGTTAGCTTTAGCCCTAGGGAAAGATTAATGGAGAACTCAACTCTATCCACAAGATGACTTATACCCTTTTGTGTGTAGATACTACAGCAAAGAAGAGCTTTCTATATTTTATTAGATAAAACAGAGTCTAAAATACAGTTTGAGAAGCTTCTAAAATCTTGTAGAGAGTTTTTAGGATCTACCTCTGGGCACAACAACGGACAGGGGCTTAACTACAGTTGATAAACAAAGTATTTCTGCAGACCACAGCCCCAGGCTGCTGGTGTAACACCGCAGTGCCCAAGGAGAGGCACCCCAGCCATCAGGGCTCACTGGGGCAGGCTCTGCACGTTGTCTCTCACCAGTTCTGCTCAACAGACTGGGACAGGGATGGCATATGTAGCGTTTTTTCTTGATTTTGCCCTTTTTCTACAGATCATTAGTGCAGGTGACCCAGCAACTGCTGTTGGTGGGCAAGCCCTCCACAAAATACTTTTCTGTTACCTGAGGGCTACAAACCCACTTTGTATTTTAGGAGTTCTTCAGAAATAAATTTTCAGTGTTGTCCCATGTAGTTTTAAGGAAATTAAGCCACTGCTTAGTAACACAGCTCCCTGTGATGACTCAGCAGCTCACTTCAAAAGCAGACCAAATTTCTGCTCCAACACTCTGAAACTCCCTTCTCACAACTCCTCGTGCAAAAAAAGCAATTTGGAAGTTCAGTCTCTGTCACTGACCTGACCTTCCCCCATGCACAGTAAGGGTTTTTTTCTGCCTAGAAACTTATCATCCAGTACATCATTAGAGCTTTTAACATTAAAAAATATAGAGCCTCAAGCTATTCTAGCTAAAGAACACTCAGGTGGCTTTTCAATTCACCAGATAGCTTTAATATTGGCTATATAAGTGGATAGTGTGTAATCTTATTCAACAGCAGTTAAAAGGGGAAAGAAAAAAATCCATGGTCTAGCAGTGGAATCTATTAGCCTCAGAGTCATCTTCACAGCGACGCGAGAAGCCACAGGTAGAGCAGCCCACTGCAGCTAGCCGGCCGGCAAGCGGGTGCCTCTGCAGCCAACATCCAGAACCTGTGGGTTTTTAGCTGTATCATCTGAAACATGCTTATGCTTTAAAAGATTTTAAAATAACTCATCAGTGGAAATGATTTTTAAGAGGCTGTATATTTTTATGATGCACTTTAGTGCATCATAAGAGAAGCAGCCTTTTAAATATAAACAGGCATGCTCTTAGGGGGAGGAGACAGGTTTCAGAGATTCAACAGCAATGCTCTGCTGCCCATGTATTTCTGCAGCAGACAGCAAGAGTCATGTTCTGCTGAGGACAAAAAGGAACTTCTAACATCTTACAGCCCTGGTGCTTCACGTACCTGGACATTTACCACTTGCTTTCTTAATAAATAAGAAACATTTATATAATTAAATAAGAAATAAATATGAATAAACTAGAGTTGTCAGTGAGCGAGACAGTCCAGAAACGCAAAATTCACTGGAAAGATACAAGCTGAGAAAAGAAATGAAGAAGAAAAGCTGAGCTGGGGACACGGCTGTGTTACACAAACCAGAGTACTGCTGGTATTTTAGACGCTGCAGTTCTCACCAGCAGATTGTGGTTTACTGTCAAGCAGCAGGAAAGAAAGAGAAATGGGAGAAAATACAACGCTGCCACCCTCTATATTCAAATATATCTTTATATGTGGCTTTTTTTAAATATATAAATTAATTTCTTAACTCCTTACTTTGGCAAAAGACAAATAAAATCACACAATTGACAACCCATTTGCTTCTTCTCATACTCACTTGCAACAAGTTTGAACACTTCTACTTAGAAATGAAATGGTGGTTTAAAAAAAAAAAAGATGACGACGACAAGAAAAAAAGACAAAAAAGACATCTCTTTTACCAGACTTAAGTAAGAGGGATAAAGATAAGAGTCCCAGTGACTTTGGGGCAAAATTACTTAGGAAATGCCTCCAAGAATTTATTTTATGACAACAATAATTGAAGTACTATTTTTACAGGGAAGACTCAAGATTGGATGTGCTTGTAGAGGACTGTAAATATGTACAATTGATCATATGCGAGTTTCTAAGATCTATTTCTTTGTAACATTCTTTTAAGTGAACCTGATGTTATGAAGCAGTACAATGGAAGCAGACACTTGCATATATAGTAATAATCTGACAAGTAGTCCTGATAAAGCTGAAATTAATACTAAATTTCAGTTTAGTTTTAAAATTTGGATTTTCCTAGTATCAACTTATATTCAGGAGAATGCTATTAGATACCTGGCAAATTAAGGAAAATAATAAATGTTATTGGAATTTAGAGAATTCCTTACACTTGGATATCTACTGTATCTGGCTGCTTGTTTAAAAATCTGGGATCTTCCCAAAAGATGAAAGAATTTAAATCTGTCCTCACTGAGAACAAGCAAAAGATAAATCTGAAAGTGTTCCACAGTTGATTTGTCCTTCACAATGAAAGGAACGGCTTCTGCATCAGAGACATTTGGTGCCAGTAAATGTGTACAGACCACCAAATTGGCCATCATTATGTAAAAAGCGTATACAAGAGTACTTATATAGATCTGAACAAGACAGTTTAAAGCCATGCAAATACATTTTTGCAGTTACTGGGTAAGCAAGGTGTTGATCAAAGCTTTCTCCAGCAAATTCACTCTAAGAACAGGGATTAAAATTTACTACATTTAAACACCATTTGAATTTCAAAGAATAAAAATCACCCAAATTTCAAAAACTGTCCTCAGATCCAACATGCTACAGGCATGGAACAATTTATGAAGGCTTAAGAGAGCACTTCGACAGATATTTATAATATTGAACTAAATAGGCACTTTTGTTCTTTGTTGCTGAAACTCCTATTCAAACCAAGATGCACTCGCTGAGCAGCATTTTTAGCTCAAGGTCAACTCTTGCCGCATTCTATTTATATATTTATATGTGAAACATGTTTTGGGATCCAGATTGCTACCTTGCTCCCAAAGGTCTGCTGTTTCCAAGTCTTTACATAAAGAGAGCAGATCTGAAAAACAAGAAGATACCCCACAGCCTTCTTCCAACAGCTAACTCAACCAAACATATGGAATGAGTTGTCAAAATAATATTTTGAGAAATAGGTTATCAGGGGCCTCAGGTCCATTCCATATGGTCTGAAGTTCTCCACGCCCCCTGACCATATCATGCTACTTTGTCCTTTTCTTCTATAAAAGGATACAATCCTTAAAAGAAGTAGTGTTGTTCAGGTCACAGAGATTCAGAAGCAAACAAAATTTCACTTATATGTTTAGAATACTGTAAAACGTAAAAGCAGGGCAAAATCACTCACACAGCAGAGCTCAGAATCTAAAGAAATATTATTTTACCAAAAGAAAGAATTTCTCTTCCCCTTTAAAGCACAGATGTTCTTCTAAATAAAGTGGAGGCTTTCCCTTTGCAGTCTTTGTGATTATCAATCTTTGGTTATTTTATAATATAAGGTTGCCTAAGACCTCAGCAGGGAGAAAAATACACATCACTTTATTTCCTCTGTAGCAAGAACAAAACAACTGTGAAAGCAAAGAATGTTCCAAAAGAGCAAATAATAACCCAGCTAAAGAAAGTCTACAAACTTATTCATTCAAAAATAATTCCACAGATGGATAAGCATTTAATTTTCTGAAGTGAGAATAAAACAGCATCTCTCTTCTCTGGAAGATGGAATAAGTTTTTGTCTGCCTATTTATACACAGTACATAAATGCATGCTCAGAGAATGCTGCAAGTTCTGTAAAAAGAAATCTATGGGGAAGTTATTACTCAGGGCTCCTTGTTAGTGTTTCTGCAGTATGAGTAGTGTCCGCATTGTTAAAAATAAATTGTTATTTGTACCTTACTTGGCCAGTACAAATGCTGTTTGCATTAATGTACTTCTGATTTCCTTTCTGCTGCTCCCAGATAAGAAAGGAGTTTAAGAGCATGATGTCTTTTCGATCCTACATTGACTTCTTACCCTCTCATAAAAGGGCTGGGTTATTGTTTTCAGCTGTATGGACAGTAAACAGCCTTTTCTACGTATAACAAGGACTCATTGCTTCAATAGTGAAAAACAGAAGCTCATTTCTACAGGGTGTTCCTGTCTCCCAGCTCACCCAAAACTTTGCATTTCATGCTGCTGCCTACTTGAAATTTCTCTTATCATAATATGACATTGGGATGTCACAACAGAATTACAGTTAATACGGGAAATTAGGGGGAAGAAATGAAAGATAAAATGAGAAAATGATATACTTCCTTCCTCTTCTAAGACACGAATTTATTTCTTTTTGAGATATAAGTGACATCTATCTTGTTTTATGTTTTAAAAAGAAATAAATTCACCCCTACATTTACAAACATGCAGCCAGTTTCAAAAATGTCCTTAGGTTACCAGTTTGAAATTAATTGGCAATGTGTGATTAGGCAGAACACAGCATCATTGTTTAGTTTTAAGCAACCCATTTTATTTTGATTTGCCCTGGAAATAATAATAACAATATGATTTTACTATCCGGATGGTAACGGGATGTGTTAGTGCAGAACTGTCAAATGTCAGAGCAAGCGAAACAGTAAGAAAATCTTTCAGGGTTCACTTTGCAACAAAACATTGTCTCTTGCTGTCTGTCACACATAAAATCTCCTGAAACTACTTATATACATAGGGTGAAGAAGGATGGATCACTTTGCTTAGATGTGCAGAATATGCATTTAGATATGGATTAAAATTATATTCAGCAGCTAAAATAAAACTGGAAGCGACAATGGGAAGAGCTAGCTGTATGCTAGTACCTGGCAACCTGAATTTTTCGTAAGGGATGCCCATTAGCCTACAAAACTGAGCTAGTTTTGCCTTGTTCTGCTTTGTGACTTTTGTCCAGTTTTTGGATTTGGGTATTAGTTCTGTAAAGTCAGCGCATCCGTAGTTACCTCCAGGGAAAGAAAATACCATGTGAATAAATCACACACAATATCAAAAGCTAATGCCAACCACTCTACAGGCTACAGAAAATGCTCAACAGACTGCAGCTTAATTGACCTATCTCCTCTTCCCTCCCGTCTTTCAAGAGTAATTATAAAGAACAGATCTGGGTGTGCCATACCATTTGGCTACTCAGGAGACAAAGAATTTTAAAACATAGATTAAATTTAAGACAATAAAATGTGTTGCATACTGAACCACAAAATCTCTGAGAAGACTCAAAAATACAAGCAGCTTTTAGAAATAAACCAAATCTCCCCCTCCCACCGCCTCCAAAACCTTAACCAAAAACAAAACAAAAAAAAACCACAAAACCTGAAGTGATATATAAAAGTAGAACTGAAGCATTTTCGACATTTCTCTATCACTCTTAAAAATAGTAATAATCCTAAGCTATAGAAGTTGCTGAAAGAAAATAAAAATCAATGCATTTTCACTTAGTGCTTTTGAAAAGGATTACCCAGTATTTCAGCAAACCGCTTTAATGCAGCTTTGTAACGGAGCCCACCATAACTTATAAATAAAGCTCTTCGCACTCCGTCATTTCACTGCATGTTACTGCACACCAGCGCTCAACGCCCGGCGGGGAACACAGGCAAGGCTGCGCCTCCCAGGGCACAGCGGGCAGAGCTGCCTTGGCCGGCAGAGACGCGAGGAACCCACGGCACCTTGGCGGCCGCGCTCTGGTCGGGCGCAGGCGCAAGGACACGCTGCTGCGAGGAAGCAGTTGCTGGCACCAGTACCACATCCAGGCTCTGTAACCTACTGGTGCCAGTACCATGGCCAGGCTACATAACCTACAGTGTTCTGGGGCTCCATAAACAGCTGCCCCATTAGGCAGGGACTTCAGACAAGGATTTTATACCTTTAATAAAGCAACGTATTTCAAACAACCTAGAAATTACCTTGGTTTGGTGCTTTCATTGCTCACCACTTAGCCTCAAGCCAGCAAGCAACGATGCACAAATTGAGGGTAGGGTGTTTTCTTTGGTTTTGGTTTCTGTTTTAAAAAAAAAAGGGAACAATTTACAAGCCTTAACTTTAGCGCATACCCAAAGGTTTGGAAGAGTTGGCTTTCAAGCCAACTGCATTTCCTATTTTTTGGCTGATCACAACTCTTAGACTTGTAACTGTGGTCAGAATAAAAATGACCATATTGCTGACAGACATTAATAATCTCCTGCAAATCATTTTGAACTATGCAAAACCATCTTTGAAAGAGGTAAGTGGTTGAACTTTCCCTTAATATAGGCAGGATGGATATAAAATTGTATATTTTACAATGAACCACAGGTATTGTTCAAAATAATTAATATCAATAACCAACGCAAAAGAGATCATGAAAAAAATAGTATCTTGCAAACTTATCTATTTTTCTTAGCTCATACAGGAGAACTAGAATCACCAAAAATGCTTTAAAACAACTGCTTCTAAATGCCAATTTTTTTTTCCTGTTGTTTCTGATTCCTCTCTATGCATACAAATATAAAAAACAGAAAATATAAAACCCAGCAAAGAGGGAAAGTGGAACATTTAAAAAAGCTGATTTAATTCTGCACTAAACCTTCACTCCTACCATTAAAAAGTACAATTTATTACCACTGGAAAGTGTAAGAAGTAGAAAGTGCTCTTGAAAAATAATAACTGCTTCTACCAGCACACCAGAGACCTCTACAGAAGAAGTAGAAACCATTATCTCCATTTTACATGTGGTGAAAATGAGGCAAGGACAAACATTATTGAAATGAGGCTACAGCAGGTAAAAGTCTGACTTGTTTATTACAACATTTCTAACATTTTAGGATATACTCAAATACAGGATGGAAAACTTTTTCTTTCTACTCTCCAACTAGGAGAAGATGATATACAATATCCATAGGGATCTGCAAGCTCTGAAGCCATCTCCAACATCTCACACTCCCTTTGCAGTTCAGTTCTTGGTTGAAAGATTTGTTAATGGGATATGGCAATCTAAATTAAATTCTATTGCAAATTTTCAGACAATAGTGACTGGGCAGTTATTCACATCATCTCTGGTCAACAGCAGACAGGATAGGAAAAAAAGATAGTGTATTCTCCCAGGTTTTATTATTGGCAGTACCAGTACAAGAATAAAACAGGCAATTTGCATTTCTCAGCATTATTGTTTCAAGCTGCCTGCAGACTCTGGCACGTGTCATCACACCAATTTAAATGAGCTTTTGCTATTGGATCAAGCATTACAAATGAACGTCTAAACCCTAGATCGTAATGTACGTTAAGGCCATTCAAACAGCAGGTTACATTCTAGAATTAAAAATCTGCTTTCCTGCTCCTCAATCTCTGCAGTAATTTTCTGCCATATCTTTCTTCTGCACTGTTTCAAAGAGATCAAATGCATATATTCAACGTCTTTCAAAATAAAAAGGCAAAATGAAAAACAGTCTGAAACACTACAGAACACAGATTTGGCAGGTGTGCAATTCTGCTGATAGCAAGGACTTGACTTCACTGCCCTGAGACTGAGCCAGTGACGGTGCCCTGGGCAGGAGGGACTGCTGTTCTGTTCTCGAGCATGTGAGCCGAGTCCTTCCAAGATGTGAACCAGCAGCATCTCTTTCCCTTCCCAGTTTTCCTATGAACAAAGCAGCAGTCAGCATCAAACAGTCAAAACTTACTCCTGGCTGCTATTTACTTCCACGGACCAGTTGAAGGAGCATGAACCCCTGATAGTAATGTGGGCCAGTGCTGCCAAAGGGCCAAACAGGGGCCCAGAGCGCACCAGCAGGCTCTGCAGCATCCTCCTCCCTCCTGGGCATCGCTGCCTGTGGTCAAGGTCAGCTCTGATACAGTACAGCTGCGTAACCTCGGATCAGAGCACTGGAAAAACAGCCCAGTTATGAGAGCTGCACGCAACAGAGCTGTGAGAAGTTCCACCAGGGCCTCCACCAACAGACTCAGGAGCTGCAGTTAAACTCGGGACTTTGCCTGAGCTACTCTGTAGGTGTGCCTGCACACAGCCTTGTACCTTGCTGACTTGACCTCCTGGCTTTAGGTTGGACTTGCCTTGTCACTACGGATTTGTCTGGTGATGAGCGGACCAGCTACCTGACCACTGAAAAAGCCAAAGGTTGACCCTCAATAGCCAATGGCAAGCAGTAGCTCTTGCCTCAAAGTGCATTCTTCTCAGAATAAAAAGAGAAAACAATCAGACTCCAGATTGTTCATTTTAAATTTATTTTTCCATTGTAATCAATGGTAGACTACAAACCAAAAAGGTGGAATGAGATGCTGGGGCAACTGCTGTTGCTTTGCTTATCTTTTGAGTGTTTCACTGTCAGCAGCTGGATGAGCAGACTGGATAGAACAGATTAGATGGATAGGGCTACGGGTATAACCGTGGTGAACTGTGTATACTAGTGGACTAGTGGCACTACATGATTCGAAGATAATTTATATTAGGGAAGTCTCCTGGGTAGGAATTCAGATTTTTCATTTGCACATTGAAATGGCTTCTGAGGACGTAACTTAGGATGAGTTTGTTTCTCCCTAATCACTCGATTACCACAACCAAAAGTTGGAGCTGGGACAAGCGTACTTAGAGAGCTTAAAAGACACGTCGTCCCATTTCTGAGAGGATGTTAAGGGATATTCGAGAAGGGATATGACTCTCTCTTTAGAAAGACTGAGAAATAAATTGAATTTTCTCCCAGTAACCTTTATGAAACACAGTTTCCCATTTGTCTGTGGTGAAAGATACCTGTATTTCCCAGAGGAAAATGTAATTTTTCTTGAGGAAGGGGAAGCAAAAGAGAAGGTGAATCAAAATGTTTTGATTCTTTCAGTTCTTTCAAGGACTATTTTCTAAGGAAAAAATTTGATGAATTTATCTGTACGATTGCCCTTTCCCAGGGGTCTTGTACCTACAGATGTATCCACAGGCTGGGATTAAGTCCCGCAGGCCACTTGAAAGAAAAGGAACAGTGTAAATACATTACTAGTTAATACATTAGTCTTCAAGATACCTTTGAAGACATGATTCAGCAATCTATCAGAAAACTGTTTCTTCTAAGGCAGGAATATTAACACGAATTTGATCTAGACACTCTCCAGATATCTCCAGCCATTCTTCTGGCCACTGAGTGATTTCTCTGACCACTGACAGAGCTCACACTGAGCTGCCTCACTGAACATACATGTATACAGCTGTATATATTCGGACAGTTTTAGACACTTTATTTTTTAATCAGCCTGATCAAGGACTAAGAGAAACAGAGAAAAAGCAACACCCTGAATGCGGGGCATGCATAGAATAAGCTGCGCAGTTTCGTAAAAACACCTCCTCTTCATGAATACCCCTGATCTAAGGGGAAGAGACACATTATTAACCTACAAACTTTTATAATGAAGGTTAGAATTCTCAACCCTTCTTACAACACCACAGAAAAGGCATCCGAAGATGAAAGTGCACGTTCAACAAAGCACAAATATATGTTAGCATTATTTGATGATCAGCTTCAGGTTAAACCTGCCTTGAGATTGGAGATTAATAGTGATAGCTTCTTTTAATGACTGTAGAAATGCCACAGTGCCTGCCAATAACAACTTGAGCAATGAACAGGTTGCTATAGAATGTATTGTTTATGCACCACTGACTGCAATCTCTATACAGAAAATTTAATAGACCCTTTTTTCCCTCTCAGCAAGCTTATGTGGTTGGGGATTTAGAACTGCATTATTTCCTTATGACCTGACTTATTTATCATGTCAATCATAGTAATGATGTGTCAAAATTATCACAATTGTGAAGCTTTTCCTTTATCATCATTTTGAGAGTGTTCCTTCTCAGCATTATAAGCACACATGACAGAAGAGACATCAGAGGCATAGATTTCATGCATGGCTCTAACAAAATCACAGGGTTAAATAGCTACTTCTAGAGCCAAAACACCATGGAATAACTTCTTTCATTCTTCTAATTCAGTTCCTTGTAATAGCAGCTAGACACAGCTGCAACTGTAATTAAGGAGAAAAGATGGGGAATAAAACTGCACAGAGTCAATTGTCAAAGGTCAAATTCAGATGCTGGAATTTGCAGGTCCTGACCCACCTAACAGCATGCAGTTGGCCTTCTGATACCACCAGTCAGGTTTAAAATTACAGCTTCTGCAATTAGTAAGACTGAAGATTTAGCCAATCAGGTAACTTACTGGTGAGACTGTCCTTCCCCACCTAAACAAATAGCTTTGCCAGAGGATCAAGTTAGGAAAGAAAAATAACATACATAGATGGAGGGATTAGAAATTGCTGAAACAGAAGTTACAGGCAAGTGTGCATGCAAGGTCACAACCACATTCATGAAGGTGACTGGCTCAGCAGTTCAGGTGCAGAGTAGGTTTCTGAACAAAACACTGGACTGCATCAGCACCAGGTTATTGACTCAGAGAAATTAAAGGACGAGAAATAGTTAACAACAGGAGTTCTGTCAGAGGTACAACACATTCTTTTGGTTCAATTTTTCTAGAGCCTGAGGCCTGAAAGAGATGGAAGCCTCCTTGAAAGGGTCTGGACAGCATTCTAAATTTCATGTACCATAAGTTTCTCTCAGTCACAGAAGATTAATTCACCATTTATTCTGTAGGCTAGCAAGAACATGGAAAGCAGGTAGCGCGTGCTGTCCTGGAGGAAGGAGATGGTGAAGCTGTGTTCCCTCTGGGGCTTGTAACTGTGGCTGGAACCATTTTTAAATGCAGTTACAGTCAAAGAGTTTTAACAAGTTTGAATGCACACCTAACATTGTTATATCCTGAAATATGGATTGTCTAACTGGTAGCCTGTGTTGTAGCATAATTTTTGCTAGAATAGCCGTCTGAAATGATACTAAACCAAGCTAACTCTAGACATGTTGAAAAATACCTGTCAAGTATAGTTCCAGCAGCATTGCCATGAAGCCTATTTGAAGTGTCCAACCTATGGATCAGCAAAAATATGTGGCTTAACACAGACTAATAAAACAGAAATAGGTTGCTCTGTGGGAACTCTGACGGAGCTGCAGAACACTCACTGCTGATTTACAAAGGTGAGCATGTCTCAGGGGACTCTGCAATCAATAAAAAAGAAATGACATGGCCTTCCACCAGGCAGAGTTAAGATGGACAGGTCCACAAAATGAAGTGACAATAGTATGCAAGAATTGCTTACTTAGGACATGTAAAGCTGTAGGAGCAGTTACTCATTGGAAGGAGATTTAAGTTAAGCAACACCTAATGATAATTCAAAATTAACTAAAAGCAAGGAATCCTAAGCAAGCTCTCGAAAAGGTAACTATTTATTCTTACGATTAAGGTTGGTTAAGATTTAGGTTGGAATAGAGTTAAGATTTCACAATTAAATATACCCAGAGTATTTGCTGATACTTAGGGGTCCTCCCTTCAGAAAGTAAGTTGCAGTGTGAAGGCATTCTCATGTTGGAGATTCACTGGACTTTGAAGACTCACAACCAACCCATTCTCATCTCAGGGAAATCCATCTCCAAAGGACATTTCTTTGAACATGTGGAATTGTTAGCTTCCAAAAATAACCAATGTTGACCTGATCACCAACTTGTCTACCACATGTGCCCACCCGTGCACTAACAAAACATTTAACGTAGTCATTATTTTAGTGTCTATTAATGGGAATCTTGGAACTGCATCTCCAATCCCCACTTAAAAGACAGATTTTTCAAACTTGTACTCACAAAACAATTTTCATTCTCTTGTGCAGACACACACCCTTGTACACAAGCCAAGATTTCTGCTATGTCTGTATACAAGTTTTAAAACTGCACTACAAAATATAGGCATAATGGGTCAGATCCTCAGGCAGAGTATTTTGGTACAGATCCATTTGATTCAGGAGACAAATTTATTTATTTGTCTTAGGATTTGGTGCATATCTTTATCTGTACATAAATCCACTCATGCTAACTCCATCTCACAAAGAAATACTGTCATCCAGAAGTGAAAGAATGGTTTGCTGAATGAGTAACACCTGGCAGAAATGAGATTTATTCAGAATGTGGTTTGAGGGGAAACAGATGAGCACTGTCACTTGTTGGAGTTTTCAGGCTAAAATCACAAACGCATGCTTCACCAGAGAGGAATTCCCAAGGGGAAAAACTGGTGAAGACCCACTAGACTGCTGCAGAAAGTGTCATGTTTGGAACATGACACCAGAATCATTAAAGTCAGGGCATAGTACCACAGGTCTTATGTTAAGGCATAAATCCAACTTCCAACTAAAGGTTCATGGGTTACAATGAAATAAAAATGAAGTCAAAACAGAGTTGAAAGGGAGATCAGTCTAGACCTGCCTACTGCAGTTATCCGTTCCTCTGTAGCCAAAAGAGTTTGTGAATCACTGTNGCTAAGAAAGTACCAGCTGGCTGAACAACTGCAGAAATGTATTTTAACCTGCTCAGTGGCACCACTCAAAACCCCTGCTCTCTTTCTTTTCTTTTGGAAATCTTCACTAATTTGTCAACAAGCTTTAATATAGCTAAGGTAGTAACTCTAACAGCTTTAAGATCCATTTTCCTTGCTGGTGCCATGATTACCTTTCATTCATCCCCTGAGACAGCTCTCCAAAGAGGAAACGTTTGCACACAAGTTCTATTACCATACATTTGTGTTTTCATGGTCAAAAAGAGCAGTCAGAAAATTAACTTTTAACAGACCTCAATTTTCTTGTAAAATTGATTTTTGTAAATGAAAACCGTAGTCTTACTATTTGAATACCTCCACTGAGATCTGATAAAAGTTGGAACTGCTATCTAAACCTACTTAAACAAAAAGAGGTAAAAATCAGCCAAAGTCTCTGCAACAATAGACTCTGTAGCACAAATTTCGTCTAATTACTTTCTTGCCATTGGAGGGTCCTCAAATGTACTTTGGTGTCTGTTGATCTGTTCCTATGACACATTCCAAATTAATTACTTAAAGACTGAAGTACTTTGATGTTGTGCTCACTACAGGATAGCTCAAGCAAAGTACGATGACCTGTTATTACAGAAGGTCAGACCAGATTATTGCATACTTTCATACAGTTTCAGAATAAGAAATTTGTCATCAAAAGAAGTGCTCCAATATCTATGGAAACAACTCTACAATATACACACCTTTTACTGTCACAACCATTTCAAGCTAGACTGAGCAACAAAAGCAAGTGGCAGAGAGGGTGCCACATTTACCCCTCCAATTCGCAGCCCATCCCAAGTCCGAGGCATACTCTGGAACTGCATGAGGAATGCTCCTGAATGCCCGTGCTGTGTCTGCAGGTATATCACACCAAAGGAAAGTCCATTATCTTTGCTGTGCCCCTTCAGTGTTAGTAGGGGCAAGTAAGCTGACTCATAATCCTTCGGAATTTCCAAATAAAACATCCTCTCTATTATGAGCTCAGTGGACAACAAAAGTGTGGAAATGTTTCATGAGATGAAAATAATATATAGAAATTTCATAAAACCAAGAAAGCTCGACATCTTCCTTAACACCATATTCAGGCTGAATTTGGTTTCATGGTGGTTTAAACAACATGAACCCACTTTAAGAAAAAAAATGATAACATCACCATGAGTGACTTAAATCTACAAAAGTGAAGAACTTAGCCAATCCAATTGTACGGATCATTTCTCAACGTTCCATTTAGCTTTTAATTACCCAACAGACTGTAATAGCTCCTTTGGAGCTGTTACACTCCATCGTGTCAATTTGGCGGCTACAAATGTGCAGCACAAAGTCCTCAAGCTAAAAATCATTATGAAATTATTGTTGAAAAAGATTGTTGGGCATGTGCAATAGCTAGCTTTTGAACTTCTATGTTTTACAATTTCTCTTTTTTTTTATAAATAGCTAGAGCAATTAGATGCTGTTATGAAGCTATTCAAAACCTTTCAGTTTTGAGATCCAAGGCATTTCTTGAGTTATAGAACTGTAAAGATTCAGTTAAATTGGCGAACTTCTGTTTGCAGTCTGTCATAGCCTCATATTTTCTCTTTACTTCTGTACACAATCTATTCAATTCATATTTTTTACATAATGTTCCATCAGATAAAACACCAGAAAATATTTTAGAAAGTAAATGCAAGAAATCTGAAAAAATTAGATCTGTGCTAAAAGCTACAAAACACCAAGAAATACATGTGCGTACAGATGAACAATATAAATTCAAAGCATTAAGTAGCACACCTAGCCTTTCTTGGACACTAGATTAAACAGGGAAAGAAAGGCTGTAGGAACATGAGAATGTGAAGATGGAGGAGACTTCATTTAAATCAGAAGCCTTAAACAACAAGAATATTATACTGGTGGGATTTGCAGAGAATTTATGGATTTGAAGGAAAGCAAGCTGTATATAGATGAGACATTTTCTCATTTGTGCTCCCCATATCATGGAAATTCCAGCTAAAGGCACAGAATAGACTTAAACTGGAACAAAGTCTTGTCAAGGCCATGGACCAGGACTTCATGAAGTCAACAGTTCAAACCAAATACAACAGACTGCACCTGTCTCAAAGGTCTTGCAGTGCAAGAATATGACAGAAGTATCCTCTCCCAAAGATGATATAGCCACACAAGGAAGCAGAAGGAAGTTATTCAACTATATTTGACAGTGTATTAACTGCTGGATCACGCTCAAAGATTCTTGTAGGCATCCCAGCACAGAAACGCTTCCAGAAGGCATTTTGTAGTAATAATGAGGCAGCTCTGCAGAATTTTTTTTCCTCAAGTATAAGTCAGGAGCAGCACAGGAATGAACACAGGTGTGTCTGTTCAAAAACAGAACAAGAAGGTAATAGGCTGGCAAATGACTGCCTAGAGCCAGGAGCTGATGTCTCCTTGCTGCCTCGGGGATGAGATAGAGGCCATAAACCACCTCAAAAGTGGGGATGGGGAAGACAACTGCGAGACACAAAACATGAGTGTAAACATCAAAGCAATAGCCAAGAGCAGCGTTCTGAAGTGATACAATCAAGGTAAGACCGTATTTCTTTAGACAAAAAAAAAAACTGAAAAGACATTGTAGTAATTGAAATATGAGTTGTTGAGAGCTTGGACAAGAGTTTTACATTTATTGGAAAGGCTGTATCATCACAGCAGTATTAAGTAAGAGGAATTTCTAAATAATACATACAACATAAATGTGAAGATCTAGAAAGATGGCAGAGTAAATAATTCCTAGGCAGTGACATCCCCTGGGACATGCAGCAAGTTTATGTTCTCTAGGGGAATTGGAAAAGAATGAGAGGAAGAGGTGTGGCAGGATCTGGAAGAACTGCTATGGCAAGATAAATCTAAGTCATCAAACATTGTTGATAAATAGTTGATACATATCAAAGAGATTAAGAGGAAGGGCAAAAAAGATACCCCAAGAAAGTTGAAAGAGGTAGAAGAGTTGGAGGTTCTCTGAAAGAATTAGATTGATGAGAAATCAAGTGAGGATGGTGTCAAAGCAGCTGAAGTCGTCAAGATTTCAAGGAAGATATGCACCAAAGGAGATTACCACTCCATGTATTGTTGGAAGCAGTGTTAAGGAGCAATAGCAAAAAGTAAAGGATCGGGTGAAATGCCTCTGTGTACTATCAGCTTTTAAACAAATTTAGTAAAATTAAATATCTTGGAGAAACAGTGCTCTTAAAACGTCAAAAGGTTTAAAAAATTCCCCAGTCTTATTTCAATATTTGGGTATTGAGAAACCAAGAGGAGCATAAAAGGTTAAGAAAAGAAATGTACAGTGAAGCAAGACCTTGGAAAAGGCTGAAACACAGGACCACAGTCTTGAAATGGATGCAAAAACAAGTAGGGAATAAAGTATTGAAGGTGAAACATGACCAGCGTGACATAGAGAAACTTACTGGAACACTTTCATTATACCACATAAAAATTTATGCTATGAAAAAATTAAGGAATCAAAAGTTTTCATTCCTATAGCCTTGTATTTTAATGATGCTGACTGGCTTTATTGCATGCCAATATATCACTAGCAAAGTCAGCTCACCAGAAAACAGGCAATGCCTTTGTATGCGGAGAACAATTTAGGTGCCTGTAACTGCTTGAAAAACAATTTTTTATAAGAGGTGGCTATGAAACACTATTGTTGGGAAGGGAAGTAACACCACAGTAGGGTAGCCTGTTTTTGTTTTGTTTGCCTTTAAAGATGTAAGAAAAAACAATCCAGCAAACAATGTGCAGAATTGCAGAACACAGACACAAAGCACTGCACACTCTGTAGAAAGCTGCTGATGCAGCATGGTGCCAGAGAGGCAGTCTCATAACATGTGTGGTATTTCCCTACAGCACAAAAAGAAACAGTTCTTCCACTGCTATTTTTAGGAAAAATTAACAACATTCTTGGACAGCTTTTCAGCTCCTGAATGCCTTTTATTTATTTATTTTTAAACCAATTTCCTCTTATTTTGCTTTCAAAGAAATTTTTACCTCCCAGTTCATGTAGGTACAAGACTCATAATTTAAGGCATATATCTTATAACTATAAATAAAAGAACAGGCTTAACTTCTATCTGATATTAACAAGTAAATGTGAGTGAATAAGAAAAAGTATAGCTACATCGCAGAATAGAAGAATCAACATTTTGATTATGAAGATTGAAAAGGTCCACAACTCAATACAATGGACAAATATACACAGTGAGATAGTCAAACCCTCATTATGCTGAATAGAGAGGTGTTTTGAGTAACAAATACAACACTCAACATGGACTTGCTCTTCATGTTTTGTTATCATTATTTAAGATAAAGGTTGCACAGAGCTTTTGCAATCAAACTGAACTTTTTTTGATCTTTCACAGAAGTATAAAACAATAGGCTTCTCTCACCATTTTTATGGCCCCACGTCTGTCACCTGATGCTCTCAGAGTTGCCAGTATACTGCAGTGTATATTAAATTTTCTCCCTAAGGTGCTCAAAAGAGAGAGTCTTACACACTTCTATTCTCAGAATCAAGCTGAAGCCACAGCTTTGAATTGATATACCCTGGGAGGAAACAGAACCTGCTTCCCACTCTCATGACCAACTCAGGTCCTTGTTTCAGCCTGTTAATTTTAAGGTTTTGGCTAGCAGCCATAAATGACTAACCTTTCTTTCTGAGATTAAGAATTAACAATGCTAGAAATTTCCTAACCAATTTCTTAATTTATTTCTAGATTTATAAAAAATTATTAAAGTTTGTGTTATCAGACTACTTTGGTATGTACTTTATAATATCAGTAACAAAGATTAAAAAAAAAAAAAGGCCCAGTTCAGCTGTTCTTTTGAAATAATTTCACAGCATTGTAAAGACAATATATAATAAAGACAATGTAATGACAGAATAAAAGAACATCTTTCAGAAACTCTTCATTTAAATAAAACCTTTTAATACTAATAGCAAAGGCAAAATAAATCTTACTGGTGTCCATCTAACTGACCTGTTACTAGAAAATCAAACAACTATCGCACAGGTACAGGAAGAGATTCAGAAAGGAGTAACCTATTTCTTTCAGAATGAGTACTGAATCCATGCCCTGGATTGTATTTTGGGATCCAGATAGTACAAACCGAGGTTGAACAGAAAATGGCACTACATTATATAATTTTAATTTTCCACAAAATTATTTGCTCTAGAGTTAATGTTAATAAGCACATATGATGCAGCTATTTAGAAGTCCACACAAAAGTTCAGTGAGATACAGAACCCCCTTTCATTTCACCCCGAGCTACTATTTGTTATGAGCCAGATCACTGAAAATATGATTACAAAAGTAGCTGTATTGTATAGAACAGAAGGTAAAACATTCCCTACATATAAGCTTGCAGGACAATTAGAGCAATTGTGGATTACAAGTGATACACAACCGTAAGTAAGACACATAATTTTTCGTTTAGCACTGGTGACAGCATTTAACTTTAGCACTGCTCCAAGACTTTGATCTAACATCAATAAAACTGACTGCAAGCCTTTTACTTAATTGCCATCTCTAGAAGAATCTAATTAGACCAAGAAATATTAAAATAGTTTTAATGGTTAACATAAAGCTTCATAAAAACAATCACCGCTCATTCAAGGACACAATCAATAGCCTTTAGTTTGTAAAATATTGTGGTTACAATTATAACCAGATTGGTGTTCAACCCATCCTCTCTACTTTTTCATAAAGTCAGTATCTTGAAGAACGTTCCTATGGCACTACATGCACTGTAATTTTTCACTCTTTCGCTGAATCTCAGAAAATGTGCTGTAGATGGCCCCAGGAGCAAACACAGCAAAGATGAAGTAAAACTCGAAAAGGAGCTGTCTAGTTTAATCTATGAATGTTCACAGCAAGGGCTTCATGTAGAAATTTGTAATCAGGATTTCCACAAATGATGGTGGCAAGGTTTCACTGGAGCTGGGGTTCTCGTTGTCATCTGCAGAGCCTGTCACAGCAACCTGCAAGCATTTGCTGTTTCTCTGATTTGAGAATCCCCAAGCATTATGTTTTTCCCCAGTGCCCAAGCACACACACTACATCTTTCTGTTTAGAAACGACCCTGGCTTAATAGCCATGCATTTGTTATGTTCTGCAGGGAGAAGTGCAATATACACTCAAACAAGCTACTGCAGTTTCAAAATGCTAACCAAAAATCTACCAAATTAAATCTGTACAGGATAAAAGTTAGCATGTCAATTAGGAGCACTCTACGTCAGTGATGGGTAGGTGAAGGACCGGGGGAACCCCTGGGAAGGAACAGCAGTTGTCAGGGGCTTTTAAGTAAGATGACTTCACCCTAAGCAAACAAATAGTGTGGAGACTACAGGTCTTGTTTCTTAAGCACATTTGCTGAATTAAAAGTACCTTAGAAGCAGGAAAACAAAAGCAATTCTCCAGCTACCCCTACTCTCTAAGCTTTTGTTTCACTTTTGTAAGTTTACTTCAATGTAGTTAGTTTTACATGGAATGGGACAGAATTTTCACAGAAATATCAGTTAGTCCAGTATACTTCAGCATATTGGCTGAATGGCAGTGACTTATATTAAAAAATAAAAATAAAAAAATTGTGATCCACACTTATCTGTGGTTACATAACAGAATCACATCCCAGTACTGATTCTCATCCCCAGTCCTATATACAAAAGGTACATACAGTACTTCAAAAGCTACCTTTCCTTGCAATTGCCAGACCTCAAACAACAGCTAGGTTCAAAAACATTCTTTATCAAATGACAAAATTAACTTGAACACGGATAATCAACTTAAACTGGTACAAGAAAAAGGAGAAGCAGTTCCTTGCTGTCCTCTTCACATCAACCAAACCCTTCAGGCAGTTTTCAACCTAGTTTTCAGTGACATTTTCTCACCTTTTATTCTTTCCATTCTCATATTTGCCTGGTGTATAGCCTGTATATAAACATCACATTCAGAATCATCATGTCTTTAAGCACCTCTTATATACACATAAAAAAAGCACAGTCACCACAGGGACTATTCGCACTTTTTTTTTATCTACAGCATCATCTCATTCAATATCTAAGGTAACTCTTCCCTCCCTTACCTTTATGAGAGGCTTGAAAGTTTGTACTACTGATAGGTAGTGCCCTGAAATTATCATCATCCTAAACATGAATGATTCCAAACAATGACAGGGAGCCAACACGACTGAGGCACCTGCAGCCCTCACAGTGTGTGCTGTACCAGACCACGCGGCCCTGCCGGTGACAACAGCAGAGCAAGGAAGAATTGCAAGCAGCATACCTCTCCCGCTTCCCTAGCAAAGAGCTACAGAAGAAAAGTGTCACTGTGTGTGAATCAGTGCATCTTAGAGGAGAACCAGGGGAGGAAAGGAATAATGCTGGAATACGAGACTTCACTGAGATTTGGGCTGAAACCTCCATGGGTTAGCTTCGACAGTCAGGTCAGACCAGCTGGGGTCAACACAGAAAAGACACAGATTGACAGCCTCCTGAAGCAAAGCGACCTCTTGCCTAAAAGGTTTAATATTAGCATTTTAATGCTGCTGTCATGTGACACATTGCGACTTCATTATCGTGCCGTTGAAACGGGCCCTTTACCTGCAAAATCTGCAGCTTGAGCAGTAGTTATTTCCTTCTCAACGTTGATTAAAAACAATAAAAAAATTGTGTGCAACTCTTCACAAATAAAAATGCAAACACTTCAATAGCACATAAGAATTGTTCTTCCCCAGTAATTTACTCACATTTTGCAATTTCAGCATATGGTGATGTGTGTAGGGAGAATGGGAAGGTAGAGGACAGATACAGGGTTTATATCACCAATTCCCATTAACATTGATGGGAATTGCACCCATAAAAATTCTGGTCACTGATGCTTTTCTTTACTCATTAGGTAATTTCCAACATTTTATTCTTTGGTTTTATGTTCTCTGCCCTATAATTTCCAATGTAGTGCTTAGAGTCTGCCAAAAAGCTTCACTGTGTGCTAGCCATCTCTTGCAAGTAAATAGCACTGTGACAAACTTCAAAATATCTGTTTCTCCTATAATTGGTTGGTACCAGTCAATGCAGTCCAGCAACACAAAAAAATGAGGGAAACATATAGCAAAAAATTAGCCGATTCAAATACTTTCTGAAAACAGGTATTCTACTACACATTCTCACTAGCAGCAAAATACCAAGGAATGAGTATGATTCTATGCCACCAAAAATAGCTGTCCCCAGCTTGAAAACTAAGGGACTAATATCTGTACGTATGCTACTGCTTTCTGCTAAGAGGAAATAAAGCAAGATCTGTCTTTTCCCTCTAGCAACAAGATACGTTGTTCAGTGCTCTTGCAGACACCACACCAGCTATGGTATGCACAGTTCACTTGATGGTCCACCACAAAATATTTTGTCTACAATGAAATCTGTCCACAATATTATTCTTCACTTTATTTATGTATTTAATTTTATTTCTTTTAAATTGACCCTCTGATTAACTGTTTCTATAAAAAATGCGTAATGAACCAGTATCACATGGTATGGATTACTGGATCAGAGAGAAAGTTCAGGCAGAAAAGAACTACCCTTTCCAAAATATTAGGTGGCTTTCAAGATGGGAACACAACAAATTCAAGGTAATATATTCTAACAGAACATGTGTTCAGATTTAACTGATGATGCAGAATCAGTACAGCTGGTCTTCAAGTTTATTACCCAGATCAGGTCACAATCACTGCTGATAATCATCTTTCAACAGACCAGTGAGGATCAATTTTGATCTGTTAAGTGCTTTTGCTTTATTATATTACATCATTGTCTCCTAACAATGACAGATAATGAGGTATTTTTAATATAAATTATTCGACAGTTCTCAAAAACTCTGTAAAAATTATCCTCGTGTTGCATAGGAGGTTAGGAGGTTTTTTTTTGTTTTCTTTTTTNAAGTGAGAAGAGCATGCGATTGGGAATTACAAAATGCAGTTTCTGACCTTGTTTCTGCCACTGATCCTAACTAAGTGATCTTAGGCTAATCACTTTTATCTTTCTGTGCATGAATTTCCTCATTTTGAAATTGGAATTAATGACACACACCTTGGTAAAGACTTTTGAGGAATACTGATGAAAAGCATTAGATATGAATCAGACCTTATTATTAATAATAGTAAATTGCTTTGGGATCCTTGGATGATAAGTGCTATTTAAATTCAAAGAAAATATTAGTACTTTAATTGCTTCAGCTTTCAGATCTACTCCAGTTTTACTTGCTCACACACTGACAGGTAAATTGAACTCAAATTACTTCATACCAGATACACAAAGTTATAAGTGTATAAAAATATTAAATTCCTTACATTATTATTGCCCCAGCTTCATAGGCTTTAAAACATCTACTCTGTAGCACTGAAGATCTCGCATAGCAAACCGATCTAAATTTTACGCTGCTTTTGGGATATTCAGCATTAATAGAACCTTCTCCACAAATACTGAAATCCCCAAATTCCACCATCAGTCAAATTTCAAGCCTTCCATTCGCGCAACATTTTATCGAAGTCATTATAACTGTGATGAAACTGCTATTGTTTTGAAATAATATACTGAACAAAATGACATTATCAAGTAGTTTCCCCGAGTAAATGGAGAACAGAGCCATAGTCTATTAATGCATTGCCATTGATTTATTCACTAATGTGCCCTATATTTTCATTTGCAAAAGCCTTTGTGATATCCACAGTGTCTATTAGTGCAATTATCCAACATAACTACTCTGCAGGGCACAGCTCATTATGTTTCCTTTTTTTGCTTTTAGTGCTGAATGCTGCCAATAACATCCGGGCTACTGGAGAGCTGACTTTGGCATGTGATGACAATATGAAAACAAGCACAGTGTCAGCTTCGGGCTGCTCTGAATGGGAGCTTCGCCCACTGTCTTCATAATAAACTGCAGAGAAAACAACTGTAAACTTATATTGTCTTCTCAGTGGTATCCAGTGATTAAAAAAATAAATAAAAGAAAAAAGAAAAAAAAGAGAAGCAAGGGGCACAGACTGAAATACAAGAAATTCTGTTTAAGCATAAGAAACTTATATTTACTTACTTATTTATTTTAACCGAAAGGGTGATCAAGCACTGGAAAAGGTTGCCCAGACAGGCTGCGAATTTTCCACCCTTGCAGATGCCCAAAACTCAGCTAGGCACAGTCCTGAGCAATGTGCTCAAGGTGACCTTCTTTAGCATGGGGTTGGACCAGATGATCTCCAGAGGAGCCTTCCAGCCTCATCCACTGTGCATTTCCACGACTATTAATTCCTCTCGGATCACCCGTTTGTTGATGTGTGACCTCTACTCACTACTGGAAGTTAAAGAGAGAAGCTGCAAACCTGTTAGAAACCTGACTGCTTAAAAAAATGTATCCCCTTACAAAAACAGAGAGAACTATTTTTTCTATTTACCCATCCTCCACTTGAGTGAAGTACAGCACAAACATGGCTCTTTTTAGCCATCCTAATTCAGGCAAGACAGCAACAACAGACTTAATTACTAATCAGCTTGCATCAGAAATTATCAGACAAAATGAAGCGTGCTATATCACTCAATTTAATACTGTCAGAATCAACCTTTTTCTTAATTCAGAAATACCTCTTCACCTCAACATTACCTAGCCAGAGAATGTTAACCTCACATCAGCACTCCCCTCCAGTAACTTTCTTTCTTCACTACAACCGCGATTCCAGGTTGAAAGCAAGAAGAGGAAACCTCTCTGGTTGCCTGAGTATCTATTAATTATAGAAGAATCCCTGCCTGTCCCAGTGCCATCTTCAGACAGCTTGTCTTCACAGTTCTCAGAAGCAATGAGAACTCCATGGGAAAACAGTAACACATTTTTGTTTTGTTTAATAACAAAACAAATCAATTAGATTAGCAATGATGGCTTTGGCCCCTGGCACTTCTGAGGAACTTCTGGGGAATTAACAAGCGACTGGCACTTACGGCCTAAAGCAAAACTCCTCCAGGAGTTAGGTATCTAAATGAGCAGCCTAATTTTCAGTAGTATTTGTTTCTCAGTGGGGAAGAAAGTGAGAATAACTAACGAGAGAAATTTGGATAAAAGAAACATTTTATTCCACCAAACATTAAAAAAGCCCCTTTCAGTCATTCATTAAAATTCTGACACTAGACTAAGCAGCTACCATTTCTGCTCAATGTAGTTTTGTACTTCAATGGAAATGATATTGGACTTCAGGACATATACTTTTTTTTTTATAGCTTAAGGTGCTGCTACACGAAAACCAGCAAATCAAATCAAGATAGCATGCTGTTTGGGGCTTGAACTATATGCACTGTAAGACCCTAATTATTGCACACATCCACTTCATTTTCCAAAACAAATATAAAATACATGCATGTAAGGAAAAAGAATGATTTCCAGTATCTAGTTTCTCATATAAGAGGATATGGAAAATGAGAAGTGCATTATTTAAAAAACAAAAGGGCTATGTTCTAGCTGTAGTCAGGCACTATAAATATTTCAGCTATTATTATAATTGGGTACATTTAAAATACTATCTACTCACAAAACATTGCATTCAAAATGTATCATGCAGAAGAGCTACCATTTATTTTGGTTACATCAAAACATCACTCAAAAAAACTTTTTTTCCTGCAATGGTGTAGAACACCATCTTCTCTCTGAGAGAAAAAAAATGATAATGTAGAACATATAACTCATCTTTTCTCTGCATAAAATGACTCCCCCACTAAAAAAAACAAAACCTTTCACCACAGAGATAAAATAATGTATATTATTTCAAGAAAGCCTAAGTTCTTTATCTAATCTCAATAGTTAAATCCCATATAGTATCTTTAATACTGACTTCTCCTCATCCTCCTAAGAAAGGATCATTTATGCAAGGCCAATATTATAAATATAAGATTCTCAAAAGAAAAGGTTTGTCACCTAAACCTTGAAAGCATGTCCTTGAAGACCTGATTAAGCGTCTCAGCCATTGCTAAGCTAACTGATCGGCCCAGATATTGCAACAGGCAGAACAATACCATCATAGACACAGCTCTCGTGCAACAGCACTAGAAAATAACAGCACT
>VXAL01015753.1:35157-73084 GCA_013399475.1 Chauna torquata
AAAAAGAAAACGATTTTTATTTTAAATAAGTGCCCTGTTGCTTTTTGCAAAGCTACGCAGGGAAATTTGACACTGAAGATTACCAGTCCTGCTGCACTTATGCTTGTAAAGCTAGGACCTTTCCTTGCAAAAGTTTACTTATTCATCTAGCCAGCCTAAAAAACAAAGGCAAACAGTTTAAGTATAGTTATTTCTCTTCTCTGAAGAGGAAGGTGGTGTTCATGGAGGATCTTGCCAGAAGCAACATAATCCAGCAACTCTAGATAGCATACAGTATTGAATTAAGAGCATATTAATACTAAGGGTCCTTAGGGAACATCATATATTTCCTCTCAAACATACCTATCATTATGGATTTTCTTAATTTAAAAATGAAATGCAGTAGACAACACCAGTAATAATTACCTTTATGATAATGCCACAACCCATTTTATTGCTCTGAAAGTCAAATATATTTATTAAATCTGCATAAATTACAATATTATTAAACTCTAATTTATGTGATACTGAGTAAATGAGAGACTGGTTGGATCTTTATACTAGTGTGTTCTAGCAGATAGGATGTAATTTATATTTGTACAGTGACTGTACTTTTAGTTTATTTAATAATAATGTAACTATTCTCAAAATATAGTAAGCCATTAATTGAGTATCACCAACACCATAAAATCAACCTTCTATAAAGCAAATGTGGATGAGACAGCCTTATCTCTTCCTTCTTAAATAAGGTTCATTCAGTTCTCGTATGGAGACAGTTTTAATCTCATTCGACTGAAAATTTTGTTCAACAGTATTTAATAAAGCCAGTACTGCCAAGAGACACATATGCTACGTAGAAATGATACCATTTATTGGAATAAGTTATATGGCACATTTTTCAGAATCAGTGATAGGTGACAGGCTTGTTTACCGCTCATTAATAAAAAAATAGAGGTTTCACTCCTGCTGGATAATAGTACGGTTTCTTATTTACTTTTCCTTCCAATTACTGTAATTGACCCATAACTCACCAGAGTTCTGGGCATTTATTCTGAACTTTGCATCAAATACAGCAACAATCCTTCAGTGTGGAAGCTAAATATGTCAGGATTAACATTGTGCTAAATATTCAAACAGAAATTACACTAGTATGGTAAGCTATGGGTTTATGAGAGGTTTTATGCAATTTGGGGATTCTGATCAGATCTGGGAAGATATAAAGCGTAAGTAAAGGTCTGTCACAAATCTGTATTCATCTCTCTACTAAGCCAAAAACATAAATCCTACCAAACCTAAAAGTCTGGTTTGTGAAAGAATTACATAATAAGTTTGGTATATTTCCGTAGGCTCTTATTTTAATTCAAGCAAAATACCAACAACTTAAAGTAGTTCCATTTGGTAGCAGGAAAACACTACCACTGGATGACTAGACCATCAGTTTGATCGTGCTGAGATGCTTTTCCCTCCCTACTTTCTAAAAGGTTGCCATCGTATGGTAACTTAAGCTTTAATTCCTGGCTTTCAGAAATTGCAAGATTTTTGAAGTCACCAGATGTAAATGGAGCTAATGTTTGGACATGTAATTATAAATGAGACTGCCTTGAAAATCCAAACTTGTTTTAAGCAAATGCAGGAAGTACACACTCTCAGTACTAGGTCTTGTGTAGTACACTACAGAGTGTCAGGCAATAGCCTCCAAAGTTTAAACTTCAGAACCTGTATGACAGTCGTCGACTACAAACCTCTTCCAAAACTGTCCTAGCAAATACCTATGCCGCACCTTGCAAACCTTGGCAATTTAGTAGCTGCCTCAAATTGTTTTTCAAAGTAGATTTCTCCTTTTGTATAGCAATAGAATAAACACAAACTCTTGTAATTCAGCAATCAGGACAGATAATTACATCCCCTTAATTGTTTTCTTTTTCCAGCTTAGGTTCATCTTGATGGGAGATGGTAAAATTAGTCCACGAGCCATCTGAAATTTGCTGCTTGCTGATTAAAGCCTTAATTGATTCAGAATGTTTTACAAATCAATCTCTGAATACAGGATAATGGTGGCATATTGTTAAAAAAAAAAATTCATACACACACACACACACACACACACACTCCCCTTGCGAATGGGAATCACATTCCCATAAATCCATAACTGCATAAACAACTTGGTTACGTTGTTTTCAAAATTCACAGTTTGGTAAAAACAGAGCAAAATAGCAAAATGAGAGTTACAGTAGTAACCTGCTGTCACTTACAGAGGATTCTCATTCCCTCTTATGCTCGTGTTATAATTTCTGAATGGACTGCATGCAGTACATTGTTGGAGGAAAAAAAAAAAGATGACTGTCCCCATCTTCTGCAGAGCTTGTAAAACTGAGATCTACAACCTGATGGAAGTAATGCATCCAAAGCCATATACGTTTCTGTGATTCAGTGCATTCCTTCCCTGTATCAGGATCTGCACTCTTCATTGAGATTTCATTATCTGTCAGACAGTTTTGGTGAGCTTTGCATCTTTCCAGGGACTGTTACCCAGGATTCTCTCTGAAACATAGATTCTAAAGTTCCAACGGTGATCAAACACAAAAAGGAAAGATGTCTTACATAGTTCATCTAAAGGAACAACTCTGGCATTAAAGACAAGCCCTGTCCTTTCATATTGCTAAATCTGCAGAAGACAGAGTAAGTATACGATGACTTCAATGTAAGCCTCTCTTCCTTTCTGCACTGATTGTTCAACTCAGCTCACCCTTACCTCATTCTAAACACAAGTCCACTGCAGTTAAGAATGAGGAGACAACTTAAAACACCACTGTATCCTTTAAAAATAACAAAAAACAAAAAACCCACAAGCTTTCTGTCATATATTTCAAATGCTGTCAGATTTCACAAGATGTCCTACTCTCTACAACATACACTGTCTATAGTAATTGTAGCTGTCAACTATTTAGAAAAAAGTGGTGGGGACAGTATGTCTGAAAAACATAATTAGATGCTAAAAGGACCTAAATTGCAGAGCCATTTGATTATAGGCCAGTGTTTTACCAGAGACCATTTCTTCTGGTGTCAGAAGGGTCACCAATGCCGGCAGGTTTGCTGGTTTGCTGTTTATGCTTATTCACAAAGCTATCTATAAATCACATAGCTTATGCTGCACCACGAAGGTTAAATTTACTTCAGAAAAGGCTTGTTAAAAGATATGACCGTCAGACTTTTGCATCACAAATATGCCTTATGTAAATCATATTAACTTCTGATGAATATTTTAAAAATACCACTCACTGAAGAATAACTATTTATTCTAAATGTAATATCTCCAACATTAACACACAAATGAGTTTTGTACTTCCTGTTCCACTGGTATACTGTGTCATGAAGCATGTGTAAATACTGTATTATGACTATGAAGTCATCAAGGTTGCCTGGGACAGTGTCAAGTGAAACTGAAATGAAGTACCAGATCCACACCAAACTAAAACAGGATAATTGAGTCATTAAAGCTCACTCTTTTAAAGATTGCGATAGAGGATTGTCTGCTGACTTCATAAACCTCTAATTTAAACGCACAGTCTCCTTCAGAAAAAAAAAAAAAGCTTTATGTGTTGCTGTAAAAGCAGTGAAATATAGATCTGAAAAGAAGTTGCCTTAAAGAAACAGAGCTTGCAAAGGCTTGCAGGAAAACAGCTTGGTCATTATTCACAGCAAATTCATAACCTGTATGTTTTATGTTTCACAACTTGGAAATATTTTGACAAAATTAAAAACACCTCCTCTGGTATATGTGATGAAAGAATGAACCAAGAAAAACCAAGAATTACACTAACTACCTGCATCTGCTAGCCATAAACTCCAGATACAGTGATATGTCATCCTTCCCCTTTGTGAAGGCATAGGCTGTAGTGTCTCGTACTGCCACAACTAATTAGAGGTCTGCCACTTCTTCCATTACAACCAGCTTCTGAAAGCAATTGTAACAGTCTTGTATGAAAACAAACAAAAACTTATGACTAATTTTTAAGAGTACACTGCTTTTCCATCTTTAAACCACAAAGCCAGCCCTCATCATGTAGCCCAGCCAACTACAGCTGTGGCATTGTGGCAAGGTATCGGCAGCATCACAACCTAGAACAAAACATGTGACTAACGTGTAACTGCTCTGCACTCGGTTCTGAAAATAAATTCTGCATTATACTCAGAATAGGAATTCAGGTGTTACGCTGAAATCCAGAGGTCTGCCAGATTCCATAATATTACTCCTCACCAGCCTGAGGAGTGCAAATTGCCCTCTGCATCATGGAAGATACCTGATCTGTCAGCCAGTTTAATCAAAGGCAGTCTTCCTCTCCTCATCGTATCTAATGCGAGTTTTTGCTGTTGTTGGCAACATGGCCAATAATACTAGTTGTCAAAGTATCCCAGCTCTCACAGTTGCAACATGACATATCAATCATTTATAAAAGTAATAAATACCCTTTCCAAAAAGCAAAGTGGCAGGTGATAACCCAAATTCTATAAAGATACTTTCAATTTTAAACCATTTGCCACATTTACTGGGATTATATTTCATACAAGACACTTTTTGAAGAGTTGCAACTTTGAAGAGTTAAAAGTTACATGTCCTGAGATTGAATGAACATAATATTGTCATATTTCAATTAACAGCTTCTTTCAATTAAAAAAAAAAATTAATTCCTCATAACCTCTTTGACATTATCTATTTGCATTAAAAGGTAGAATTCGTCTTTTCGTGGTTAAAGGGAAGTGCTGGGCATCTGTTTAGACAATCACTTAAAAACACACCTGCTGCATTGACTAGGAATGAGCCAATAAGTGATGTTTGAGTATTTTTTTTTAGAAGAGCTTTTTACAACACTTGCATGGTTCAAATATTTTTGTGAAGGAGGCCATAGATCAGCTCCTATGCCAACATGGTTGGAAATAAGTATTATTGTAATGGAATAAGCAGAATTCTCTATCAAATTTACCAAGGGAATATTCATAAATGAAATATATTAATTTAGACGAAGAATCAATATACAGCAAAACCACAAACATAACAATGACCACAAAATTCAGGTAAGCAGAAGAATTGTCTGAAGGGAAAATGATTAAACAAATGACTCCTGTCACACCAAAGGTAATAAGCAATAATTGCACAACACATTTTATATAAATCTTTGCAATAAATCCCATGGTGTTTTACTCTTCAAGAGCAGACTAGATAGTCCAGCATGAAGTTTGGGAATCAATACAATAATAATACACTGAAGTATAAGCAACCATAGAAAATTGTTTTATTTGAAAGCATGAAATTGGTCAGAAAGTGATGAGTTATAATCACAATATGCACAAGAAAACACTCCGTCAGGCTGTAAGTTCACTGCTACTTAGACACATGCAAGTTCTCTGTACATTTATTAAAATATATATATACACAAAATGAGCAGGGCTCAAAATGAAGACATTTATCTATTTTTACGCTTTCTCTTCATTTGTCTTTGCTTACATCTCAAATTCCCATTTTAAACTCTGGAACAAAGTGAAGCTTAGATTTTGAGCTAAAATAAGATTCCCAAGATAACCTTTGCTTGGCAAGATAAAGTTCCCCAAATGAAATATGTCACTCCACAGTAATTCTTGGCCTTGTTCCAGGGTTACGTGGAAAGCAGCATTTGTCATAACCACTTATAATTGGAAAAGAACAGGAAGAGAACACTTAATTACACAACGTTGCATCTGCACATTGGAGTCTGCAGACCTATCACTGCTCAGTGGTGACAGTGATGGACCTGGGATAACACACTTCATAAAGTGGAGCGAGATGCACTAAGTTCTCTGCACAAAGAGATTTACAGTACAAAAAGGCAGATATTTAGTTCCACCTCCTTTGATACAATGGGCCCATTTGGATTATGTTGATTCTTGGGCTTTTTTTTTCCTTTTTTTTTTTGGTTGGGGGGTGGTTTTTGGGTGAGCATGGCACGTCTGCTAGCATGAGAATGCAAAACACCCTTCTTCTGCAATTATCCTCAGCATATTCCCTTTTTGGTTTCATGGGCCTTTTCAGCTAGCTTTTACAGACTTGATTTAATATTCATAATCACCTTGAAAAGGCCATCTGCAATTTTAATCACTCACTACCAATTACTTTCTGTAACAGCTATGACAGTATCACTCTCAGTGATCTGACAAATCCACGAGGACAGGGGAAGGCAGCACCGGCTGCACGGTTCCTCTCCCAGCATTTGGGGAGGAGACAGCACCGCTGACTTTTTACTCCTTCACTGTCTTTACTGAGTCAGGTTTATGAGCACACAGCTTTGCAGAGTGGATCCAAATATAGCCAACGTGGAAAATATAAGCAAACTTTTATTTTTATCTGTCCTTAGTACATAAGGAACAAATGGGAGTTTAAAAAAAAAAAACCTACTACACACAACTTCATTGTCTTTCCTTCTTCAGGCAACAGACCATCCACTGCAGTATTTTCCCTATACACAACAGCAGTAAGCTGCTTTTTTTCAGCTTGTAAACATGTTTAACAGCAAATAGAGCTGGACAAAGTTAATAACAGTTTTGCAAAAACAGGGCCTTAGAGGCTACAACATTGTTTACACCTTCCTGGCTGCCATATTGCTTCATTTTTAGCACAGAAAGCTTTCAGTTCTTCGTGCACACACTATTTAGCAACCATGTTCTCCCAGATTACAGGAGTAACTTTGTTCCCACATTCAGTAACTACAATGATTTATCCACTGCAAAAATGCACAGTTTGGGATTGTGAATTATTTTTGAGGGTCTTAGAAGTATAGACAACAGTCTGCACATGAAAAATTCTTCAGTGTTTTTATTACTTTTCAGTGCAGTCTGCAGAAAAAAAAAAAAAAAATTAGAACTTGGATTACTTTGACGTATAACCAGTCTGCAGAGGCAAACAACAACATGCCAGACAGAGCAGTACAAGAATGAAGGGTTACAGACATCCTGGGTTGGCAATTTACAGCTCCCATGGCACAACCAAGCAGGCAAAAAAATGATGTGGCTTTCATGTACATCAGGTGAAGTAACCCACGGTACAGTCAAATTTGAGTTTCTCTTCCTATTATAAATGAGGGAGGAAGGTCCAATTATTCTAAACTGCTTTAAAATTCATAGCAAGTCCTTACTAAAATCTAAATAAGTTTCCAATACTAAACACTAAACATTTTTGTTAAAAATTGGAGCAAAAATTGGTTAGGTGATTTCAGAAAAACACAGCAGTGGAAAGTTCTTATTTACACACTGTCCATCTTTTCTACTGAACAAAACAGTAACGATCAAATTAAATGCCTTATCACAATGTGCCTATGCAAAGGAGAAGAGTTAAAGCTGCACAGATGATATTAAATCATGCATGTCCTAAGCCTCAAATGCTTATTTTGCAGTTTTAATATTTTTCATTTTTGTTCATATGCAGACTAGGGCATGTACTGTTCAGAATTACTTTGACAAATCAAGTATGTCTGGCAGAACAATGAGAAAGATGTGAGGAGCTTCTATTCTTATTTAATTTTCCTGTTCTGTGATGTATATTGAGAGGACATTAAAAACATCTTTAGTATGAAAAGTTTTTAAAATGATAACCCTCAAGCAACCATATGTTTGTGAAAGAATGGGAAGAAAATTAGTTTTTGTAAATATGCTGGGGGAGGGGGTCATGGTCTACCATTGCAGGCCTTTAGCACGTGTAGTACAGTCTTTAGGATATATTAAAGCTTTTGCAGTAAGTACAAAAGTCGTTCTATTAAACATCTGTTTTGAGCTTATTTATTATTCCTAATCTATACTGTTTATATGACATTTCAAGCTTGCCTAACACAATGACAGTTTAAAGAACACCAAATAGTTCCTAAATTACTGATTTTTCTTTAAATTGAAGAGCGAATCCTACTCCAATGAATAAAAAGTGACATTCTGCAAGTTTATCCAATTTATCAGAAAAGACGCTCCTCACTACTTTACTAAGCAAGAGCTTTGTATCTTTTTATCCTCTCGTTTACAGAACAGCCAGGACAACCCGTCTCATTACAGAATTGTACAGAGCTGTCACAGCCATATTCTTACAAGGATTTCTCTAAATGTCATTTTTTTTCCTTAAAATAGCATGTTTAAAATAAGGTTCCCTTCACTAAGCTAAAAATTTTTACTTTATTGTTAAAAAGCACCTCTCCGCAGGGTTTAGCAACTCTAAATAAATGAAAGTGATATTTTAAATACATCCAACTTTGTAAAGATGGGAAACAAAGAGAAAGATTTCAAGTCAGCTACTTAAAATACTCCAGGAATGCAGCATAACAGAAGGGGATTCAAAAGAGATCAAAAGAGGTAAATTGATACAAGAGTCTCCAGTAGATATTCCTTTTAAAGCTTCAGAGTAATGACACTTATATAAACTGAAACTCAAAGCTCTCTAGGAATGCGTACAAATGGCTATATTTCTTTCTCCTCTAAGTTTTTAAAAAGGGCAATTTATCTTGCCCATACGTGACAACAAAGAAATAAAGTCCTACAGAAAAGATGGTTTGCCAGTCCTACAGTCCCAGGAAGGGGCTAACACTGGATGTTGCTTTTCTTAAAGAAATCTTCTGTGTTATGATTTCTGTTACTGTTACAGTATTTATCATATGTATTTATCATGTTTATTTACCATATCTATTTACTAGATAGTATTTTTTGTAGTATTATCAGTACATATTAAGAAGCTTCTTGAAGATCCAAAAGTACTGCTTAAACTGACATGTATGGACAGGAACTACTATTCTCACACCAACTAAGCATGGGCACAAAGTTTCTGAACAAGAGACAGCAGCAAACTGGTTCACTTCCTCACCGCATTAAAATAGAACAAAGAAACTAGACAATTATTTCCATGGCAGAAGGCAGTTAAGTTGCAATTAGACTATACTATCAGTTTTACCATTTTCACCCCAGAAAGATGGCTCAATCATGAGTGACCAACATCATCTTTTTGTCTGATCAAAATAATGTTTATTTCAGCAGCCTCCTTTCATCTTCTTCCACTCTAGAATACTAGTACAACACTGACTCTGAAGAAAAACTCTGATCAAAAATATTTTCTTTGTCAGTTCTGAAATACCATTTAAAAGAATTGTAGGTCAATCAGTGAGATTAAAAAGCATGTCCATTGAACTAGCAATACTTCTCTGTCCAGAAAAGTTTTCTGGCATTTCTCTTATGTTAGTCTTCTAACAAATGATCACAGTTTGTTCAAGATGGCATTTTCCTGTATGGCATGTATAATTGATGTATGTCACTTTTTGTAAAATGATTGCAAGGTAAACTCAATTTTCTCTTTTCCTTGTTTGTGCCCTCTAAGAATCTCTTATCTCCACATATCAATTACAGAGCAGTGACAGAGATAGGATACAAATCACTCCAATGAATGTAATAGCAAAAGTGATTAGAGATAGGGAGAGATTAATTGCATGTGTCAGATACAAATAAAGGGTTTAGAAGACAACCCAGGATTTTGAGACTGTGTGTGTACTCCAGATCTCTTACATACAAAAAAAAAAAAACCTTACAAACAGACAAGTGTAACAAGAAGCTACATTAAAATAATGAGTTGGATTTCAAAAACTCTAGCATTTGCCATTTTTTCAGCGTGCATAATGCATGTACATATGCCAAAGGAACATGCACTTAACTGGTGTGCATTTTCCCAGCTTCACAAGCTAGGGACAATTCCCCATAATAAGAAGTGTTATATAAGTGGCATTTGGGAGAAAAGGAAGGAACAATTTCCATGAACTATGTATTTAAAGCTTTCTACGTTTTTTGATGCAACATGATGAAAATCAAGTACCAAATATTTAAATATGATACACGTTGATTTCAGCTGTTTATGTTCTCTTGAATAGTAAGGTTGAAAAAAACATACAGAAAGTTTATTTTATTGTCTTTCCATTCCAAAAAGACATCACCATCTGTTAGGGTTGATGTATTTAAAATATTGTAATGAATCTGAGGAAAGTCAACTAGAAGTCAAGTTCTACTAGCAGAGGAAACACGAGTCACCTGGAAGGTGAGTTGCGGCTAACGCAAAAGTGCACCATGTATGGCCAAGAGCATTACCAGAAATTGTCCAGAGGAAGAGCAAGAAACTGGAGACAAACTAGCCTTTCTGCTATTTATCAGAAAGACCACTAATAGAATATTTGAGCAAAGCCAAGGAAAAGTTCCAGCTGCCACAGATGTTTATTGCCTAATCTTTATTATTCCTGCAGTTTAGCCATAGGTTTCTCTTTACATTGCCACAATTAAAAGTGAGCAAAGGTTTCCTTTAAGAAGAAGAAAGACCCAGAACTATGGAAAAGATCTGGCTGTGAAATCTGGAGTCCAAGAATGCTGTTAAAACCTGAATATAACCTGTTATTTCTTTGTAATGCATATAATATGATTCTATATTGCAATACAGCATCCCTCTAGCAGAAGATAATAGGGCAAGCCATTGAGAATATCAGCCCTCAACATAATTCCTAGTCCTGGACAAAGCTTAAATTAACATTTGTTCCAACACATCAAAAACAAATCTTTAACACTAACTCAATTTAGTCCTTCTTGTTATAGCTATAATTGTTACTTAAATGCATTTGACTGAAATATATGCATCTCAAAAGCATAGTTAAGTTGTATTCAAACTATTCTCAAAATAATAAGAAATAAAAATCCCTGCTTAAAAACATATACCCTTTAGTATTAGAGCAGATTGGAGCTACAACTAAAGAAAAAGCATCAAGAACTATAGCATTTTTCCAGGGTGTTAAAGATAACATTTACACAGACTTTATCCTTAAGGTTCAATTTCAAATCCCAAACACTTCTACAGCCTCCTACAAATTAACATTCTTTTGTCATCCAAAAAGTTAAGTGATCATCAAAGTGAAGGCACACATTTACTCATGAAACCACATATGACAATCGCTAGGATGTCTTTCCTGGAAATTCTGCCTGACAAAGAGAAAGCAAAGCCTGTGCAGAAAATGGGAATGGGAGGAAGTGTCATTATTTCAAATAACGAATTAAAGTCAGCGCACAGAGGGCTGAGCTGTGCTTCATTGGACTTCCCCAGCATCTGATCACAACCTCAGGCATGTACAGTACAATCACAGCACAGAAATGCAATTTCATTCCCAGTTCCTTTTCTTTTCCCCCAACAAAGGAGGAGGGGGAGAAAAAAAAAAAAAAAAGCAAGCATTGAGGCATTAATTTCACCTGAACAGCACTGACCCACAGAGACTAAGGGAAGTAAATTCCCTTGGCATGAACTATAAACAGTTTGACAAGTCTGTAGAACTTGCATGAATTTGACCTCAGAATAGAACTATTTGTTCCCTGGGGGTTCCTGTCCACTCCTTTTCTGCTGCCGACACCCAAAAGCTGGAACTATATATAAAAAATTCATGCAGCAGTAGGTTTCAAACATATCCATGAAGGATCCTCAACATCTGCTGACTTGAGCAAATCTTGATGGTTAATATGAAAAATTATGTTTGTGAAGTGCTTTCTTCCAGAGAGGAAAATGTCTGCTTAGAACCTTCTGAGAACTTATCTTCTTAACAAACCTGACAGAAGGATGTCAAAAGTAGTATTGTATTAACTGCACTGGCAGGTAAAATGGCACTTTTTCCTCCAGTTTCTTTTCTAACAATGTAAAACAAAATTTCATATTTACTGCCACTGAAAGTGACCTAAACACTTTGTGCTATCATGAGAACTTTTCTTTATAAGAGAAAAAATGAGCAAAAACTTTCACTGCAAAATCAGAACCCTGTCAGTCTGAAATTGAACTCTTTCCTTCTGTAAAATTTTTGTTTTGACAGATAAAATTGAAAAATAAAATAGGCCTCAACCAGAGACAAACGTGGTCCATTTAGCCTCATTTCAATGACTACTATTACGAAAGAAAATGTCTTCTTGTAACAAAAGTGGAAGCAGGGCAGAACAAGAAGACACCCTCATATTTTAAATTAATTGCAATGCAACCAAGCCAGAAGTTTAATTTTTAGTTCCTAACTCCCCCCCACACTTTTTTTTTTTTTTTAAAAGCATTGCCAGTGCTCAAGGGAAAAATTTATCTTTGTTAGATGATAATTGGCTTTATTATCTTTGACTCTTCAGAAATGCCGGCTGGCAAGGTTTTTAAAATTTTCATCAATCTTGTTTTCCGTTTTTACAAAGCCTGCATCCAAAAAAAGACGTCAGTCTGCAGAACACTCCGCATCTCCTAGCATTATGAATAGGTCTTGAGACTACCTAATTTACTAATAAATCTATTGAAGCGACATGCATCTCAATATTTCACAGCTTAATAAGAAGGTCCAGAAGCAAGGCCCCGAATCGCAGTTCCGGATGATTAGCACTGCAAAACCAATTGAAGCAGGAGTATCTAAGCTGTCAGAACAGCTCACACATAGCACCTTTCACAAACTTGCTATTTAAATCATTAGCTGAGGAACACTTCCTCAAATTTTTCATAGAAATACTTGGAACAAGCTCTAAAATAGCAGTGCATACTGTTAAAAGTTTGTAAGAGTGGCCCAGTGGTGCTCACATCTATAGCATCACATTGTAGTTAATAATAGGAATATCTCAGCTGGGTTTTTCAGACTCCTAAAGTGGCACCGGAGTCTTGCTGTGTCATCATTAAATAAAGTAACAAGGACACTCATGGCGTGCATTGCAGTGAACATCTTGGCCAGCTTCTTACAGTAATAAAAAGCTCCCTATTAATTGTTTTTAAACACTTCTTAAATTCCTGACTTACACACCACAAATCCTTACAGTTCCATTAGAAAGCCCTCAACACCTCTCCCCTGCCCCCCCCCAAAAAACAGAACACCTTCATGTGTAAGTGGCACAGACTACAGAAAAGTGCCATGTATCTTCTTTGTTTGTTTGCTTTTTAAGTTCCAAATTACAACCAAAAGAAGCTTGGGGCAAAGTTTCTGAGAAATTTAGCTGATATACACGAGTATGGCCCTCAATAAGTGTTTTATGATGGCCTTACTTTAATGAATATTTCCGTCTTTAAGTGTCGCACCAGCACTGGTAAGATCAAAAGCGTGCCATTTATCCTGCTGACAAGCCAAAGTCTTGAGGAAGAGAACTGACTATCTGTGCTGCAATGTCTAACTGTGGGAGAACAGACAAGAAAGAGAAAAGCCTAAAGAATCAAGGACCAGTTTAAGATATTATCATCAAACCTACTGATGAACAGATGGAAGCAGGGAAGAACATTACAATAAAAACAATTGGGAAATCCTTAAAATGATACTTGCATCTAAGAAAAGAAGGTTGCAACTGTTCAGCGACAGGTTAACTATCACACACCTCTGGTCAAGCTGGGAAGTTCCAGTGATGGAGTTAATATTGAAATCCTCCAAACAGAAAATTCACAGAATTTTCAACAGGGAGCAAGTGACGTATTTGAGTCAGAAGAGTTTTGTTACTATTACTGCTACTAAACTCTTAGCTTTCAGACTCGCCTTGCCAAATTTTTCATTGTTGTTAACAAGGTGGCTGGGACACATGGTTAAAAATAAGTCAAGACTTTCGTTAGCTTTATATACAGTTCAACTGATTTTAAGGCGTTTTAAATTCAAGACTAATTTATGACATCTCATTCGGATTTCAGATATGACATACTGGCTTTTGGATATCATTTTTATTTCACTGGACACTTTGGTATATTTTCCAGATATTGCTCAAACTCCATTTACTTTCAGCCACAGTTTAAAGCTTTGACTTCAATCTGCAGTCAATATAAAGCCCTGTAACTCATGCTCTGCTTACCTTAGGGCTAATACCTTTCTCCTAGTGTCAGTCTTATATTTGGGACCAGAACAGGGCTGCTTTCTCAGCTGCCAGACTTTGATCCTGCAAATGTGCTTTTCCCGTAGGCTGGAGCAAGTCTGATGCTGATGTCCTTCAAGGAATAACAAACTGTGCATCTCTAGCAGTGTGTTCTCGGTGGATGACTACCCTGGGAATTATCTATAGTTTTTTCCTTCTGCCCTCAATAAAAGTGGCCATGTGTGCCTAGTCATGTAGCAAGGTTGCATTCAATATATAAAAATACACATAGATTGGATATTCCATTTTGCACTTGTTATAATGAAGCTGATTTTTTATTATTATTGATTATTTTAGACCTGTCCTAACAGAAAATGACGTGTCATCACTTTTAAAATCTGATAAGATTCAGACAGTGACAACAATGTAATATCTTTCAGACCTGGATGTCCCTTTACGAAACCATTTCCAATTACTTGCTGGAATTATTTATTACTCTTCCAAAATACACCATTTTTCTGCAACCACTGTCTCTGCATACTGACTCATTCAGGACCATATTTTTCATAGAATCATAGAGGTCTTTTCCAACCTAAATGATTCTAAGATAATCCAGTCCAACTGTTAACCTCGCTCTGCCAAGTCTACCACTAAACCATGTCCCTAAGCACCACATCTACACATCTTTTGAAGACCTCCAGGGATGGTGACTCAACTACTTCCCTGGGCAGCCTGTTCCAATGCTTCACAACCCTTTCAGTGAACACATTTTTCCCAATATCCAACCTAAACCTTCCCTGGTGCAAGCTGAGGCCATTTCCTTTTGTCCTATCACTTGTTGCTTGGGAGAAGAGACTGACCCCCACCTCGCTACAGCCTCCTTTAAGGCAGCTGTATAGAGCGATAAGGTCTCCCCTGAGCCTCCTTTTCTCCAGGCTAAACAACCCCAGCTCCCTCAGCCGCTCCTCATAAGACTTGTTCTGCAAGCCCTTCACCAGCTTTGTCATCCTTCTTTGGACATGCTCCAGCACCTCGATGTCCTTCTTGCAGTGAGGGGCCCAAAACCGAACACAGTATTTGAGGTGCAGCCTGATTATTCGAGATCTTGCCTTATTATTTTTCGTTACTGGACTGAAGAGGTTCATTCACTTGTATCTAATGTATCACGTTTCTTTTCTTCCTCAAATCAAAGTTCATGATGGCCACGATAATCTCACTTTCCTTACAGACACTGCAATACCTTATGGCCAGGGCCTTTCTTCAACACACGTAGCATTAATCATCCTGGCTCAATTTATTAAATTATTTACTTTTGAGGTTTTATGAGGTTTTCAATTGTCCTCATTGGCTAGCATTCATTCTAACATGTAAATCCATACTTGGCTTTCCATCTTACCTTATTCCTATTGTTCACATTCCACACAGACTTTGCATTCATGTATCAAGTCTGCATGCATTTTGAAGTGTTTTATTTTCCATATGCCGGTATTACCTTCTGCTTTGCATAGAACTTTTTATGCATGCATGATCACAGACTATTTCTAGCATTAATTAAGATATGAAATTAAAGTGGGAAGTACCTTATTGGTCACATAATACAAACAATACAAATTTGCTTTAAAAATGAAATTACTGAAGTGTTAGCAAATCTCTTTATACTGTCAGAAATAATAATGTTTACAATCTACATGCCACAATTCACACAAGTGGATTTGCAATATTTCCAATTCAGGAAAATGCACAAAACCCATGAGAAGTTAATTTACTATATAAACATATCTGTGAGAAAACATAGGTTTGTCTCTCCTGCTCTCTGTTCCACTGTTCAGCTTCTGCCCTCAGTGACTCACTATACAACGTACTCCTGAACCCACTAGCAAGGCTTCCATTGCTTGCATAAGAACAACTTTCCTTGAGATCTGTTGAGGAATTTTATTGGCAAAAAAATCGTATTTTGTTAGAAATTAAATTCTTCATAGGACCATAATGTTTTTGATGAGCTTCTGACCAACATAAGCATATTATCAACAGCAATTTCCTAGATTTCCTGTGCAAAAACCCTGACTCCCGAGTTCTGCTCTTCTAAGGAAGCTAGCCCTGCAGACTGTCTCACACCTATTAATTTCCAAGATTAGAAGGGCATTTTAGCATGCTGATTGGCCTAGATCTGAGAACCCTGCACCCTCTAGAAGCCTAAACCAAAAGGGCAGCCTGTCAGTAAGGCTGCCAGCCTCAGACAATTTACCCAATCATCTCTTCCTTATCTCTGCAAACAAAAACATAAACCTCCACATTTGCTCAAACTAACATACTTTCTACTTCACTGCTGCATTAAAAACACCTCTACCAAATGCCCTCAAAAGGAGTCAAACCTTCTTACATTTAAAATAGTTATACACATTTATCAAACATTTTACAATATTTTACACACGCACATTTTTGCTGAACGTGCATGTTATTATATGGCGTGCAGCCATCTTTCCAACCCCATTGCTCCACTGCTTTTCCCTCCCCTTTGCTGTAAAACCTACTTATGGAATGCCTCTGTAATGGTAGGTGTTAATACAATTTGCACAATGTAAAATAATAAGTAATAACAATGAAATGTATGTTCCCTGGGACTCCGTGATAACTCCAGGTAAAAAATAATGTCACAGACTGGGAATAGACTCATTAATAAAATTGCACTCAGAAGAGTGACTTGTTTACTTATGCACAATGGAAAACAATACATTATCAAACCCTGCATTACAAAGAAATTACGATCACAACTTCACAACAAACAGCTAGGGATATCATCATGTACCTGCCTTGCACAAAATAAACCACCAGACAAAAGGCTTTGAGGCTGATTTGTCAAGGGCCAAGACTCCCTTAGGTCCCTCTGCCTGCACAAGCTCTTCAGTGTGCTGCAAACTAACCAGGAAAAGTTGAACTGCTTCAAGGATCCAATCCTTTGTTAGCAGGGCTCTTTTTATTAAGGCAGAGTTCTGCACACACCTTCTGCAACCCCAGTATCACAGCATATTTTCAAGTATTTGGATACTCACTTGCTACACTGAGATGAATAAAGGGACTCGTCTTGTTCTCGCCATTCTTTTCATTGACAGCCTGGACATAGTAGCCTCCTGTGTCTGTCACTGATGTTGCAAGGATCACCAGCTGATTCTCCAGTGTTATGGCTCTATTTAGGAAAGTAAGAGATCATGTTGAAAACAGAAGAATGGTATTCACTCTGCAGAAATTTTACAGTGCTTCAGACTTGACAGAATCATACGATATGCCTTGGTCATTTAATTTAAGGCAAGATGTTAGGCAATCCAAAACAGCCTAATTTCAAACACATTCACAAGTAACACTTAAGATCTTCGATGCTTCTAGGCTTGTTCTCTGCTTAGATCATGAAAGATGTTTATGGTGACATGCAAAAAGCTACAACATATGAAATTAAAACAGTTTAAATGGCTTTAAGAGGTTACACATGAAATGGCAAATAAAAACAGAGACAAACAGGCCACAAACTGCATCATTATGGGGTGATGGTCCCAGCAAACACAAGCATACTGCAGAGTTAGTGTTACTGAGAACATTTTCAACACATGAAATCTAGCCTATGAAATGGCTGACACTTGGGGAATAACAAGACCGACTTCAGTGGGAGGAAAAAAAAAGAAAAAGAAAGAGAAAGAAAGAAAAGGCAGCTAAACCTTTACAGAAGGTAAACTTTCTGTAGTTATGGCGTCAGTAATTACTGCAACATCACAGACAAAGAACATAGGCAGGTTAGAGCCTAAGTGATATGCACAGACGAGCTGTGTGTACCTAGGGAGGGAAGAGTTTTCATTTAACCTGAAGCAGGTAGGAGAGCACAACCCTGTAGTTAGCACTGGCATAGGCCTGGAGGAGTCAGTAAATGTAATTATATAACACAAGCCTACTCTGGCTTAGGGCTGCTATACAACGAATGTCACTACAAATCCCCTTGTAGGCCAGCATTACCCATTTGCACTGCAGTAGGGTTGGTGCCTTTGCATTTTACATGTATCGAATAGTCTTTTCCTTGTCTATACAAGATAAAGTTCTAATCTAGAGAAAACATGTAAAAATTTAAAGGCTTTATTAATCAGGACAGAGGAAGCTCAAAAAACAGATAAAAGAATATCCAAAGTTCCACAGAAAGCCTGTGGAGCAAAGAGTTGACACTTAAATGAAGACTGGGCCAGGCACAACTCTGGAAATAAGAATGTAAGTCTTGGAGTGAGAAACCCTACCTGCACTTATATTATTTGATGAGAAACCCAACTGAGTTCAGCTGTGCTATTAGTCATATCCTTCAGCACAAGGCTGAAACACAACATACAAAGTTATCATACAGGATAAAACAAATTCGTACATAAATAGGCCATAAAGAGTCGGACGCTAAGCAAAGTCTCCATATGCTAATCAATCAGTATCAAACTTTCCTGGGTGTCTTTCTCCTGTTTTGGCAAGGTATTGTTAATAATAATTCACAATTATTTTGCTTTTGAAAAAGCATTTTAAAGCAATGGGGAAATCACATTCCCACTGCAGCATACTAGTTTTTGTATGTAGGAGGTGGCATAGGAAATTACAATGAGAAGACAGCCTCTATTTGAAGAGTGTTCAAATGCTGTGTGTATTCTTATCACTTCAGTTTTCTAATGTGGATACAAAAAACACTGAGCTTCTATAAGGCTATCAGTAGATACCAATAAATAAAAAAATCTCCTGAAAAATATATAACGCTGTATTTTCAGCTCTGGTGATGGTACAATCAGTCATTAAAATCAGTCATTGCACACTAAAGATCTTGTTTGCATTATCTTTATTGATGTTTTTATTATAAAAACTGTAAGAAATATCACAGTATGATTTTTTTCTTTATTCAATGAACCTGTAATTGCTTAATTGACTTAGAAAATCAAAGTCTGTAATAGATTTACAGACTGGGGATGTAAAACGCAATTAATATGACACTTGACAAAGCAACTAGAGATAAAATTCCAATGAAGTGCTAATAACTGAATATTAAAAGACAACGCAATTATAGTCATTCCTACACTAGTTCTAAAGGATGCAGCATTCGAAAGATTCTTTGAAAATACCGAAATACACTTCAGACTGCTTTGAGGCCAGCTGCAGCTATACCCAAAAGTTGATGCTCGAATACTGGTGAGATGCACACTGATACTACCTGTATCTGTGAGCAAAATAACATTTAGAATGAAACGTATATACATTTCAAACATTGTATGAACATAAGTATATTTGAACTGAAAAAGATCAGTGAAGGGCTGAACGTTATATTTTGTGTTTTCAAATTAGTGTGAAAAGTTTGATATTAATTTGTATAGAAAAAATAATTAGAGGAAGAAGAAACTACTGAAGACAATTCTTTGGGGTCATCAATTCCACAGTCACATTAATGTTAAATTAAAAAAACCCAAATGAGTTATTGATAATTAAGAATTCTGTGAAAAATCAAAGACCAGAATAGGGTAAGACATGAGCATTCAGAAGCCGCAGACTCCAGGAACTTTATCTAGACCAACTAAGGAGCTGTGTGCATCAGGAAAATCAATTAGTCATGTTTTACGGACTCATTAATGCCAATGTTTCTAAACTATCACAAGATTCATGCCACATCCCTTATCAGGGTTGCAACCACATTTTGCACAACAGCTGCACAGAGCGCCCTAAAATTGGCTTAACATGTTCCCCTGGGTTCATTGTTTGTTTTCATTGTCTGTTATAACTTTTAAATTATGACAGCACTGCACTAGCGTTCTAAGGAAAATCTGATTCCCGGCTGCTCAGTTTACTAGGAAATTTGAGGAAGACAACTGCAGCAGATGGAGAGGACCTGTCAGAAATTCACACCCAGTACATAATTTATGAAAAAAAAAAAAACTCCTTTTTTTTTTTTTTTTAAACAATACCAAACTTAATCTAACATTTTCAATGTAGAAGCAACCAACAAGTGAACTAAGCAGGCTGATCCCTTGGGGTTCCCTAAGCATAAGGAAAGGAGCATTTTAAATCATATGTTTTAACAGAAGGTATTTTAAAAATCTCCAGAGCTCAGTGGAAGCCCATAGGGAACAGCAGCCAATATACAAACAGCAACGTACATGTCTGAGTGGTAAGTGGTTACAGTGACATCACACAAGCATTTCCATGATACCTTTACCACAAAAGCACCTGCAGACTAGAATAGATTGATCTCAAAGTGAAGGCAAGTCATACCTTTGAAACTGCAAGCCCTGTCTGTGACATGCTGCCTAACCAAAGGCTATGATCTGACAGGATGGGAAAACAGCAATGATGGAGATCAGTAATTTTATATATGCAGTTCTTCTAAGTATCTGAGATGTAAACATACACCTGCAAAGGTTTTCATGACTTCCATTTACTGCAGCCAGAATTAAGCACTTGGACACACTCTGGGATTTTTAATTGCAGATTGCTGAATTGTCCAAATACTTGAAAAAAAAAAATCTGGTGCAAATAATCTCTGAAGTTTCATCTAAAGCTTATGGAAATTATGTTAACATCAGTGGAACATGAATCATGCCTTTAGAAACAATAATAAATGCCTTGAGAATTTTCCAAAGTGTCATTAAGACAATATTTTTACAGTTACATCTTTCCAGCTCTAAAAATTGATCATTTATTAAAATGCTGGAAATGAACTCTGCAGTATCTTAAATAGGTGGATTTCATATTAAAAATCATTATTAATGGAAAATACCAAAATCTATTCCACAAGTGGATAATTCTCAAAAGTTAGAAATTTACTGTTCTTAGTGCACCAGATTACACAATAAATAGATAGTACTACATAACAAAAACATCACAAAATGAAAATCACAGAGTAACCTGATTATGCTTTCTCTCAGAAAGCAGCCATCTGTTCCTGAACAAGGGTGCAATATTTTAGTAGAAACGCCTTCATAAAGCCTCTTTTCCTCCAGCTAATACACATATCAAATCCCTCTTTACCAGATTTTTTTACTAGAAGGCCTCTGTCACCCTTTTAAAACTTTTGCTCGCGTTATATAGGAAGAGCCGATCTTTCCCCATGAGCCAGACCCCACCTGGTAATAGTGATGTTAGAAGGAAAGGGAGAGATGATGGAGTACTAACACTGTAATTACTGAAAGACATCCCCCATGGATCTCTCTTTTTGGAAAATGAGGCAGACGTACTGTAGTTAAAACACAGCTGTTCAGTGAAATCCTGACTCGGAGTAGTGCATGCGTGGTATAGCAATGAGCATTTCACCACCCATGTATCTTCCAATTCTGATGGGAAATTATTAATCAAAGTTATTTAAATACATGCAAACAGTACATGTTTTTCAGGACTCGATCGTAGGGCAAAATATTAGTGTGTCTGCTACAGAACATGCCCATAACAACAAAGCAATCGGAGCTGCAACTGGATGCAAATTTTATAAAATAGTACTCAGGTTTCAATTACATTATTACTGCAAATCAACTAAAAATAAAAAATTTATACTTACTCAGCTGCTGAATATTAAGTACAACTTCAAACTAATGCATTGATTTTACAATCAATGCTAGCTTATACCATCGCTCTAACTATGCCATGGCACAACAAGTGATTCTGGACTGGGATTTCTCGTCATGAAAGCAAACTAAGGTTAAAAAAGAACAAAAAAACAGTTGGCGATTGCCAGGCACAGGCTGAGTACCACCACGTAATGAAACTACCCCAGCTATTGACAGGTTTGGATCAGGTTGACTGCTTGATTTTGGCAGATACACTTCCAGGGAGAAACGAGAGAGATGGCAGAACTCCATGTTCCAAGCTTGGCTTCCCTATTCTCTAGCACTGGTTTTGGAGTTTGCAAGACCTCGGTTTCGTAAGGCTACTGATATTATTCCCCACATTTGCTCATGAACACATTATGCAAAACCCCTCCTGTGTAAAACAAACGTAAGGCTGGAACAGAAGCTGATGGAAAACTACTTGACGAACGATCAGTGACCCACTGCCTGACTGGAAAGTGATATCAAGTACATATCTACAGGGTCTGTCTTTGGTGTGCCATTATTTAATATTTGCATTGGTGCTTGTTGACTGAATATAGATTTCACTTCCTAAAACTACAGACAGAGCCCCAAACACTCTGGGACACAGGATTAGAACTCCAAAAGCTGGAGACCTATTGAAACCACTCCACAATAACGAGGTTTGCAATTCAATGCACAAGTTTAAAATATTGTATTTGAAAAGGAATAATTGACTGCTAAAATACAAGTCAGAATAATGGTTTTGGCAGAAGTTTTAAGAATGACAGCATATCACAAACCAAACACGAGTCAGTAACATCATGATTTATGAAAATGGCAAACCTTAGAACAGGGTGTCCAAACCACAAAACCACTGAAAGACTCAGGAAATAATACTTGTTCTAGAAAAGTGAGATTTCCACTCAGGTTCGTCTACCAGTCAAAATAAAAATAAAACAAACAAACAAAAAAAAAATCACACCAAAACATTAACCCTACTCCCCACCCCCACCCCCAAAAAAACAGTAATCCAGAAAACATGATAACATGATATACAGGAGAAGACTCAAGAAACCCTAATCTAGAGAAAACAAAAATTGTTGCAGGGCTGCTGCAAAGAAGTATCTCAGATTTAAGCAGAACCATCAAATATTGATTGTTGTTATAAAATTCTTAGCAGTTTGCCCTCGGAAAAGCTTGTTTCTATTCTTTTGAGGTAGAGGCTCCCAGAAGGGACTCTCAGATCCGTTATCCCAAATATATATTTAAAATCATGCCCATATCAAGCAATTACTGCTCTAGTGATAAAACAAAACAAAACTCCAGATAATCACTACATAACAGATCATGAAACAGATGTTTGCGGTGAGACAATGCTACCAATCCAGAAGCAAGCAATTACAACCAAAAGAAGGAATAATATTCATAAGTACACTGCTTAACTGTTCTTTTTCTTCCCCCAGGTTTTCAGCAGCTTTAATTCTTATTTAATACAACTTAATTATCATACAACTCTAGTCCTTTGACATTTTTGAAAAATTATGATTAATTTTTAAGCAATATGACTTAGTACAGCTGTTACAAGTACCTGCGTGCGCTTAAATCGCAGCTCCTGGGTTTTATCTTACTGAACCACACTGATGGATGTTTGCCTGAACTGCAACAGCAGCTCTCAAACTACAAGAAAAATCCAAACTTTCAAGACAAAATATACATCTCAGTCAACAACAGAAACCAAAGACTTAGAATAAATAAGTCAATTTTCTCCAGTCTCCTCTTCTTATAAAATTGTTACTGCATTCAAGATACTTGTGTGTAAACAGAGCATCTATTTTCTTCTCTCCCCAGTTTATCATATAATCAACACATTGAACTCCACTTGCGACATCACTCTCTGTTGCTACAGTCATTGCCAGCAACCACTGGAAAGAGGACTGGTGGAAATTCTTAAATTTTTTTTTTTTTTTTTTTAAACAAAACATTGCAGTTAGGAAGTACCACAGGCTGTTAATCTACACAGCTGGTTGACTTCACTGACAGCAAGCACGAAGACTATTTGGACACTAAAATCCCAAATGATTACAATTTACAGATACAAACAGACATGAATACTGCTCCACTCTATGACATTTCTCCTTGAACTGATTATTCAAGGTGTTGTATGTTTTTGTGCATTTGTTTTAAAATGCTGATTTTTTTCCCCCATTCCTTCACTGTGAAAGGAAAAGTTCTGTTTTTAAATTGCATCTTCACTTCTGATAAAATATGTCAGCATAACGGTATGTAGTATCATGGTTTGTAGTCAAGTATCAAAGAGTTTTCTGCCGAAGATATAGTAGTCTTCAGACCATTATTTCACTGAGATGTATACTACTGAATAAAAACAAATGTGAGGCATGACTGTGAACTGCACTAAATATAAAAAAAATTAGCAGTGGTACATCCCTGTCACAGGGCAACACACTGAAAAGGTAATTGACTATACAATGAAAACTTCAACCTCTAAACAGCATGTTTGAGGGATAAATTTAGACATGCCGCAACTTTGCTTACACAGATGCTCCCAACCTCTGTTTGCTCATGTTCCCGAATTTGCCCTCAGCCCTATTTCTGCCATTCTATTCTTGATTCCATACCCATTTCATTTAAAACCATCTCTGTTTTCACACTGGTTAGCTGAGAACAGTATTTGACACGGCTGTTTCTGTATAAATGTACCTAGTCTAAGTGAACCAAAAGTCTGCATCACAGCAATTGAAGTACCCACACAGTTTAAAAATAAAATTTAAATTCAAAATTTCTTGGTCAATGGAAATCTCTTTCCAATATGTTTGGTCAGTTTTCCCAGTTGAAGCTATATACGTGCACATCGGTGTATTTAAAACTGATACACTGGGTACACAGTGCTTTGACAAAAATCTGGCTGTAATCACGAAGCCCAATGGCAGCTGCATAACAGTGAAGATGGAACAGCCACACACATTGTGGAAGACCTCGAGAGGATCACATGAGCCAATGGCTTTGTCTTTCTTCTAGTGCCAGGAAAGCATATTTCCATCTTACATACATCCAAACTTACCACACTAGCCTTACAAGCAAGAAAAAACAGTAACAAACGGGCCATTCAACTCTGCTAGGTGATCCAAGATACAAGTATGTTGAAATAAATTGGAGAGTTTCATTGGATAGGAAAATTAGTACAGCCATAACTTATTACATACTTGTTTTGTGGAATAGTAGGGAATGTTATGCTCCAGAACTAACAGTCTAGTAGTCCATCACTATTTATATGCATTAGTACTCCTTTTAACAGCACCAAATCTTGGTTAAAAGAGGATGGATATGGTAAAAAGTAGCAAGTGACCCAAGCATTCACCTCTACTGCTGCCACCTGTACAAAGAGCAGTGGCACAGGGCAGCAATAGTGCAATTTATTTAGACAAGTTTTACTACGAAAGATAATTAAAGATTTAGTGGCCTGGATCAATACAACAGCGAATGCTATCTATGTACAGTAATGCAGTTTGCTGAGACTAGCATTTGTGTTATTGCTGCAAATTCACCGTACAATTTTATTACACAATATCTTAAAGGTTTGCCGTCTACATCAAGACAGGGATCTTGTGTAGTCATTTCTACTCACACACCATTAAGACATATTATTGCTACATAGTGTGAATTGAGCAGAAGCCTGGATATCCAGGTTTTTGCCAGTGATACGTAGCCTCGAGTTACAGCCTTTTGGTCTCCATGTTCTGCCAAGAGAGAAAAAGGATAATACACATATGTATTTCTTTTTATGCTGAAAAATTTATCTATAAGCTTAAATAGTTAATACCTCTAGCACTCAAAAGACGTAGAGGATTATGCAAGTGCTAAATCTTAATACTTTTTACTTTTCCCCCTTGCTTTTCAGTTTGACTGCATTGCATTTTGTTACGACTTCAGGCAAAACTTCTCACCTACTGATTTTCAACTGCTTTAACATCTCCTGAGTTATACAGACCAGGCAGGTGAGCATTGCTTTCCAAACATCAGTCTTCTGGTAACTCATGGTATTGTACTACTTCACCAAGCAGAATCCCCTCATTTAAATCTACGAATCTGTACTGAATAAGTTACATTTAGTAACAGATGTGTCTACCACAGACTCCATAAAATCCTTGTTGTTATTGAAAATAATACAGCAGAAGAAATTTCAAGTCAGTTAATCACACACTTTAACGCCATTAATACAAACATTTCAAAGCACTTCAAGCTAGTGACAATAAAACAAAGAAAACACTGATAAAAAAATAGAACTTCAGCAGAAATCTGCAAGGAAGCAGTGAATCCCTATATCTACTATAAGTAGGTCATGCAGTGACAGAAAAGCAAAGCCAAATTGGATACATTCAACCATATGTGGAGCATCCATATCAAGCCAAGCACTGGAAATGTAGGGATAAAAAGAGATAGAAAACAGCATAACATCTCAGTGGCTTTTTATGTTACGGCTTGTACCCAAACATGATTTCCTATCAATATGGTAGGAAACAGACCCTAACAACTGGAAAATACTGGTCTATCAATAGCTCTTTATCTATTCACTTCAGTCTCTGCTATGCATTACTAATTTCAAAAATAATCAAGCTAAAAATTTTCAGAAAAGAACTTTCTAATAAATGAGGTAAACATACATGAAGCTATGGCATAACAAAGCTGCAGAACTCTAGAAAGTGGAAAGTGAAGTCATGAGAGGCTTTATGTAAGAGATTGAGAAGACACGCAGTTATACCTAAACCTAACCACTTGACCATCCCTTTCTCAAACACCCCAGGCATCAGTTATCTGTGTATACTCAAAAGAAAGGGGTGGGAGGGGCAGAGGGAAGCTTTCTGTAGCCATCTATTTTTACTAACTTATTAAGTATACTACAGTACTATATATGTTAATATCTATGAAACCCCAGTGCGTGTATTAGCATCTTTTAAAATAAAGTGTTCTGGAAGATAGTCTTTAGACATTGAGAAGTACAGCTCCCTCTTGGGATCCATTTGTATTTTGTATTTGAAACCAGGTTACAGCTCTCAACTCTAAAACCCATAAAGAAAACTTCAGTAGCCAACTAAAATGTAAATAATGCATGATTCGAGGAGCAATAGGCCACATAGATTTTTTGCTTTCAACTTGGGTGGTGTTGCCAAAACAGGAAGACAGGTAACCTATCAAATCCATTTATTTTCAAAATTACCTGAAATCAATACATGGGTGTATGACTTACTGCTTCTCTGACTTCTGAGGCTAATGATACAAGCTTCCCTGTGGCGAGGCAGCAACATATATTCAGGCCTTCTGGTTGTAAAGCTTAAGCAAGTTAGAAGGCCAAAGCCTGTGCAGTAAATCTTGCCAATCCTCTGGTAGAATGACAGCAACTTCTACTTTAAAAATAGTCCCAAAGGTAACATAGAATGAAAGAACTTCAGCTCCCTTCCATCCGATACTGAAGCTATAAGCACCACATATTCCCTCTAACAAAGGGCAATGCAGAGTATGCACCTCAGAGACTGCCTTGTTTACATTTGCTGGATGATCCATAAACACTACGCCTATTGAGCAGGGAAATGAAACCCTGAATTGTCAGTAGATGCAATTTTGTTTCTTTGATTTTATGGCTACAATATGCCTTGCAGAGCATTTTTATTTTCAGTGGTGAAGAAATACTCAGCTATGAGTTACACGGCAAAAGAACTCGCAAATCCTGGAAAGCATGCATGCGAATTACCAGACTAGCTTATATTCCTCGCGTTGTGAACAGAATGCTCAACATCTTGCCGATGCAAGTAATTCTACGTAATAGTTAGACCAGAACAGGAAACCTCTGATGCCCCCAAAGTCTTTACTGCAATCTGTCTTCACATATTTATCTCCCTACTTGCAGACATTTCTGCTGCAGAGGTTTTAGGGATTTGCTCCTACAACGCAGCAAAATGCTGCTCCCTGTGAATCCCCTCATCTGGAGATGAGGTGCTATTACCGAGTTAATGGACAGTAGGCACAACAGTTCCATCACCTTCAGTTACTGACTCTTTTTATCCACTTCACTCTGTAATGAGGATCTCTACTTGCTCACACTCTAGTAACAGCAGCATCAGCTATCCTCTAATCCTACAACACATTAAAATTGAAAGACAGATGCAGGAAAACATTAAAACGCCCTTATCACTTTGCTGCAGGGGTATGAACTTAAAATAGAAGACAGTTTTTTAGTTGAAAACAAGCAAGTAAATACATTTACTTAATTTTCTTCTTAAATAATCCTTATAAGTGTTGAAAGGATCCTTTGACTATTTCTGTAAAGATAAATAATAAAACATTCCATTATATCTTACCTAGGTTAGCGAAAAAAATTCAGTTCCTTCCTGTACATGTTTTTCCCAGGTGTATTAACACACATCTTTACATTCAAGAATCAACTATTATTACAAGCCGAGTGTGCAGGGTACAGGGAGACAGGGAAAGAAAACAGAAAGAACAGAATACTAATGAGAAAGAAAAATGCAACCCCAACAGCCAATTCCTTTAATTAGACATGTGCTTATATTTTTACCGTCCAAGTTCGTAATGCTGTTGTTACTGAATTCAGAAGATGGAAAACTGAAATAATGCTCCAATAAACCCTGCAGACTACTTTGTTAAAGGAAATAGAGACAACAGGTTAACTTTCACAAGATGAAAATTTGACATAAAAGAACAACAGAAAAGGGTCATATGACTGACAGAGCAATAAGGCCAATGAAGCAAGATGTACAGACTTTAGAATGAAACCTTGAAAACAGCTAACAAATAGGAGATACACAACAAGACATTTACACAGGATGCTTAAGCAGACTTCTTGTTTTCATCCCTATACTCTTTATCCACAAAACTAACAGCTAAAACATGTATTTGACTACTCTGCAGCACCCCTGCCCCCCAAATCATTTAAAACAACCTGAAAAGTTATCACCACCAGTCTCCTTAACTTAATATTAATAATGGAGTGTTTCTTGCAGGTTTGTCATACTCAGTAGGATAAATTCTCATTTGTTGATAAGATCCTTTACACAAAAGACAGAGATAAGTTTACACAGTAGCCTTGTGTTTTGAGATAGCAAAGGCACATTGCGCAAGTGCTAATATTTAACCCAGAACAGAAGCTGAAGCAGGGACTGTAACATTTCTTAAAGCTAAAACAATTACACAGCAATGCAAGTTCTCAGTTATTCAATACATGCAAGTCTACACATTAGCTCAATATACTCTCTGCAAAGTTACAGAGACCACCAAGGGGAAATAAAGGCATGGCATGGCTCCTTTTTAATTAAGTGTGTATGAGAATGAGCAGAAAAGAGGGCACACATCCACACCAGGACACATAGATATGGATCTCGGGAGATGTGTCAGAGCTGCTTCTTGATTGATCCCTCTGCCAGCCGATGTACTGAGCCTGAGTTTTTGAAGTAGACACTTCAAATTCTGTTTCCCAGTGCCTCAAATAAGCCAGCAGTGCCTACGTGAAGATAGAGATTGTTATAATCACAGAATCAAGTTTCAACACCTAATGATAATGCTCTACAGATAATTCCAGTGTTCTTAGTTTAGATGACTTCACCTAAAAGGTCATGGATATAATGCACTTCTTCCCTCTGTCTTTGCTACAGCGTGGCAACTGCAGAGGACTGTTTGAGAAAAGAATGCAAGTCACCTTCCAAGAACAGAAGCAGCAACAACACCAGCAGCACTCCCTCAGTGGCTTCCCCTCTAAAGAAGCAGAGGGACTGTTAAAGAACCTCCTCACCCCAATAGCACTGGAAACAGAGGGGAAAAACTCTCCACCAAAATCAAACACTTCAGTAGTGGATTTTTTTTCTACATTATTATTACTGGTGAGCAGAATCTCCAGTGCCTTAAAGACATGTCAAATTTTTTCATTGCAAGAATAACACTAATGTAAAGCATATTCCTAAGAACTCAAATTCTCTTCTTACATCCATAGCAGCTGGAGGTTTACTGGAGTCCCTGAGCCACCCGAAACCCAACTCTCCCCCACCACCACCCCACCTTCAGTTTCTGCTGCACCCGCTTCCAGCCCGTGACACCGCGGAGACCATGAGCGTGCAGCCCACGCTGCTCAGACCACGTTGCCTGTCCCAACCCCGAGACAATCTGCCAGTGAACCCACTTATGGCAGCCTGCAGCAAACGTAAAGGATAACATTAAGCTGACCTGTGAAGATGGATGAGCAAACCCCAGTGCTCTGAATTTCAATGCTTTATTGCTTTAAACCATATTTCATCCATTTAATGTAGATTTAAAAGAGGTCCTCGGGATTGCTTTCATACATGAATGTACTTAAAGAGAAAAAGGACATAAAACATTTGCTGAAACAGTTGTAATTCTACATGGCTAACATTTCCACATTTGCATTATTTTCTGCAAACAATTACATGTAGTGCAAACAAATGCAAAATTATGCATGTTTGCTCTTAAACCGAAATTACCTCATGGGGTAAAATAGTGCAGAAGCCAACCAGTCAGCATTAAAACAACAGCTGCTGCATTGCACTGTCCTTTAAAAGTACAAATATAGCCTGTATTGAAAAGCAGCACCTAATACTAAGAAGACAAACATGCTGTTCTGAGCAGCAGAACTAATAAGATACAACTTCTAAGAGCAAAGGCCTTAGGTCCCTGTATCTCCCCACCACAACACGAAACAAATGAAAAAACCCTGACCCTACAGCCTCGCTATCCTCCCCTGCTATCTCCAGCCATAAAACACACTGTGGAAGATTTCCCACTCTACCTTGGTTCCTCTGTCCAAGTACCCTGCTGTTCTCCAGCAGTCAGACCAAATCCTCAGAGGGCTCCCAGCACCACATCCCCCACAGCACCTCTTGCTCCTCTTGCTCCTCCACCTCCTCTGCCTGTGTGGCTGAGCAGTGAGGGCACCTGCAGCTTATCTGGAGATAACTGCAAGCTGACGAACTCAGCTCAGCTGGCAGCAATCTTTCTAGCAGTGGAGTATTTCTGGGGCTTTTTCCCCAACATCTTATTCACAGAAAGATTGGGGGAACTTCTATCTGAACCCTCTGCTCAATAGGGCTAACATCAGCCCACAGATTAAAAAAGATTTGTAGGAACAAAGCAGAGTCAGATGTGGACAAGAAGAACAAACGATACTACAAAAGCTTCAGTCTTTTAGGAGGAACCTTTGTAAAGATGTCCAGGTCATACTGGACCCCATTTATTTCCTAGTAGCTGCACTACTTTGCACAGCATTTCATTGAGTCTTGTGGGTAACCTCTTTTCATGACAAATTCCAGTGCTCCCTCTTCTCAGAGCAGAAGGATACAGAACTGAAATCCATGCTTTCAAGATTTTTTTTTTTTCATGTCTGGATACAGGTCCACATACGCTTCTGATCCCAAGATATACAGTCTATATATAGAGAATAGACCTCTCTCTATATTCTATACTTACAGAATAAATATAGAGATATCCATTGAATTTATCTTTATATATATTCCGTATCTATAATAAGAAATCTATAGTATGTTCTACATCTACAAAACAAGTTTGTCTTTGGAGGTTTGAGTTACAGAAACTAAGTTTCTGTTAATTAAAAAAAAGAAAATCAAATTATAATTTAGTCTTTTTGTGTCCTCACACTGACCGCATTTCATTCTTTAAATAGTTGTTTCAAGAACTGCAGGGAGAAGAAAAATGTGTTGCTGCTGCGGATACGCCTGCTCTCCTATATAAGCTTTAAGCTTTGCTTCCAACAGTCAAATAAGTAGCAGGAAAGTGGAAGGTTAAAAACTTTGCAGTTCATCTTTGCCAAAACAGTAAAAGAAAAATGAGATTGTTGAATAGCTGACAATGACTGCAGAATCAACACAGCAGTGATCTACCTATAAGCTGCAAAGGGCAAAACTAAGGCATCTGCTTAAAAGCTTATACCAGCTGTGGGAGTTGGTACAAAAAGAGTAAGGAAGCCACAACAAAACATAATTATTACAGGAGCTATAATTATGGCATTATTCTTTGGCATATTCAATGTTGAGCACATTAAACGTTGTACACTGTGAAAATTTAATAATTATATGCTTACTCAGAGGACTTAATGTCCTTAAAATGCAGGTATTTTTCATGCATTAAGAAGAAATTACACATAATTTTTGTCCTAAGGATCTGCAGTTGAAATAGATGGACAGCGTTCTAAGCGTCTTCTGCAAATTCAAATCTCAAAGCTTTGGAAACCATGTGTCTTTACAGCTACCGCATGTCCATTTTTACTTCTTTTTGAGCCACCACCTTGCCCTCAAGAAAACAAAATATAACCCTCCAGTGGTCAGTTGTGGCCACCAAGAATTCTTTATTGTCATACTATAAGAATTACTGATAAATAGCTACCTCCAGTTACGCTGGTAGTACTGGATCTCCAAGAAGTCTAAAAAACTTCAGCCACATGCAAACATTCCTCAGTAGCGACAACTAGAAGATATTTCTGCAATAAGGACTAGCAGGAAGCATGATTCACTAAGTGTCAGCATAGCATAAAGCATGGTAGTTTCTACTAAACTACTTTTCTGTAAACCATGCAGCCAACAACCATATAAAGAAGACAGATTTTGGTATGCAATGTAAGGGGCCAGGCACATCATTTTCTGTGTGATATAAAGATACAGGTGAAAAATTATTAGATTTTTCTCGTACGCATTGAGGCTTTAGTACAGTAAATATTGGCAGTGTATTTACTACATTCTGTGCACTCCATCCTTACCTGAATGGAGAGTACTACAACTAGATGTAACTGATTTTTATAGTAGAAAAGACAGCAAATTATAAACAGCTTGTTTAAATTTTTGTCAACAGCTGGGGTTGTAAGACAGCTAGTGGTTTTGATCAGAATTTGTCTTCTTCCAAACACTAAACTTTTAATCACCACAAACTCAAAATAGAAGAAACAGCCTCCAAGACTGCTGGTTGGCTCATCCTATCAGGATGAGAATCCTGCAGATCTTACAAATGATTTCACTTTAGCAGTGAATTGCTGATAACTATTCTCAAAGTACAGTTTTTCAGTTTTCCACCTGTGGCAGTTCTACCCTGCTGGGCAGCTAAACTCCACCACAACCGCTCTCTCACTCCCCCTCCTCAAAAAAAAGAGGAGGGGAAGAAGAAAGTATGATGGAAAGAGGGGAAAAAAAAAAAAACTCATGGGTTGAGATAATGATAATTAAAGGGAAAAGAAAGAGAGGGGGAAAAAGAAAAAACAAGCAAAGGCCACGCAAAAGCAAAGAGAAAAATTCTCTACTTCCCATCAACGAGCGGTGTTTGGCCATGTCCTGGGAGGCAGGGTCTCAATATGCATAGCAGTTGTTCAGGAGGACAGACGTCTTCATAAGGAGAGCCCCACTTCTCCTTGCCCTTTCCCAGCTTTTATTGCTGATGTGACACCACATGGTGTGGAATATCCCTTTGGTTGGTTCAGGTCAGCTGCCCTGGTGATGTCCCCTCCCAGGTGCTGCCCACCCCAGCCCAGGGGTGTGGGGGTTCGGAGGGTCTGGGTACTGTGCGAGCGCTGCTCAGCAGCAGACAAAACATTGGTGTGGTGTCGGTGCTGTTCTAGCTGCAGGTGCAGAGCACAGCGCTGTGTGGGGAAAATTAACTCCATCCTGTCCAGACCCCGTACACCACTCCCTTCCTAGTAACTTCTTGCAGACCAGACTTTCCTGCGACTTACAAGGTAGTATCAAAAGCCTTGCCAAAAACAAGGTACGTGACATTTGTTGCCCCACTCATACCTACAGAACCTGCTACCAAATCACAGAAGGGTTCAACACAGTCTGCTTCTGGCATATATATTATATACAGGTCATTAAACAACCTTTCTTATTTAGGAGAATAGCATTAGTTTCTTTGGTGGCTAATTACAGTATTTTTTCCAGGAAGGAGAAGTAAGCTGACTGGCATTTCATTTCCAATTTTCTTTTTCCCCTTTTCCTTTTCCCCATCTAGAAAACAGGCATGATATTTCCTATTTTTTTGCTTCCCAAACTCACATTCCACATTCTTTCCCAAGGATAACTGCTGACAATTCCAAGATTATTCAGTAGGTTTTCTACATAACCTAGATAAACTTCATATGGCCAATTGATTAAAAAATATTAAGGTATGACATCAAGTAAGAGAGATGGTTATTTATGTAATAAAGATGAAATATTGCTTGTTTTCAAAAGCACCATGATCTCATGTTTTTTATTATTACTCATTTCCATTTTATAATCTCAGCAACTTTGAATGCTCTGCCATTCTAGCCAGCTGGAGAGCTAGCTAGATCCTCAGGGTCTAGCACTTCTGATCCTCAGGATATGGTTTGTGGCCTTGGAAGGAGATTGAGTTAAAAAGAAAATTAATATGAACTAAATTAAGCTTTTCACTGCATGCCTTACTTTTTTAAATGGAAACTAAATCACGCTTGACAACATTTCCCCAGATGACTCCATGGCCTTTCTTGTGTCTCTGTGAGCAATTCAGCTATGGGTGCCCTGAGCACGTGCTGCTTGCTCTTTGCTGCATCTGCTCACAGTTCTCCATCTGGATGACTCTGATCTTTCAAGAAAAGTCCCAAGGTAAACCTCTGACTGTGGCAGCTCCTGAGAAAGCAATTTAGATGCTCGCTAAGCGTAGCTGCTAAAAGTAACATTACTTCATCCCCTGCTTCATAACGCTCCCGATCAGGACAGAGGGCATGAAGAACCTTAAAACTAGTGAGAGTTTTTTGCCTGTCCTCAATGATGCCAGCAGATCAGAAGACACTAAGGAGGGAGAAATATGAATTTGTCATTGTTTTCTGTGGTTATGGGACAACAAAGGAGAACATGAGAAAGAATCTGCTTAATAGTACTGTCTTGACCATCAATTTCTTGCACTCAAACTAAAAAAAGCCAGTTGATGTTCTCCTTTAGAGTTATGAAAATATTAAAACACTGATAAACTTTTGCTGTAGCTATATGCATAAAAGAACGTTAGCAAAGAGCAGCAGCACAGGAGCAACACAGCTCTCCAGAACACCTGGGTAAGTTATATACTAAATATTAATGCAAATTCGACACACAAAGAGCTATTCAGTAGAATTACATAACTTATTAAAGTAACTAAACACATATAAAAAGGCCATTTACTCAAGCCTAGTTGTTTGTAAAATTTCTTCAAATGATGTTCAATAAGTTTCAAGTGTACTAGGGCCAAGAATGGAAATTCTCCTGTGTTAAGAAAAGGATACAGAACGCAGCATTCCAGAGCAACCTCATTGGCAAAATCCCTCCATATCCCAGGCAGCTCCACTATCTGGTGTCACAGAAATGGCATGTTGTTTGGTGGATAGGTTTTGGCAAAACAATGAATGATTTCAGACTTTTTAGCAGCAGTATTTGTAGTATTTGAGGTCATCACAATATATTGCCTTCTGCTGCTTGATATTTAAAGGCTTACAGATAATTGTGGAATATTTTTAATATTATTTGTTAATGTGTGTATTGTTCATAAAATATGTATTATCAGGCGCAGTATGTGTACTATTCATAACAGTTTAACAGATCTAAGCATTACCTTAAGAAGCACAAGCATTGTATTACTTATTTGTGCATTTATGAGCACATACACACTATCCTTCCAAATAAATTTGTAAATGAAAAGGAAATAGAATGGAAAGGCGATTTTTCTAATCATACCTTTGAAAAAATAATGGCATCATTATCCTTCCTAAACTACCTAACTGTAGAATATTGCACTTTCAATTAAATATCTTTACTGTTTGTTTCTGTAAAACATTGTCTTATACCTGGCAGAACTGCATAAATGTTATTTTAAATCTAACAGAATTCAAGAATGCTGTGCTCTAAAAACATCTCTGTTATCAGGGTTTTCCAGGAAGTAGATATAAAAAAGGAGAACTAATTCCTAGATTATGCAGTATACTGATATGAAATCCATTTGATTAAATAAAAACAATTTTTTTCACCAATCTATACATTTGATTTTTCTCCTTCTCCCAGTTTTGCAACTAAGAGCTCCAACTTGTTGCTTCATTCCAGCCTCTTTCATGCCTCCAAGTCTAATGAAAAAAATCTATAGTCACCTAAAATATCCCATTTGTCACTATGCAGCATGCCATAGCCACTCAGAACTTCAAAGCATCAGGACAAACCAAATTGGGATCCTTCTTTTTCAAAAGCACTGGCTCCGTGAGATAAGAAAATCTTCATTAGCTGCTTGCTTTATGGAGCCAATGAGTCAATTAAGCAATTTTAAATCCACACAACAAAGGGCAATAATATGAATGTATACACTAGGTAACTAGCACTTGTAGAACTTGTAAAACTTTGCATGGTTTAGATACTGCTGATATTAAAACTGGTTGTATGACAAGTTCTTGTTTTCTGCAGTCTGTGTACTATTACTTTTATTGAATAGCAACAGCATATGGCCAGAACCCAGACTGCTTGTTTTGTCCTATTCAGTGTTCTCAAAATGAAGGATTTGGATGAGTTTTTTTTATTTTCAGTGAAACATTTCACAGATGAGAAAAATTCAAATGATGTATGGTAAACATTTACATTCCATAGAAAGCATCTCATGTGATAAGACTGTTCTTAGTTTTCATAAGTGGAAGCATTCCAATTCACTTTCTGGTGTTTGCAATCGAGCTGCTGAAAAGACAGTACTCAAAGATTCTTATTCTGGGAAATAAATTTAAATAGTTCATTTTCTGGAAGGGCTTGAATAAGTAGCTTTCTTATGCATTTATTCTTTAAAATCACTTAGCTTAATACAGTCAATGCCACCATTCTGTTGTTCCTCTTTTAAATTTATTTTTAGCACCAACATATAAACAAAGCATTTGACTATAAAAACCACAGGCTGATTTAACTTGGAATTAAGAAAATGCAGTGTTAATAGTGGGAAATGGGAAGATATTATTTTTCAGTCACACATAAAATAGGCAGAAGAAAAGTTGCATTAGAAAAGTTTAAATTGAGATATGATACTGCAGTTCTCAGTAGCATTTTGCAATAAGTATTAGCTTTAATGAATACAACAGTGTAGTAGAATTATTAAAAATCTCAAGATAAATTAGCTGCTCTGTCCAATCCAAAGCTGACTATGTGTAATAGCGCAGAAGTTATTCTACTTGATGAGAGTGAAGCCCCATACAGAAAAAAATTACACCTTTGCAATTTTTTTCTCAAAAGAATTACTACTCCCAATTAAAGATACTGTTTTCAGTTTGAAAACTCAAGGTCAAAGTATTCTTGCATACCTCCTGGAACCACTATATCACCAATGCACAAAGGAACTAATCACTGGAAATTTTCCATGGAGTTAACCTATTTGCTATAAAGTATTACAGGGAAAGCTCACCTAAGTGTGATATGAAAAGTTCTGCTGAAACAATAATAGAGGCGAGAAAGTCTCTTTTTTTTTTCTAATATGGAAGATTTTTCCATATTTTGTTTTTTTCCACGTTTTGTTTCTGAATTCTGAACCTGAATTTAGCATCTAATAAAGACATAATTATTCTCAAAATCAGAGTGAGCAAGGATATGATTAATGTTTTGGGCTTTTTTGCCTTCTTCTATTATGCATACAAGCCGACAGCAATATGTGTATGTATGCGCTCCATGGCTGATTGCATGAATTAATCTAATCCCTTGACAAAAACACAAATAAAAATGGCAAGTTCCAGTACATTTCTTGTCAAGTAGGGCAAATAGCAATTGTATCCTCTATGATTAAAGCCAAACTTTGGTTCTCCTAATTGATACCAGCCCAACTTCATTTGACCACTGGATACAGAAGCAAAATTCAGAAGATTCAAACAATTGCATAAATAGATCTGAATGTGGCATACATATTAGCAGAGCTTTTTCTATTCTCTGTGTAAATATCCATTTTCTTAGGACAACACCTAATCCTTTTATTACACTTCCTTTCTACTTTTTTTTCTCTTTCTTTGCTTCAAACTTTTTCAGAAGTTCTGAGGAATTTTTTTTAACAGTTGAGATGATTGCTGCAGATGTTGTGGATTGCAGGAGTACAGAGCACTCACACTTTCTGCGTGGCCTTGACCAGGCCTGCAGCTACATGCAAAGATCTGCGTGTTTCTTCACCAGCCTATAAAAACATCCAAGCATTCCAAAAATCTCTGCCCAGTACTTTCTTTTTAAAAAATAGTATTGTAAACATACCGAACTTAGTTTCCAATACCAAAAATGGAGGCTGTAGCTATATATGAAAATTGGAGAATTAATTAACGAAGGTTTCAATAGGACTTTAAATTGCAAATATGACAGGTTGGAAATTCTGTGGAAGTTTTCCCACAAAAGAAAAGTCCTAAATCTCTAAGGAAAGAGGCAAGAGACCACCCACATCCACATGCAGCCACTGTGATAGTTATTAATGTGCTGAGAGGAATTCAATTTCAAGACTGGAAGGAGAAAAAAAAGTAG